>VZSV01000007.1:7439060-7503270 GCA_013398735.1 Nothocercus julius
AAAAATCCAAATCTTTGACAGGTGTTTACTAGAGTAAATGAATGTAAATTGCATTGTGTGCATGTTGCTTTAAAGGAGGGAATGACGTTTTAAATGGTTTTGAATTAAAATTAATCCTTCTGCTAAAAAGTAGTGTATTTTCTTTTGCCTGTTCCACATTTTGGCATTGTAGATGATGAAATGTTTTCTGACATACTAAAGTGCAGGTTTGTTGAAGTAAGCAACAGCCATAGTTGCTCTGCTTACAGCCGCTAATTTATGCTGTCAGCTTGTTAAGATTAATTAACTGCTGTAACTGAGTATCTGAAAAAGTTTGTTTTTCTATGTCACACAATCACCACTAATTTATTTACTACTTAATGTACATTTCCTTTGCACAGTTATACCCTTAACTGTAAAGTGATTGTGTTATGTGATTACATTTTCCCATGGCTTGCTGTTTAAAAAAACCCAACTAAATAAAACAATATGACCTTAGTTATAAAGCAGCTGAAAGATACCGCATGTTGTGTTAGTGTAGATTTTAATTGTGTGATGTGAAATACTACTTACCACTAAAATCTGTTGTTGAATGGTATATTTTTTAACATGTGTGACTTGTAATTATATTATATTTGAAGAGTATCTATTGTAATGATGTTATATGACTCTGTGATCTTGTTTTCTAGCATACGTTTATTAAGAATGCCAAGCCAGTTTCAATTTTAAGGGACCTGATCACGGAAGCTATGGAAATAAAAGCAAAGCGACATGAAGAACAGCAGAGAGAACTAGAAGAGGAGGAAGAAAATTCGGTGTGTACTTTTTTCCTAGAAATATCTCTATTTCATAGATTAGCTGCTTTTTTTTTCCTACTTTCTATACTCAGATTTACAAATACTTTTACTATTCCTATATATTCTTCAGCCTGTAAGATCTGAGTGCTATCTTACACTGAGAAAAATGCTTCTGATACTAATGCAAGCATCAGCCTGTTTTCAGAACTTTTGCATTAAATGCCATAGTAAGAACTTTTCCTAGAAAGGGAGAAAGAAATAATGTCAATTTTAGTTATGCAAACTAACCCCCCCCCAAAAAAAAAAAAAAAAAAAAGAGAGAGAGAGAGACTGCTAAATTATACTGTTAGCTTCCCATTTTCACATATGAACTTAAAGTGGTTTAATTTTCAGGAGTTCAGGCCACTTAGCTTTTATTGAAAAGTCAAATACTTAAAATTATTATTCATAAGTAGTCATTAAAGTATCATTTGACTGAAGTTTAGTGTATAAAAAGTGAAAATGGTGACAGCAACTGATTCCTCAGATGGCATTAGCATGTGTTTGAGGGGGGATGAGATCACCTGGTAAATAGGTTATAATTGTTTAGCAATGTTAGAAATAAATCTGTATTCCTTAGTACTGTTGCTCTCTATGTGATGTATTTTAGTGCCCTCTTGTGCAGTGTGGCAGCGTGTGTCTCCAAGCAGTGAATGTCCACATGATCCCCCAGAGCCCTCAGGAATAGCACATGGCAAGGGTGGAGGCTGCCATGCTGGTAGAAATTTTGCAACTTTGGCAAGCACAGAACAGTGCGGCAATGCAGTGTCTGCCACATCTCAAATGACAGAATTTCTGTTAGGTGGATCATCTAAGACTAAGTAATACATATAGGAGTAGCTTCCAGGCAAATATTGTGTTAGTATATAGAGTATTTAGGATCCTGACAGATAGTCTTTTGTTTGCAGGATGTTTCTCTGTTCTAAGAGTACTGATTGTTTATAAAGTTAGCCTACTCTGGATAACATTTTCTCATTTGGCAATAAAATAAGCAGGGCAGGCTGGTATTATTTTTAGCATTAGGAAGTGCTATCTTTGTGGAGATGCATGACTTGTCATGCAGAGTTGATGTTTGTTGCTTAATATATTGAACATTTGACCTCTAAAAAGACTGATTTACAATAGATATCAGAGTTTAATGTCTTTTACTATCATGCTTTGCCTTCTAAATTACAGACTGCAGATGTTTGGGTGTTGGTCTTTTATGTGTGAGCCTGGAATTAGGATGACACTTAATTGCACAGTCTGAGATTCTGATGAGGAATCAGGTGAGCAGGCAGGGACTAAGTCAGGCCAGCCCAGTGTGTGCTGTGCCTCACGTATTGTGTGCGAGAGTGGCACCCAACTTCTGTCTACTCGTACAGAAGAGGCATTTAGCAGCTTTTCACACTTTTAACGTGGATACAATAATCAGAAATGAAAACTCCTCAAATAAACACAGGTAGTTTCTAGACTACTCAGTGTTTAGTATAAGAGAGCCTCAAATACAGGAACTAGGCAGGAACTGGTTATTTGTGTACTTGTGTAAGAGTCTTACTGTTTACTTATGTAGTTGAGTTAGGCACTATTTAAAAAAATAAAAAAGACAGCGAGACCTCAGTTTTTATTACCTATAAAAAAGATTGAGGCCTCAGATTCTAAAATAACAGAAATCTCAGATTATCAGAGCTGAGAGAGTATTAGAACTTGCTCATTGAAAGCAATTGTAGTCATTTTAAAGCCAATGGAAACATTAAGTCTTCTTACTTAAGTCTATTACTTTTTGCTTATATTATTAAAATCTGTAGGGGCTGTGGTCATATATCGGTGCATGAGCAGGAACAAACCCAGAAACAGAAGGAAGCTGAAAGAAATTGATCTTAAACAAAAGGGAGAGAAGCAGTGTGGATGACAGCGAGGCGCAGACAGTGATAAGATTAGTTGGTATGGGAAGTGCTGCATTAGCATCTTGTCAATATTTTTCAAAATCATGATGTAGAGGAGATTTAAAGGAAAATAACAATGATTTTGCAGAGGGCCTGGCAGTGGTAGCACAGGACTTGAGAAAAGAGTAGAGATATTTGAAAATTTACCATGTGAGTAAGTGAAGGGGCTGGCTTGAGTTTAGGTTTGAATCCTCAGTGCTGAATGAGATGTGGAATGGGGGAAGGCCATGAAGGGAGCTTGTGAGTTGAAGCAGTCAGCTTACATTTGAGAAAAGGAAGTTGGTAGAAAAATAAAGCAAGGTGTGACTTTATCCTAATGACTCTGTGGAGAAGTTTGAAGAACGAACCTTTGCAGTGGTATTACCTGGAGTGGAGTGATCACTGGATGAGTCTTGAAGATGACAGGCAAGAGGAAATGAGCGTGAATGAGAGGGTTATTAGTATGGACATTTTGAGGGTGTGTTTTGTAGGAAAAGTCCTTTCTACTGATATAGAATCTTCAGAATGATTTGAAAAAAAATTACACTGAAAGTCTAAACCAGGGCATGTTATACTGTATAGTATCCTCAGAGCTGATTGTTGAAACTGTTTTGTCCAACACATCTACAGTTCATGGCAGTTTGATCTCTTGTATGCCTTTTTCTTCTCTGCTGTGATGCTGACCTACTGGCTATAACTGACTGATGGAAGTTAATATGTGACATTTGTAAGGGATGCTGAGGGGTGGATCCTGGATACTGAGTGCATAATGCATTGCATTTAAATGCATAAGACATAATAAAGCACTTGGAGTTGAATTTTTAAGGTAAGAAGTTTGCTTCCTCAGCAAGATAAGCTGGTTGTTTCTGTGGGTCTATTTTACTGCAAAGTAAACTTTGCAAAGTTTGGGCTTAAATGGATGCTGAAGGTGGTTTGAATAGAAAGTGCAAAAATGATTAGTTCAAACTATCAGTCAGGGTTTTCACAGCAGAAAAAAGACAAGAGTTCATGTGTTACATACCTCATCCTGCTGGTGGTAGTAATTGCCTAAACTACTTATTCTCACTCTACTTAACAGCTCATGTAGCTGCCCTTCTTTGGAGAGCAAAACACAGAAATGTTAATCCTTAAAACTTCATATTTATTTGCTGTGAGAAAGATCCAGCAGTAAGCTAGCCATATCACAAATAACCCTTGGTCAGATTCATCGTGGGCTTAGGTAGATCATGTTACCTAGTATTTGCTGCAGGCGTCTGTACATTTGAAGTTACAGTAACTCAGAGGAGTTAATGTAGCTGGAGTTAATGTTTTAGTAATGCCATGGTAATGTGATTGAGCTTAATTGTGCTGCTCTTCAGCAAAGGCTAGCATTGTTCGTAGCATAGAAAATGCATCTTTTTGGGGGGAAAAAAGAAAAAAAAAAAAAAACCACCCCACACTTGTGTCACAAGTGTCAGGAGTAGGAAGGAATACATCTTCTGTCTAAGCTTGGAAGCTCCAGATCCCGAGAAAGACCCATGTGCCAAGATGATAAAGAAGACACTAGTAAGCAGAACGTATGAAAGGGAAAAGTGGAAATGCAGTTGTCAGTTTATATGCCTTTTTCCTGGTGATGGAGAAATAAATTTCATTATTCCTCAGGGGCTAATTAAGCTGAAGAGTTTTTGTACCTTTTTTTGTTCATTTAAGTTTACTTAAGACTATGAGCCACCATCTATTGCAAAAATGTCTTGTAATGAGAGGATAGTTCATGTTAGTAGGTCCAGATGTCCTTGCTGTAAGGTTTATATTGAATAGCTAAACTTTTGAAAAAGTTTTATCTTTTGTATCTTTTACCTAATCTTTTGGTATTTTTTTTCCTGTTCCTGTCTATCAAAGATCTTGGTTTATGGTGGTTTTTTTTTTTTTTTTTTTTTTTTTTTTTTTTTTTTTATTAAATGCTGTTCAGAGGTGCATGCCTTTTTAGTTCCCTGACTTTTCATATGGTGTTATTGTTTTAAAAATTAAATTACAGAGCAAGTGTAATTAAGAGTACTGATGGTTGAGGGGAATTTACTAATTCTTGACAAATGTAGTTTGTCAAACAGAATCCCTGTACTTAGTAGTGACCTATGATTCACTATCCTCTAGTAACAACATGTAATTAATCTTGTACAGAACTGGTTTTACTAATCATTCAGTTGTGACACAAATTTCCAATGTCTTGTCTCCAAATTTCACTTCAGTAAATGATTGTAAGAAACTACAGTTTCATTTTCAAGGTGAAACTACAATGTTGCCCTGTTCATAATTAAAGATCACTTGTGATCCTATGATAATTTAAAAGTACAAAAACTGCCAAACTGGGAAGTTGTGCTGAACAGCACAACTGTGTTGAACATTGTTAGAGATATTTTTCTTTAATTGGAGAAATTTTTTGTACTATGTGTCCTAAACTTTAAAGAGCCAGACTGAAAAGGACTAGGGGACTTTTGAGCAACATGAGACCAGAATAAAGTAAAATTCTAGAAAGCACAGATTTTATTTTTTTAAAGAAACTTAATAGGCAAAAATTTGTGAATGTATTGACAAGTTTCTAAAGGAAACCAGGTCTAAAAGTTTTGGAAAATTGGTCATTTTTCTATTAAAAATGTATTTATTTTTCAATTTGAAATAATGCTTAATTTCCAGATAAGATCAAAAATTACCTTTTTTTTTTTTTTTTTTTTTTTTAATTTTGATGTTTGTTTTGGACATGGTAAGAAAAGCAAGAAACCGTTATTTTTTTTATAGCTCTAATTGAGCCTGAATCCCCTACCAGAAAAGTGAGTGCCTGCTTACTTAGTGCATTGCAGGGGGTGAAGTCTGCGGTCTGGGATGGCCGTGGCAGTGGAAGCCGCCACTTCTCGCTCGCTGTTCTTCTGTTCTACGCAGCCCTGGAGAAGCACCAAGCTGCTCATGCTCTTTACGTGGCTGCGTAAATGTGCTGTTCAAAGGATAATGGTTTTTGCCATTGCCAGGAGTACCTGCTCTTCTGGAAAGCCATGCGATTGTCCGTTTGTATAATTTGTGTAGTAATAGTGATACATGTGTATTTCTTCATATTTTAAAATACTGAATGCTGTCTGGTTATGTACGTAACCAGTATCTCTATTGGATTGGAAAGTTATAACCAGCTCACACATAGTACCTTGGAAGTGATGCTGCTGTGCTAAGGCCCAGAGATAAACACGTTCAGATAACACCTAGAAGAAAAGCAAGTTTTGGTGTTGTTGTAAAGTAGGCAGCCTGTTAGCATGGAAGGTCTCTCCTGGGTAGTGAACAGGGTTTATATACTGCTGAAAGAGAATGGCTTGAGTTCATCTGTCTGTGGCTTCCATTTATTGATCTAAAAACTGAAGAATTTCCTATGTAAAGCTTGAGCAGTTGTATACGTACCGTTTTGGGACCCTTCAGGAAGAAAGGTGTTAAGCGTAAGTATAAGATTCCTATGCTGGGAAACCAGATTTAACACTAACAGTATTAAAAATTCACATTATGTGTGTCTATATATTCATACTGATACTGAATAATATGGAAGTTGAAGCACCTTTATATGATGTACTAGGAAAAGTATGATTTTCGTGTTACTCAGTACTTCCACAGCTGCTTTGAATAGGATTCCATGGAGATATTGCATTTAATCTTTGATAGTAGCCACTAATTCTGGTGGTTATTAGTCAATTGTATTAATGTCTAAGATATCATTGTAACAAGGGAAAAAAAAAAAACCCACAAAACACATTGAGTATTCTTTCTGTGTTATAAGCAGTCATTTAGAGTTGTATAGATCCTGTAATGGGCACTGGGGTATAAGGGACTCGTGTAATGACAACCATCATGGAAAGTAGTGATTTTTTGTTTGTTTGTTCTTTCTTTCTTTCTTTCTTTTAAGAATTAAATCAGATGCAAATATTTCCTAGTTACGTACTTCATTCTCAGGATCTATTCAGTCTGGTTTTGCTCAAGTGAGGAGGAATCAGATCCCTAAAATTGATTTACAGTTTTCATTTTCACCACTTTGTGATCACTTTACAACACAAGAAGTTTTCGATTTTTAAAATGTAACTATCTCTTGCTCCTCAAAACTTCATTCTGTGCCTGTAACTAAATGGATGTGTTAAATACTGTCTTTATGTCTGTATTCTTCCAGAGATACATAATGTCATTATAAATAGTGCACTCCAGATTGATTTTATGCCTGTTATAAGAGCTGCTTGTGTGATGAGAATACATTTTGACAAACTGACATGTTTTGATAGGTGCTGAAGTAATTGTACAGATTTTTTTAATTAAGCAAAAATTGCAAGTGGTGTATTCTACAGAAGGTTAATCCCAATATCAAAGTTTAAATGTTAGTTTAAGCATTACTAAACATGACCCGGCTCTTCTCTTGTGCATTTTTTGAAGTGTGATGTGAATTTGATTCTGAGGCTGGGCAGCTGTATTATGGGAATGTAAAGTAACTCGTTGCCTGGCAGCTCTCAAGAAACATGTCTAAATATTTATTTCTGGGGTTCTTTAAGCGAATAGCTAGCAAGCAGCTCTTTCTGTATGTTTTCTTTTACATTCAGATGCCTCTATTATGTGAGGAATGCTTAATTATTTTTGAGCATTCAAACAAGTAATCACTACTTCAGTGACCCCTCTTGCCTCCCTTAGGAATGCAGTATCAATAGCTATCTATCTTTATGCCTATTTGTTCATACAGAAGTTCCTTGGGGTGATTGTGTGTTAATTATGAGGAGCTGGCTTTGGACTCTTGAGATTTAGCAAATTGGTGGTAATATTCCTTTTATATTTTTATGTTTTTATCAGTGATTCTAAAGGAATTAGTCCTTTAAGTTATTCTGTATTTAAAATCTGATCCACCAAGCATTAATTTTCTCAAGGATATTAATTTACATATGTAACATATGTATATACATATATATGTATATATATATTGCATGACAAATACAATGCTGAAACTTTGTGTTTTTGTAGTGTTTCCCCTCTCATTTAAAGAGCTATAATTAAACCTGACTGACTGCAGTGTCCCTTACATTAGGTGAGAAGTAAATGTAGATCAGCTCGTTCTGCAAAAATAGCCAAGGGGCATAAATGACTTTTTAAGAGCGTATAGGTAAAGCCCACAGCAGTTTAGAGCCAGGAGGGTGTGACAGGAAGGTTAAAGCAGTACAGCATCGTACATCAGCTGAAAGTACACAGAAATTAAGCTTTTTAATGCTTAAATGCACCATTTTATGACTTCCATAGGATGTGTACGCAGTCATTGAATTCTCGGGCTTTTTAGCCTGTGCTGGCAGTTCAGTTTTGACATGTTTTGCTGATAGACTTGAACCCGCTGGGTGCCCCAGTGAAGCCGGGGTCGCGCTGTGGCTGGGTGCTGTGGGTGTCACGAAGTTTGGGAAACACCCGTGGAGTTGCTCAGGCTCTGTTACGGGTTTATGTCGCTGCCACGGGGCTTCTGCAACGAGGTAGCTGTGGCTACAGCTGCCCTCCTCCAAGGTGGTGATGAGGTGTTGACGGTAAATGAAATTATCTCGCAGGATACTGGGTTTTGCCGGCGTGTAAACGGGCCCGTGCGGCGCGGGCGGCCGGGCCGTCTTTGGTGCCCTCTAGCGGCCGTGCGGGCGCGCAGGCCGCGGGCGGAGACGCGCTTTCAGAGCGCGGCGGGACTTGCTGCTCCGGCGCTCTTTGCATTCGTCTTCACCACTTTTTTTTTTTTCTCCCTCGAAAGTTAAAAAATGTAGTAGAAAAATCCTTAAATCTGTACTGCTACAGAGCCTTTGGTTGCATGTCAAGTAGCTTACATATAAGCAAGAAAAACTGTAAAAAAGCTTTTTTTAATCTGCAGTGATGATATCTTTTATGTTATGAGCATATTGCAAAGTCTAGCACATGTTTTCTGTAGAGTCTTTCTGAGCCTGCTGTCTCCCTGAATACATTTTCGTACTCCAAGGGTTTGATAGTAAAGTCTTTTTGTCTTGACTTGGGTAGGCATGGAGATGCAAAGCATCTGTCGTATGGGGTTGTGGGATATTGACCGGGTTCTGCTGACGTTTGGAGCTTCTCTTACTGGTGCCAGTGTAGCACGTCAGGGGAAGTCAGCCCTCGTGCTCGCGTGGGCCCTTGCTCACTGCCTCTGCCTCCGTACGCAAAGAAACCCCACTTAGATACAAATTTGATGCTTACTGACCTACACGAGAGAATGGGAGGCAGTGCGGTGCCGTAGCCGGCTGTTTTCATTACTTGATTTTTGGATCTGTTTGCATAAACAATATGGGAACATGACACTTCGGCTGTTCTACCTTATATTTTTTTTCCTGGCTGGAATTGATATTGTGTTTGTTTTTATTTAATCAGTGAGTTTAAATTTTTTTTTAATAACAGATCAAAAGTTGTACAAAAATATTTATGAATAATAAAGTTCAAATCATAATTTGTACTGAGGAATGACTTTCATTTGTTATATAAACATGTATTTATAAAACTTCATTAAAAAAAAAAAGTTGATCTAAATGATTTGTTCAGATTCAGTATTGTCTCCTGGCTTACTAGCCAAATCTCCTATTGGAGAAAAACACTGCCGTGATGCTCCTGGAAGCACACAACCTGTTTATTCCATAAAACTAATAATTTTTACAGTATACACGTCCGCAGAAAATGCTGCATATTGCTGTGTCTCAGTGCATCATTCCTGGTCTAGAAAAACTTTATTTGGTACAGTGTTGTGTACTTCCCTCTTCGGCATAGCCATCATGTCCATTATTTTTGACCAATACTCTCCTAGGTTCTAGATAACAATTGCTCTGTGTGCCACTAACAGCAGTAAAATAAAGATTCTCAACTGTTCTTGGACTGGAAAATGAAATGCTGTACCTTGGAAAAATCCACGTATAGATTTGGAACGTGAACTAAAACATACCAATATTCCTAATGATTTGGAAGACTTTAAAATGGCTTTTAATGATTCCATTTCATATTTGTTCATATGGGTAAAGTTATTACTTTTTCATGTACACTTTTGTAGTAGTTCTAAAAGTTCAGGAAAACATTTATATCGTTTTTGATTTCAGTCGTAGTAAGTTTAGGACTTTATGTACAGCATACTGATATTAGTAGCAGTCAGATTAATAAATGTTACAGGGTATGTAAATCAGATTTGCCTGTTTGTTAGAGGAACTTCACTTGAAGAATTTGGTAGAAATAGCAGCGCACTGTGACTTTGTGCTGCGTTGCAGTACTGGCTAACTGTTCAGTGGTTCTGCCACTCTTTAAATACAGCATGGAAGGACGGGTCTGGGTGAGAAGACTTTGCTTTCCAAGTACCCTTGTCAAAAAGGGACAAACTCATGCAAAACAGTAGGAGCAAGAATGTTAAGGGGGAAAAAACGTGTTTAAAAAAAATAATAAAAAAACTCACCTTGCCACCAGGAGGAGCACTACTAAAATATGCCTTGTTTGTACCCTGGCACAGTGCTTAAGAAGTATCATTCTTTTTCAGTGTAGGTATTAAAAATACTTCCTATAATGCAGTGCAAGAAAAATCAGGAAGAAAGCAAGTGTTAACATTGTTACAATTTGTACCTGGAGACTGATTCTTTTGATGCCTGAAATTGCAATCCTAGATTTAGGTCTGTACATGAGTGTAAGTACATTATGTTTTGTGGTTCCCAAGTCAAGACTAGCCCTGCTTCTGTGCCTCTGGCTAGTCATGTGGTGGCTATTTTCCAGGAGCTGGTGTATTGATATTGCTACCTCCAGCTCCTTATCTGTGCTTACAGCAGCCTTAGTGCAGAAGGCACTTGTGCTATGTGGCTTGTTCTTGCAGTTATGCAGTTATGTGTATATTAGAGGTCAAAAAAAAAAAAAAAAAAAAAAAGTTTTGTCAGACTAAGAGGAAAGGAATTAGTTCTCTAAGAAACAAAGTGCCAGACCTGTAGGTCTTCTCCCACTGCTGACAGGTCTCTTTGTGGTCAGAAACTGAAAATATGTAAAACAACATAAAGATTTGGAAAGATAAGGGAAATGTTGTAGTGGGTCACAAGGGATCTTAGTGTTACATATAGCAACAGGCTTGTAGTTGGCTAAGAACAGACAAACGTTTTTGTGATAACTCTTCACGCTGAGTTGCGTAGTGAGAATGTCTTGCTCGTCAGGGGTGCGATTCCTTGTGTCTGCACACAAGTGGTGTTGTGACATGGCAGAGGAAATGCCTGCTTGGCTAACTCACCCTTTCCTGTCTAGGAAGATTGTAAAATCAGCAAGGGCAGCATTTGTATTTGAAATTTAAACGTGTGAAGCTGAGTGCCTACACTGATGGATCTTATTTCTTGTATAAAAAAGGAGGTTTTTGTGTGTGTGTGTGTGTGTGTGTGTGGATTTTACCCAGGTAGAAAATGTGTAGAGTACCTAATGCTCTTCCTCAAGTTGTTATGATGTTGTGCAACTACTATAAATCTGACTTCAGAAATGAGTAGGATTTGCTAATGTTTTCAAATATTTGTATTCCATGTGGAATTCATAAACTGGATTAATCTGGATGCTAATTTACAAACTGCTCCCTACGTTCATGGCGTGCAGCTGTCACTGATTCCACATGCTATTGTTCTCCCTATGAAACTGGCTCCCCCCTTCCCTAGCGCTAACCGCTTGTGCTCCACAGATTTTTCTCCACAGTATCAGTTAAGTGCTCTTCCTTGGCCTTATGACAGAGGGTTTTAAAGCAAATGACTTAAAATAAAACAACCTGACTTTGTTTTTGAGATAGACTTTCAAAACTATTGCAGAGGATTCTTCTAAAACCTGAATTTAGCTGTGTGACTTGTCTTCTGTGTTTCATCTGATGTGCAAGATCCTGGCTATGGTCAGCTGAGGGAGACCGAGACAAGCGCACGGTGATGGTCCGTTACCAGAGAGCCACGTCGGTCTGTGTGCTGTGTGGTTCTGATTTTGGATCTCTCCTAGGCCTAGTGGGTCCGGAAGGTCAATGAGATATTGGAAGGTCAGTGCCACTGCAGAGCAGATATGTGGGTTGCTCCTGTGTTGCAGCTGCAGCTGTGTAGTGTGGTGAGTGAGTGGAGTGGGGAGAGAAATGGCTGCTTTTCTGGTAAATCCATCCCACTGTGCCTATGCAAGAGAGAAGAATATGTACTTATTTTTGCATTTCTATCAATATCTAGGCATTTTACCAGTTAAAACCTGGAAGTCAACTGTACAAGTAGGTCGCGTAAAGATGCAAAATTAATGAATGCAAACATTTAAATGTTTGCATCAGAGCTTTATTCTTTAAAATGCTTTGCTAAGTTCTGATAAATATATTTTGTTTATAGGATGAAGATGAGCTGGACTCTCACACCATGGTGAAGACCAGCTCAGAGAGTGCTGGTACCATGAGGGCCACAAGCACCATGAGTGAAGGCGCTCAGACCATGATTGAACACAACAGCACCATGTTAGAGTCGGACTTGGGGACCATGGTGATAAATAGCGATGATGATGAAGAGGAGGATGGGACCATGAAAAGTATGTTGTTAATTTCCCTTTTCTGTAGAATAATGTCGTATGTTGCCTTACGCTGCCTGAGAACGTTGTGTCATCAGGGTCTATTAAGTGGCAAGTGCAGGGAGAGGAATGTGTCTCCCCAGGTGCTCTCTGTGGTTGGTAGAGAAAAAGGCGACGATAGTAGGAGATTGGTCCTGTGATAAAACTCTAGACGTCTAATTTTAGACTTTTTTGAATTCTCCCTGCTGTTCTTTTGTCTCTTGCTTTTTGCGTCCTGTTGTGCATGTGTTCTTTAGAGCTAAACTGAAATGCAGTCATTGAGCTGCTGTTTCTGTGTACATGTTCCGTGAACTCATCAGGACTCCCCATGGGTTTAGTGATAGTATGGATCTTGCTGACAAATTGTTTTAGAACTTTATAATCAGTTAGCAGATTTTTCTTTTACCAGTTGTTATTTTTATTAGAACATACTTGTGGAATGTATTTCAATAGTGCTTGATTTAATGCAATGGTTAAAAGATTATTGAAGCCAAAGTAAAACATCTGTATTGTCATCAGCATTTGAGTGGGTATTGAGTGGAAAGGTGAGTATTGAGTGAGTATTAAAGAAAAAATAGATGAGTATTCTTAAAGTATGAAATTATAAATTGCACTGGTGAAGTAAAGTAATCTGTAATATTTATGTGCCTACATAAGAATCTAGGCATGTAATTTATTATTCTTATAATAAAACCACTACAGAATTAATCACACTGAATAGAATAATTATTTGTTTGAATGGGTAGCATCATTAGGTGAATCTAATTCTAGCTGTGCATGCCTGTTTTGGAGGCAGAATTTTTAATTCCAGGTATTTAAATAAATTCCCTAACTTGAGGGGGGGGGGAGAAATCCTGCAAAGAGAGCTTCTCACACCTCCCAAAATAAAACTAACATCTCAAGAATTGAAATTTGTTACTAAATAGCTCACTCTGTAAAATGTTTTATAGTAAGTGGAACGTAGCATTTCTGTTTGCACTTATATTCCTGACGTGACTTGCACAAGATTAGTTGGAGGCACAAGTGGCACAAGTCAGGAGTATGTTTTATTTGTGGCTTAATGTACAGCGGATTGGGAAGATTTTTTTATTTTTTTTATTTTTTTGCTTTTTTGTCTTCAACTGTAAAATAAATAAATAAAATAAAACATGTACTGATTGAGCAGCTGGTTTAATGGTATGGTCACCTCCCACTCGGCACATGCTTTAGTTTGTTTTCATGCTGAAACAGAATATTTGTGTATTAATCTGTGAAGCTAATAGACTTCCCAAAAATGATCTTGGTCTAAGTTCAGCATATTAAGGAAATAACTAGTGATGCAAAACCACAAAGATATTGGACGCAAATTTGAAGAAGCAGAAGATGATAGAGTAGTTACTATGGCAAAAGTATTAAAAAGTAAGGGTTTTGTGCAGTTTATATGCACCCTTTCAGATCACTTCAGGCTGATTGGCCATCCATGTAGTTTATATGTGCACTGAGAGGAAATATCTATTAATATGCCTATCAAATCCACAGAGTGTTGTTAGGGTTGCCTTGCAATCTCTTATCTGTGTTTTATTTGTCTCACATGTTGCTGGAGATGTTCTGGAAAATTGCTTGCAGGTCTGAATTGAATCGAAGAGCAACAGTAGTTAGGTGGTGAGAGGGGAACCACCTTTCCACACCTTGGCCTCTAATCTGTAGGATTCTTAAGTCTATTCTCTCCTTTGTAAAATAAAAGAATATAATCTTTGGAACAACAGGTTTCTCCCCTGCCTTTACACCTGTAGCATCAGTGAAGGAAATCAAGCAAACTGAAGGTAGACTGAGCCTTATTGTGTGCTTCACATTAGACACTAATAATTCAAGAATACATCTCTCTGAGAGCAAATATAAATTGTACCCACCTGAGGTGGTCGTCATCTGGTTCTGGGGTTCCTGAATTGCTGGCTAAAATAGGAGCAACAGCCAATGCCAATGCCTTTTTTTTTTTTTTTTTTTTTTTTTTCTCTCTCCCCTGAAGTGGGAAAAAAAGCAGCTTGAAGTCAAAGGGAATTTTGGTTAATTCAAGTGACAATACCTGTGTGAACAGAAGCCAGAGGATGAGGGTCCTCAGCTGCACCTGAGTGTTTAGGCAAAGATTTCAATTACTCTCCAAGACTCTCGTGTCTGGAGTTGTCCGGAGTTGAGCGTTACGCCTCTGAGTACCTGTCTGACTGCTCTCTGAGCAGTCCTTCTTCCCATCTTTCTTTCTTTTTTGTGCTGTGTTGCCAGGCACAGGCTTGTGAGGGCTATTACTGCCCTCCTTTGTGCTTGAGCAAGATGCAGCATCTCAGAGCCAGGTTGCATCTTCCAAAGTCCCTTGATGGACACTTTGGAGCTTTTTAAATGCTTGCTTCGTTTGACTGTAATAAATCAGAACAGGTAGCTTAAAAAGCGTTCTTGGCACGTGTGAGTAGGAGAACATTGCAAGCCAGCCACTTGGAGAAATAAGCCTAGTTGACTAGGGAAGAGGGATTTTGTTTCCCTCCTAGAGACGCAACATATTTATGAAAAACTTCTTTTAATTGCTCTTGTGTTTAGTTTCACGTTTTGTTTTCCTGCGCCTTTTGTTTCCCTCTTCAAGGACAAAATAAGAAACAATAATAAATTTTTATTTATAAGTGCCCATGCTCAGAGGCCTCTGGGAACCATGACAGAAAATAATTAAAAACATATATATATATATTTTTTTTTTCCCACAAATGGGGAAATGTGCCCAAATAAAATTGGGATTTGGAACAGAGAGAGACCTGTCATCCTACCCTAACATACAATATACAGCCTAGCAATAAACATTATGCTTTCTTGCCTAGTGTGTCTGTACATGCTCGTGAGCAGAGACTGTGGAGTATGCATCTAAAAGGAGAAAAGAAAAAAACATACAAGAGGTAGGGAAAAACAGCTTAGTTTAGGAGACTGGGCATGCAGTGGGACTCTCAGAACAGATCCTGCTTTTGCAGAGCTGTTCCAGCTGCACTGCCTTTTGTGCAGCAGTATCATCTAGCACAGAGCAGTGCAGGGAAGGATCCCCAGGCCTTCTCGCCAACCAGGGCTTGGCTGCAAGGCCTAGTGCTGGCCTTCTGTGGCAACAAGTATTGCCTGCTCTTTTTCATCTTCTTTTCTCCCTTCTCCCAGCTTCCCTAGCTCCTTTTTGGTGGTGGTGTTCCTTTTGCGTTTGCCGTTAACTTTGGGTTGGCACACAAGTTGCCTCTTCTTGATGTTCAGATTTTGATTGTCTTTGATTCTAACCAGCAAAGCTTCTAGGTGCTTCATGGTTGGCAACAAATGGATACAAAGAAAAAGGTAGTGGACTAATTAGGGGGCATTTGACAAACTGGATTTAGAAAACTGGTAAGTGAGGAGTGGGTGATTTTGTTTGTTTGTTTTTGTTTTTGCTCTACTTCTTACGGGCAGGAGAGAACCAAAACCTGTGCAGCTACCCTAGCACATAGGATCCCTGCCTACAGTGGGGCATGCGCTGTGTTATACAACTTAAACTTCAATTAGGATCTGTTCTGTCGTTTCAGTTGAGTAGGAGAGCTACGTGAGTGGCACAAGGTGGAGGTTTGCAGCTAACAGTGTCCCACAGGAGTCAGTGCTGGGTCCTGTCTTGTCCAACTTGTTCAGGAACGATGTGGATGAAGGGACACAGTGCACACTCAGCAAGTTTGCTGATGATCCAAAACTGGGAAGAGTGGCTGATGCACCAGAGGGCTGTGCTGCCATTCAGAGACACCTTGACAGGCTGGAGAGTTGGGCAGAAGGAAACCTCATGGAGTTCAACCAAGGGAAGTGCAGGGTCCTGCATCTGGTGAGGACAAGATGATGTTCAAAGGTCCCTCTCAACCTCAACCTTTCTGTGGAACTGTGGCTTAGGTCCTATGACAGCCTTGGCTTGGGCTAGACACAGGTACAAAGCCTCTGTAGACTTCTGCAAGGCTCCACATGCTGTCCTCCTGTACAGAAATATTTACAGGAGTAGAGAAAAAAATTGTAGTCAGTGTTAAGATGAGAGGAAAGAAAGGCAGAACAAAGAACAGGCTTTGCTTGAATAAAGTAAACGTTTGGGAGTGTGATGCATTTCCTTTGAAGGTAAGACTTTTATGTTCAGACTTTTAAATAGATGCTTGTTTTCTCAGGGCCTTCTATTGACCTATTCTAGAAGTAGACCTGGAATAACACCTGATTGGGTTTTAGTAGTTGTATTACTAGCTTTAGTATCAGTTTTTGCACATATTGTACTATCTTCTCTTACTTGTAATAAATATTTACTCTTTATTAGTCTTATGTTGTATGTTATCATAAGAGTGATAGCCTAGGATTTGAAAACCATGTGTCACTTTCCTGACAACTTCTTGATAGTTCTGCTAATTGCATACCGTAGTACTAGATTCTCTCAGAATGATCTTTTCAGTGGAGATTTCATTAAAGATGTTTCTGAATTGAGACTATTTTCCTCTAGATTTGTTTCTCTTGCTTAGCTAATTCATAAGAGTGAGCAGGCATTCTCTCTGTTGTGGGAATTTATAAAGTCAACAATATCCAACAGTGTGGAATTGTGCTGTTCTCTGAAAGTCCATTCAAGTGATGTCAGCAGTACGTTACTGTAGTAATAAAACAGAACATAAAGTAGTTAGTGAGGCAGGAGATTCTTTTCCTGTAGCTCTGTTAGCTCTTGCTAGTTGGTTTCCTAAATGCTCCCTCAAAAGGCTTTTGGAATTGCCTGAAAATCTAGTTCAGATAGCATTTCTATAATTATTTCTTCTATGCTTCTCTAATTGTCTAACAGAGTCAGAGGCCCAGATGGTTCTTTGGATTTTGGCTATTTCTCTTGCTTAAAGCATTTCTTAAATACTGTCTGCTCTCTCTGGCAGTTAGGTTGTCTTAGCTTGAATGGGAAAATTAAGAATTTCTAGGAACTCCACAAGGAAATTTAGTTATCTGCTGATTTCAGCAGTGCTGTAGCCTGAGCATTGATATTTCATTAATGTAGTAGGTTAAGCAAGTTTACTGCGTCCATATTAGGATGCTTTGCTTGACACCGTATGCTATATGTAGGGCTTTTTATTGTACGTATAGGAGAAGATACTAGGTATTTTCCAAGCCTATTCCAGTCCTCAAGCACTCTCCTGTGATTGGTAGTGAAGTTGTTCATTAATGTCACTACTAGTAATACCTTTTACAAACTGGATTGGTGGTCGTGTTGACAATTCTGGTTCAGCCGCAGTTGCAAAAGTGCATGCTTGACATGGGTTTTTCTTTTGTTTCACGGAAAGTGGGAATAAAGTGTAACTCATCTGGAAAGGGCTAATTTAGAAATGGTGAGTGGGACACAGATAAGGCCAAGCTATTGAATGGCTGTTTTCCTTCTGTCTTCACTGACAAGGTCTCTGAGGCCTCTGTGCTTAGAAGCCGTGTTCAAGATAACGACCAAGTCGTGGGGGGGTTGCACGTGTTGCTTTGAAGTCCATGAGCTGATGGGCTGTGTCTGAGGGCACTGAGAGATCACTGATGTCAGGCTACTCTCTTACAGTCTTTGAAAAGTCATGGAGACCTTCTTTTTGGACTTTCTTTGAAAGGAAAGTATTGTAGCCATCTTCAAAAAACAGAAAAGAGTCTTGGGAGTCTGGGAAGCTGATTATATACAACTGTCACAAACTGTAGGATATAGGTAGTGTAGAACAAATAGGAAGCAACTTATTAGGTATACTTGAATGAATTAGTTATCCTTAAAAACTTCTTTGTATATCGTGCTTTTAACTTCCAGGATCTTCATTTTGCAAAAAAGTCCAAAATAGCATTTAGTCTGTTGTGGTTTGAGGAGCCTAAGTCTTCTGGGAAGTCAGTGGAAAAAAAAGGAGGTAGGAGCCTTCAGAGGGGCAATGGGAAGCCTGTGTTACCTGCTTTTAAACTAGTAGGTATCTCCTTGTTGGAGAATTTACTTTGGAAAAACAAACCCTCCTAACACGCCATTTTTCAGGCATTTCTCTGTGTGCGTGCGTGTGTTTGTACTGGCATGTGTGGAAAGAGCCTCTCGTAGCTGTGGTGGACCATGTTATGGCCTTTCAGTGTTTCCAGTGGAGCCACTGCTATTCCTCACGCATGTTCGATACATGTTTACTTTGCAAGGGTGAAAGGTAAGTAGAGTAATCTCTGCAGGAGGAAAATAATTGATAGTGAAAGGCGAGCAGTGTGGTGTCCTACCTCCTGGAACAAGTAGTTGCACTCTTTGGGGGGAAGCAATCAGCACATCATGTAACGGGTAATAAAAACCTGTGGTTAAGAACATACATTGTATACTGTTTTTTCATTCTCTGCTGTATACTACCAGTTTTTTGGGAATGATTTTCAAGTAAAGGCTTTGCAGAAATGTGTGTTCTTGTTTTTACTCTTTTAGTGCTTATTTCTTCAGCTATTTCTCATCCCTACCATTTCCCCCCTGTCCCTTCCTCTGCGCTAGACTCTAGAGATTAAGAAACATAATTCTGGAAATCCTGAGTTTGGTGGGGACAGACTTGGGATGTTCTTCAGGGGAGGCATCTGCTGCGTGACTTCCTTGCTTCAAACTTCAGTTTAGCTCACTGGATGCTTTTGTGTGGTAGATAGTTGTCAGTTAAAAGATAGTGAATAGAGTTGACTGCAATCTGGGATTACGAAAGAATATGGCAACAACTGAGAGGGAAAAAGTGGATAAACATTTTGGGAGGAGGAGGTGTGTATGAAAACATGGCAGATTGGATGAAGGAATCATCATGGAATTGAGGAGGAGCAAATAGTCAAGTGCCGAAATGACTTGTGCTGAGAACATAAGCAAAACAGTAGAATATGTTTTAAAAAAAAACCCCAAAGAAACCTTACTAGAACAGAGTGATATGGAGAAAGAAAAGAATTTAAAAAGCATCATGTTATAAAAGATGGCAGTGCAGAGATTGGGGGGGAAAAAAAAAAAAAATAGGAAAATGGATGGAATGAGATACCATAGGAAAAGACAATAAAATAAAATAAGAGATGAAATAAAAAAAATCACTAAACAGGTAAAGCAAATCTAAAGTCAGAAGTAAAGATCAGTAAGTCACAGTGATTACATGTTAAACACAAGTTCAGAAAGGTATTTCCAGCATCTTTCCTTTTTCTATTTAAAAAAAAAAAGGCTCAAAATTTCCCAATTCTTTTGTAATGCTTATACTTAGGTATAATTCTACATTTAGTTTTTTTTTAGTTTTTTTTTTTTCATTTCTCAACCTAGTCCACATTTTATTGAGATAAATGTATTTCATATTTTTCCTCCTTTTTTTTTCTTTTTTTTTTGGCATTGTGAGCAGTTACATGTTTCATGGGTCATAATTCTATGCAGAAATCTGAGATCACTTGCATAGCACTGCTAAGGTATTCTTTAGATTTTATTTATTGCTCTATTTAATAGTTAGATCACATGGAAATCCAACAAATGAATGTAAGTTTTGGTTATTTAGGGTTGTGGGTTTATTTTTGGTGTTAGTTAGTTTCAAAATACAGAAAAAGGGAGTTCACACTGTGGTCTTGGTTTGTGTTTTGTAAAGCTCTTGCAGCTGTGTAGCTGATGACAAAAAAAATCTCACAGGGTTTCTACACCATGGAGATAGGGCACTTTGCAGCCATCTGTAGAGTGTGATCCTCTAATATGCTGACAATCCTCATTTGGCAATGAATTTGAATAAGCAGCGTCTAGACACAATTTGGGTAGTTGTTTTTCTGCAATGTTTTAATAATCATTAAATCACACCTTTGAAACTGATGCAACTTGGTTGCTTTCCTAGTAGTGCCTGTGGACCAGGCCTTAAAATTAAGGGCATTCAGCACCCAAAGGGATGCTTAGCACCCTGTGTTGTTCAGTTTCTATAACAACAAATAGATATCCCATGAAGTAACTTCTAATGTGATTTGTGTATGCAACTCTGAAATGTCGCGAACATTTCCCCACATTGTGTCTTGCTACAAAAATATCATTCTTTGGCTATGAGATTTTATGCCAGAGATCCTCAGGGGACAAACAGTTTCTGTAAAATCCAAGAAAATTAGGGCAATGGATTAGTGAATGGTGTTTATTGAATTAGTAAATGGAGTTTATTTTATAGCTCAGTAATCTTTTGTTTTTGAAAAGTTTTAACTTCTTTTTTTCTTTCAACTAAGGAAATGCTACTTCACCGCAAGTACAAAGACCTTCTTTCATGGACTACTTTGACAAACAAGATTCCAAGAACAAAAGCCCTGAAAACTGTAATCAGAACATGCATGAACCTTACCACATATCGAAAAATGTTTTCCCTGATAACTGGAAAGTCCCTCAAGATGGAGACTTTGATTTCGTAAGTACATTCTTAATATTTTTCTTGCATGAAGTTTATGTGTTTGTGCCAAAAATAGTTGATACTTTTCTATAATTCTGTTGTTATAATTAAGTAGTCTTTCAAGAATGCCATCCAGGTTTTTCATCTTAAGGTCAGGTATGGGCTGCAAGTAAGTGCACAGATAAGCATGTGACATTAAAAACATGCTTCTTTGTTACTGCATTTTTTAGGTATAAAGTATTCTTGGTTCTTAATAATTTCTGTGTTGTTATGACTTCAGAATTTGATTCAGTTTTGTTAAGGGTTTTAAAATTTTTATAGACCTGAAATACTGTTACACTGGGGGAATATCTCATTGAGATAATGATCATTTTAAACTGGATAGAGACATTTAGTCACTCTCCTTGGGAGATTAAGATCACTTAC
The DNA here is from genome assembly GCA_013398735.1 of Nothocercus julius. Classification (NCBI taxonomy): domain Eukaryota; kingdom Metazoa; phylum Chordata; class Aves; order Tinamiformes; family Tinamidae; genus Nothocercus; species Nothocercus julius. The sequence continues at coordinate 7,460,124 of VZSV01000007.1, forward strand.
TGGGTTTTGCATTAGCTAGCTTGTTGATACTGTTCCAAGAGCGCACCTCTTTTCTACACAGAATTATTATATCTAATAGCGGTCAATCTATTTTAGAATTTCTTTTGTCCCCTGCGTAGTTTGTATAATTCCCTTCTTTTCACTTATGCTGCAAATAATAATACAGGCAAAAAGGAAATGTTCCTGCATTATTTATCTATATCTAAACCAATAAACAATTTAAAATGTTTTTAATGAAGTACAATAAAAAGTTATTGTGTTTAAAGACTTGTAGGTAGTTAAACCTGGGCTCCCACTTTGTTAAATTTTTACCATTTTTGAATGAAATAACTTATTTTATGTTAGACCTGAAAGACATTCATCAGTGCAGTGCGGTGGCTAAACAGGGTCATGTGCCGAATTTTGAAAGTACACTTGGGGTTTGGAGAAAAACATGGTGTTTAATTTTAGGTGACAGCTGTAGGTGTGGGACTTTTTTTTTCCAGTTTTCACTTACTGCATTTCTAAATAAAGCTGACTCTTAAATTTAAGCTACTGGAGTGTAGCCAACTAAACAGCACAGTACAAGCTGTTGCTGCCTGAGAATAGCGTTTTGATTAAGCTGTTACTTTTTTGGACTTTAAAATGCACTAGCCAGCATCCTCATAATAAACTAATAAAACAACTAATTGAATTATTCATTGGAAAATAGCTGGCTGTGTTTAAGTGGGATTATTATAGTGACAACAGAATTGCTCATAGAACAACTTAACAACTCATAGAACAACTTCATTCTTTTATGTTTGTTGCTAAGAAATGCAAGCAAAAATGATACTTTTTGTAGATGCTAGGATTTTGTTTCTGTAAGTGCTTACCCGGGAGTAATTTTGACACAAATAATCCCGTGGATCTTGCTAGGATTGCATGTATGTGTGAAACTGCATTCCTGAAATGAGATTTTGTCCTGAAGTCAGACACCGGGGAAGTCCGATTCTTCAGAAAGTGATTCTGCTGAGCTGCAGGTGAATCTTGTTAGTGGCTTTAGAATGAGGGGCAAGTGAAACACTTCAGAAGCTGCAGGATGTGGTCTTTGTCTGTAGCTTTCTAAAGATACCTTGTTGCAGGACTTGTTGCTAAGAAGAGATTCGGATGGAATAGGATTCAAAAAAGTGATTAGCTCTCTGTGTGGGCAATACATGTAGGTTTTCTTTTGGATTTTCCTTTAAGGATGGCAAAAGCCAAATACTTCCACAGGAAAGCCAACATAAGAGAGTAGTTAAGAATTGTCAATAATGGATATACTCTTTCAGACTAGTCCATTAAAATACTTCTTTTTTTTTTTTTTTTTTTTTAAAATCTGCTATAAGCTAATAACTCTCAAGATACTAGTTTTAACAGTTTGAACCATAGACAATTATTGTTTGTTTATGTATTTTATGAACAGTTCTATTTATCTTTTAGAGAGTCATGAATATTTTAAAAATGTTTTGCAACAAGTGAGGAACAGTATTAGCAAATGGTCTGCAAGAGACTTTGTGAAGGGATGAAGCAGTGGGTGGCATGCATAATATATTGTCTACTTTTTGTAAGATCAGCATGAATGTTTTCAGTGGCTGATGCAAAGTCTTTAAATGATTCATGAAAGTGATAAATAATGGAAACAGCTTGCACAAAATAGTTCTGTTTTGGTTGGAAGTAATCTTAATGGGATCTAGAAAGGTATCCTAACAGTAGACACCAACAATCATAACTAAGGAAGAAGAAGTTAATAAACTCAAAGCATAAATGATCAAAATCAAATTTAATGCTCTAATAGTACTCTATCATGTAGAAAAAAAGTATATTCTTTAAGCTGGAGCTCACCAAACTTATTTTGCAAATGGTACCTTAAACCTTACTCCACCGTATGCCCTTGTAAGCCCTAGAGCAGTCAGCAGTGCTTTACTTGGGAGCAGCACAGAATCGGAGCGCCGTGCAGAGAAGAGGTGCTCAAGTTTATATCAAGTGGAAAGAATTATAAGCAGTTTATTAGTGAGGGTATCTCTTACAGCATGAAATGGAAATGGGGAAAATGCCAATGAAACTCTTCAGAAGTAAGAAGGGAACAGGAAGAGGAAGAAATCCTCAAATCCCTGCAAATAATAGTTTACTTAATTTCGATGTTTCAAGTGAGTGAGACTTACAGAATTAAGAGCTAATTCCTTTGGCCAGAGTCTGTACTTGCTTTATGTTGTGGTGATACAGTATCCTATTCCCCACTTGAGGAATGGGATTTGGGTCTGACTGTGTAAAACAATACACCATTATTTAATTTGTTTAAATGTACATGTAATGCAATCAGCTTTACATACTTCCTAACTCTTTTTTAGATACTGTAAATAAATGATAAATGAAACTTTGGAGAAAAGTAGAGTAAATGAATGTATAAAAGAATGCAGAACAAGCTTACCACTAAGTCTAGTTTGAAAGTTCCATGTGTAGACATAATTTTCTGCCCTTTTATGTGGGATTTAACCCAGTTGCCAAATGAAATGCAACATTTGAAGAAAATAAGATGCTTTGGTTACTAATCAAAGGTTTAAGAAAAATCATTCTAGCAGTGATTTTTCTTTTGAAAGTAGATGTTTGTACTTTGTTTTTCACTGTTGAACTCCATCTGATTTCAAAGTCAAAAGCTGATCTCATTTCTTCAGTACTAAATGCTGTATAGGAATTGAGATCCATGTACCTTCCTCTTGACTGGTGGTCCTGCTGCCCCTCAGTTTCTTGATCAATCTGTGCTCATTATTAGTTGATAAGAAAAAAGTTCCCACTGCATGCCTTTAAATTTTTCCCCGTATTCCACCTGGAATATTATGAATATCTTTTAAGCAAACTTAATTCTGATACTGCCTACTCATCTTTAAGATCATCCTCCTGTGTATGCTTTAGGACTAAGGTGCTATTTTCTATGAATGGAAGTTACTAAAAAACAAACAGAAAAGTAGTAAAAAGCACATTTTTGAATTTTGTGTTTCCTAGGAATTTGCATAGTTTTTTTTTTGAAAAAGATTATTGTTTCCAATTATTTTGTTGTCTGATTTTAAATTGAATTTCATTCTGAAAAACAGAAATATGAGTCTTCTATAACATATAGTGTTAGAGTACTTTTGACCATTTTATGCACCTCACCCTTTTTGAAAGTACAGCATTCAAGCTGTGATTAGATATAAATCTTATGAAGAATAAACTTAAAGTTCAAACTTCAGCCTTTGTATTAGTCTTTGAATCTATCTTTTATATTTGAATGTCACTACGGGTTTTCTTTTTCTGTGCTTACTCCTGACTACTAGTAGTTCTTTTGTGTACTTGTATTTTTAAAAGGCAAAGCAAAAGCAGTATTTTAAGCCCCAAATCTGCTAGTTTTACTTGGGGTTAAATGGTGCCTTGTATTGCAGAAAACCTTGGTGCCAATAGAACTAATTGCTAAAGTATTCTCATTCTGAGGAAAAAGGGTATAATGCCTTTGAATAACTAAAGGTGAAAGAAAGCTATGCAGTGTATAGATATTATATTCACATAAACATTGATATACAACATGAGCAGCTTTTCGTAGTGAGACTTAACCATTTAATGGGCCAACTTAGCTCCTTCTGTCTCAGAACTCACAGGTCAGTAGCTTGGACCAGTGTGCCAAATTAAAGCAAAAGATGTGGCGTCTGTTTTGACTGGTGACGTTCCCACTCCTTTTTAGAACAGTTATTTTGTAGATATGTGTGTTCATACAGAACTGTGGGTCTGTGTGACTGTGTTACTTCTCTCTCCGTTCTTCCCGTGACCACTGTTTTCTGCTAGATGTGTGTGTGCTGCAGAGACCTATACCAAATGAGCAGCAAAAATGCAAGGTGTTGTCAAAACAGCTTGTTGACATTTATTTATCTTTCACAGTTTAAGGAATTGTGGTTATTTTTGTGTATAGCTTTTATTCTTATGTGAGCAACATAGAAGATAGTTTCTAGAAAAGATAAAGTGAACTCTTACGCAGCAAGATGTGCGTGCAACTTTCCTCCAGGGTGGAAGAAGTTAAATCGTAGCTTATTAGACTAGTGCAGAGTGTGCATGTCTTGTTAAGTAGCCTGCTTTTTAAATTCTTAACTGTGTCATGGCATTTTACATTTCATTAAGTAGTAATGTTGCTCTGTAAAATCCCTTCCACTTAGTAACGTGTATTAGCATGGGACACAATGTAAAAGGAGTTACACAGGTTAAAGTAAAATGATATGTAGTTGTTGCTAACTGGTGGGATGACATTACTCAGAATGACTTGCTAGACCTCATTTTGCTGATTGAATAAATTACTTCACTTTAAATGGGAAATGATTTACTTTTTGTTGCAAGGTATCAATAGAAAAATGTAAAAAGGCAAATCCATTTATTATAGCAATGCTGGGTAATGATTTCTGTCTTTAGTAGGATTATTTCCAAACAGGAATAGTGTCCAGATTGTTAAATATTAAACAGTGAACATGTAGATCATGTTTTGCAGCAACTACCATATCATATTGAAGTAGATGCATTTTGGGTTACTTAGATTCTGGAATAGTAACAAAATTTTAAAAGCCATCTGTTACTCTAGGCAGACTATTTCACTGGGTTTCAGCTAGGACAAATATATTAGAACATAAGCACTGAAATAACAGTAGTACAGATAGGGAGTGAAAATGTTAACTTTTGTTAACATTTACAATTGTATAATGTGTGAGAGCTTATTTGGTAGGAATTAAACACCATAAAGAGGTTGAAGATTGTACACAATTTAATTAAAACTACAATAACAAAACTAGGCTGAGTTAGCTTCATCAGAAGTGCCTCCATTTGTCCAAAACCTTGGCTAGATTTATTCTGACTTTGGGCAGCATATATATATATATATATTTTTTTTTTTTTTTTTGCATAGTCTTTCTAATGGGAAAGTATGTCATGTACTTTTTCAGCTATATAAAGTATAGTTGAATACTATAAAATATGCATTTTTAAAATAAAGTGTTAACATACGTTCATTCTTCTTTGGTTTTAATTAGCTGCATAAATATCACGAAGCATTTCCAGATGCTGACAGGAAGAACATGGATGTATTAGAAATAGCTGCATTGCATCTTTGCAGTTGCCAGTGCGAAACTTAGGTTTGTGCTGTGGCTGTGGCCATGAGATACATAGGAGAGCGTGGGCCACGTCGCCCGGCTAGTCAAAGTACTGTTGATGTGGACAGTTAATCTGCACACAGAATTTCATTGATTTTTGGTTCAGAGACAGCTAACGGAGCGGGGCGGCGGGGTAAATCTGTGTGCTTACTGCTTTATCCAGCTTGCTTTGTGAGGCCACTGTGAACCACAGCAGTGGAGGATTTTGTACCTGTTACAACCAAGGGTCAGTGCAGCAGCCTCCCATGCTCTGAGGGTTTATTTTAAAAAGGGGAGTGGGAAGCAGGACGGACGTTTCGGCTGTCTGCCTTGGGAGTCTGCTGTGGACGACTTGCAAGCTATAGCAGTAGTTTCATAGGCTTATCCTATAGTTATTTATGCAGTCAGTAAAGGAAGATGTGCCAGCCTGAATTGTAAGTTAAATACCTCTAATTGTTTTCTTTCCTGTGGGGAAAGCGAACTGACCAACCTGAACCCCCCTGCCACACACACACACACACACACACACACACACACACACACACACACTCCCACACACCCAAATTCTGCAAGTCTCATGCTGGCTCTGACTTAACTAAGGCCTTCTCACTGTATAAGGAGTATTCTTTTTCTTACAGAGAGAGGGGGAATAAGCTATCTGAGTAGAATGATTCTCCAACTGATTTGGAATATATGATTTTTTTTCTCTCTAAATACATCCCTTCCACAATTATTATAGAAGTAAAAAATTGAAAATCAAGCTAAATAATTTTGATCTTTTGTACAACTCTTAAATTGTTTAAGCTGTAAACAGAATCACTCCTTCCTGTTTATCCTAGAGTCTAGGATACAATTACTGTAAAGCTGGTATGCCCATCACCAAGCCATTAATATCCAACTCCAGTGCTGTACTTCTGCAGTTTTGGAAGGTGAGTCTTGCCTTCTGGCAACAGCTGTATATATTTTGCATCCTAAAAGTTCCCAAAAGATGCCCTACTAGGTCAAAAAGCTGTTTTACTTTCTTATGTGTGAATGACAGAATAAAAAAAAATAGTAGTTATCACTTTCATATCCTCCAAGGATAAAGCATCTAAGAGGCCAAAATCATAGCGCTATATTTTAAATTAGATAATAAAAAGAATTCTAATAGATTAGCAAAGCACTAGGATAGATTGCCTCAGGGACCTATGGAAGTGCTGGTATTTTAAGTGTTAAAAACCTGGTTAGGTAAATGTCTGTCAGGAACAGTTTTGGTGGAGTTAATCCTGCCTTGGAGCAGAGGAGTGTTCTGGGTGACCTCTAAAAGCTGCTGACAGTCCCATTTCCTCTGGTTGCCCTGTTTCCTATGACTTTTTAAGCTATTGCTGTGTTAGTTGTTAACCAGAACAATACTTTACTTCTGATATCATAAATACCATGAGAGATTTTTGAGATCATATTCTTTCTTACAAGCCAACGCTTTCAAAAACAGTGGTGTACCAAACTTGTGTATTAGGAGCCTTGGGATTTTGGAGGATCTACCCTTGGGTAACCTTGACAATTTTCACAGTTAAGTTACTTCCAAACATGATTCTGTCTCTGGAAAATTCTGACTAAGTCTCGATACAACTTAACTTTCAAGAAAGTATGGTTTAAAGCATACCTGCCATCATCTTATGTATCATGTCAAATCTTTTCAATAGGAAAAGACGATGCTCTTGTGTTTTAGTTACAAAATAGCGAGAAGACATTTTAAAACTGTACATTTCGGCCAATTTTTGAATTTTTGTATGACGTGAAAAACAAAACTGTTCTTCTCCGGGGAGTTCAAATGCCGGCGTCATCTAAAAGCTCTTTTCCCCGCGCTAGCTGGAGTGAAGCGTCGCTCACATGTACATACTCAGTTATACAATATGCCTGTAATTTATGCATAGTTTAAGGAGAACAAATGAAAGAACCAGAGAAACTGATGAGCCGAGGCAGCGCTGCTAGTTTAAAATAACATCTTGTTACTGTGGTAACCAGTTGTCTGCGTTAATATACGGCTTGGAGCTCACTGTGTAACAGCCAAGTCGTGTTTACAGCCCAGGCAGGGCCTTGAAATACTTTGGGGTGGGAGGAAAACCAGTTTAGGCTGGACAAGTTTTAGACGATACTTTTTTGTCCATCACAACAACCGTCAGGTCTCTGTATTCTGTTTTCCCCTGAAAGAAGGGGTATTCCGTCCAAATCGTTTCCATGTTCCATGAGTCAGCGTTGGTGTCGAGGAAGCGCGCCACCCCTCCGCGTCCGCCGGCGCGCGCCCCGCCGTGCCGTCCCAGCCCGAGGCGTCGGAGTCGTGGCCCCGACGCCGCGGTGCGCGCCGGGCGCCGGCGAGCAGGCTGCGCTTCGCTGCCCTGTGCCGCGACGGTGAATGACAAGGGGGAGCAGTGAGAATAAGGGAGAGGGGGCGAGGGGAGTTTTGCAAGGATGTTTTCAGTTTTGTAACTCCTTCATTTTAAAGAGGATTTCCTCATTATGTGGTTTGTTTAAAAATTACGGTTTTGTCAGTCTTTTATTAGGGAGCTGTGGGTTTTACTGGACTCAAATAGGTGAATTTGCCACATAGAATTCCAGCAATTTGAAATTTAACTTGGAGGGAGGGCAAAAAAAAAAAGTGAATTAGTGTTTTGTTGTTGTTGTTGTTTTTTCCTTCCCCATGTGGCTGGTTCTCAGTATTCAAAAGGTCCTGTATTGCATTTTTGGGCCTTATCTTTTGATCTGCAGCCAATAACTGCGGTGTGTGGCCTGTATATAAAGACATAAATGTTAACAATAGTTCATAAACAACATATTACCAATTAAATGGCTGACCCTTAGTACTACTGAAGTTTATGAAGAATTGAAATTTTCTATGTAGCTTTTTGTTTGTGAATTACTTAACAAATTTGAATTAAGGCATTTATTTCAAATAGTAGAAGGATGTTAATACTTACCAGTGTACTTTATTATTTGGAATTAATACCTTCAGGTATCTGATTAGACTGGACTTAGTAGTGGACACAAACAACAACAAATAGGGATTGCCCGGAATATACAGTGTTTTACTTGTTTTAAATAATTGTCATAACTCAAAGGGAGAAAGAACAACTCCTAAGAAACCTGAAAATCAAGTCTGTGTTTTTATAAGGATACAGACTACTTGTTTGTGTTTTAGTAATGTGTTAACTGGGTAAATTTAAAATGTTCCAAATGTGATTCCATTGCACTGGTTCTCTGCCTACAGATGCCTTATAAACCACGTTTACTTTTCTTTATTGGGAATGGTAGCATTGCCATATTCTAGGTGTTTTTTGGAAGGGGATGGGAAACAGGTGCTTCTTTCAATAGAGATGTGCTACTGTGTAAGACTTCATGCTGATTCTTTGGAGAGCTTTTTTTTTTTCTTTTTTTTGGATTTATTTTTCATATTTGGGTCTTGATTAAAAACTTAAAAGATGAAAAACATTGCTCTTTAAAGTCACCCAATTGCAGGGGAATGAATTTGGCAAGTTTTGGTAGTTACTTTGCAGTGTTATATAGGTGAAAATACAAAAATAAAGCTATGCAATCCCAGTATATAAATCCGAAGCTGCAGTGCTGACAAAACCTTCCTGTGAAGGTTAATGCCATAGTTCTGGCCTAGGTCAGTGGCAAAAATTCCCTTGCCAGCAATGTCGACTTTCCCTGTTCAGCTTCTTAGAAAAACAAACCGTTGGCATTTATGTGTCTAAATGTGAACTTGAGACTCCTATGTTTAAGTTTAGGGTTAGAAATTTCAGAGTTTAGAATGCTTCAGTATTATTTAGTCCAGGGCAAGTATGCCTGTAACAGTCTTAAAATGTGCTCTCTCTAGGAAACACCTGAAGAATAAAGGTTTAATTAGCAGGAACTTGAAGACTTTAGTAGTGTGCTTACTGGCATGTTAAAGCTTGTTTTGACACTTGTAGTGGCACTAATAGGAGAAAATTATTATTTAAAAAGATAGTTTATTAACCTAAATAGAGACAGCAAGTCAGAATGGCTCTGTAGGAAAGCTCTAAAGGCCTAACAGCACTCTTGGAGCTTTTCAGACGGCTGCGTGATGCTCAGCTGAGAACCCTGACAGTGTTTATGCTTCGGTTTGCCCTAGTGGGAACAAGTTAGCTTAGTCAGATTGGAAGAATTTAATCTATCAGAGTCTGCAGCGCAGCACCCCAGGGTCATGGGCAAGGTCGTTGTCTCAGTGGAGAAGCGGGATTGCCGACCGGCCTGCTGGAAGCGTGGAGAATGCTGCGGTGACTGTTGAATTAGATGAGACTGGTTTTAAAAACGTTTGAATTTTTTTCCCTCATGGTGTCACTACAGGCCAGTGTATTTAGTTGTTTTTTATAATTGAATATTCTTCTCAACAAAGACAGGAGGAACTAATGTTTGGCGGAAAGAATTTACTAAAGGGACTCCCCTCTTCTCCCCCCAAATTTTCCATATCCAAAAAGTTCTCAAAGAAAAACTGAGCTCTCCCAAAAGGATTAAACCTCTTCTCTTCTGTTGGGTCTTTTGAAGACTACTCTTTCCTGGTATCATTATTTGGAGAGTGTGTGAATGGACAGGAGACTGCCTTGCTCCAGGGCAGCACCCGCTTGCCAGCCTCGAGGACCTGCTTCTGCCTCGTGAAGGCAATTCTCCATGCGCTTCCAATGCGAACAATTTTCTTCTCCAGCCTAGGAAGTAAAACTGATAGAGTAACAGAGTAAGCAGTTTTCAAGGAAAAAAGAAATAGACTGTGAAGAGGCCTGGATTTGTACTGAACAAATTTTCATGAAGGTTTTTTTGAGGGCAAAGCCATGTCAAAACTCTCAGTGCTCTGGATATTATTTTACAATAAATTTAGACTCATTGTGCTGTTATTGAGTCTGAAGAAATTATTTTTTAATCAAAGTATATTTATATAAAGTGCACAGTTTATCATTAAGAATAGAACACAGTAATTGCAGTGAGATTATTACTTTCCTTGAATGATTTACTTTAGTTAAAATTAATTGCTACTTAAACATTGCCATACTTGTCATTAATTATACCTACAGGTTAGCTGCAATCAATCCATCAGTGTAGCGTATGTTCTTCAGAGACAAGAGAATCATCTAAAATATGATAAATAGTATCCTCATAGTGGCCTTAATGATAAGAACACATTGTAGTTCAAGGGTGCTTCTGATAGGGGTGTGTGTGTGTGTGTGTGTGTGTGTGTGTGTATACAGCAATGTCGACTTTCCCTGTTCAGCTTGTGTGTACATAGTGCACACACACCCTTTTGCTGCCATGCAAAAGCTCCGTGCAGCAAAACTACAGCAGAGAATAGTGATATTGGAAACAGTGGTTTGAAACTCCCTGACCTGTTTTCTGTGTTTTAAAGAGCTGTTGCTACGGCAACAGGAGCTGGCGGAGGACGGACGCTGCTGCGCTGGAGCTCTCGGCAGCGGTGCGCACGGAGCGGCTGCGTCGCTTCCAGCACCGGCCTGTGCTCTCTGCCCCCCGTCCTCTCCAAAGATACCTGCGCTCACCTAGCACTGGGTAGTGTAGTTTCCACGATTTATTGATCTAGCTGGATTACAACTCGTTCTTCCAAGAAGAAAGAATTCTTCTAAGAATAAGACTAAGCGAGCTGGGCCTGTTTAACCTCAAGAAGAGAAGCTTGAGAGGGGATCTGATCAATACTTATAAGTACCTGAGGGGAGAATGTAGGGAGGATGGGGCCGAACTCTTTATCAGTGGTGGCCAGTGACAGGACAAGGGGTAATGGGTGTAAATTAAAACAAAGGAAATTCCATCTGCATATGAGGAAGAACTTTCCTGTGAGGGTGACAGAGCCCTGGCACAGGCTGCCCACAGAGGCTGTGCAGGCTCCTTCTCTGGAGATCTTCAAACCTGCCTGGCTGCCGCCCTGTGCCCCGTGCTCTGGGTGTCCCTGCTGGAGCAGGGCGTTTGGATCTCTAGAGGTGCCTTCCAGCCCAGACCTTTCTGTGATTCTGCTTTTCTTCTTCTTTTTGCTCTCCTTCCTAAACCAAAACACTTCTGAAGAACAGCAGTTGCCATATCCTGGAGTCTCCAGACTTGGAGACCTAGTACTGTTGTACCACATTCCCTATTACAGAAGTCAACAAACACAAGCTCTGTTGGACTATGGGTTAGGAAGAAATTAAGTGTAGAGCTGAGATGCCTTCATTGAAAAGTAAACTGATGCTTTTAATCAGTTAATAATTGTCTGATACTCTAATAATTAGCTGCTGCTGCTGGCAGTTGTCATTAAAACACATTGAGAGGGGAGGATTTTGCAGATGGCCAAGTCAAGAAACTACTTCACAGCTTTGAATTGAAAATGCATACGGTGAGCTTCACCTGGCATCTACAGTGTGCTCTGCCTGCTGTGAAAGCTGTCACTTAGTGAGTCATCAGTAATACAGTAGGATAACATAAATGTGTGGTTAGCAGAGGTGTCTTCTAATATTCATCTTACTGCAGTAGAATTCTTACGGAATTCGAAAAACTGCTGGAGTGTGATCCATATCTGCAAGGGGGAAGGACGTTCTTGACAAGTGCAAATTTCAACAGGATTCCTAGTCATAACTGCAGCTTGCATACACAGGAGCAGGTAGGAGTCTAGTAGTCTAGTGAAATACCTTAATTATAGTAATACTGAAGCCTCTTCCTCACCAAATGAGAGCTAAGAGAGGAAAGGACACTCCAGTTGCCTTTTTTTTTTTTTTTCCAAATCTACTAACATTATCCCCTGTTGAGCCATGGATTAAAAATCATCCTCTGTGTTGTAACCTCTAACAAAGAGATAGGCCCAAATATGAAGGAGAATATTTATCGGTGATGCCTATTGGCTATCTAGGAAAAATATTGCATATTGTAAGTGATTCTCAGCTAATGTAATCTTTTATTAAGCACTAAAAATGTGTTAAAAACTGTGCTTATGTGCTGAAATCAAATGCTCAGAAGTTAGGGATTGCTGTACTTTTGATTGTCTGACCCCTTATGTGCCCACTCTTTAGCTGAGTCATAACTTATATGTAATGTCATGTAACTTAACACTTTATAATGAAGCTAATGTGTAATATAAATATAACTGGAAAATGACAAAATTAAAGTTACATAAGGAGTTTATAAGCATTGTCTTTCCTGATGTGTTTCAAGTATTTAATGGTATTTCAGAGTTGTATGCACAGAATTTGATATCTGTTACAACGGGAAAAAAAAGTGAAGAAAAATGAGGTTTATTCCATGCAAGCACATTAGTCCTCCATTGCACAAATGTCAGTGAGATTTTAAGGCTAAATTGTTAATCACAGGTCTGTGTCTTGGGTAATTTGAATAAATGTGTTGACTGGTAGAAGAAAGAAGCCAAAAGAAAGAATAGACTATCCACTGGGAGTCCAGTAAGACTTGAGAGTTTCTGTCCCTTACGCTTCCCAAAGAAGTGAAATTAGTCTTTTTGTGTTGTTGTTGTTTCTGACCTTCTATCAGTGTGTTCATGTGATGTTTAAGTGCTAGGTAGGATATGGCAACTGAAAACAGCTTAAATCCTAGCGGAAACTTGAACAGAATTTCATGCAGCTAAGCAGTTGTTATATTTGTAAATCCCAGGCATGTGCAACTTGACCAATACTCAGTGTCTCTTGAAGGAAACTGAGAAGGCATTGCAAATACTAAGATTAGATAACTTTCTGAAAATGTTACAGTAGATCTCAAATCATTCTTTATTTAATGCTTAATAGTGAAATTATTGAGCTTTGCTGGCATGTCTAAAATTTCTTAAATCTGCTGACTACAAAATTGTGTATGAATACATACACACATACACATATATATATATATATATAATATATATGAGAAAGTGTTAAGTTTATTTAAAAGGAAATACAGAGGTTAATACCTGCTAACAAGTGATTTGTGAATGTGTCTAAGGACAGAGTGTCCACAACTGCCAGGCAGTCTTCTAGTATATAAAAATCCTCACACTCCTCTGATAACATGTGCAACCTTTTCATAATGTTTCCATTGTGAAAAACTATGATAGGAAACTGTATGTTCCTTTTGCTATTTATGTTCAAATAATGTGCTTTTTATCCTTCACTGTGTCTTTTCACACATTTTTTTAAGTAAAATTTAATGTTTTTTGGATAAAGTTGTGAACCGTACAGGTTGAGTCTGATGAGGTGGTTTTTGTTTAAGCAGAGATTTCTTCAAGAAAATTTCTTGTTTAGTTGTCTGTTGCTGCATCTGTTCAGGAGTGCTTCTTTGTAATAGAATAGGGCAATGTGCTAAGCAATTTTCTTTTAGGAATACTTAAGGAGAAAAATCTTGCTAGGTATGTTTGGTGAGGGAGAAATGGTAACATAAATCTATACCCTTTGTTGTCCGTAGTCTGGTGTTTTGTTTTGTTGTTTCTTCCTCCTAACCTTTTGGTACTTCAAACACATGAAGTTTCCAGAAGTCACTCAGTTCTGTATGTCTGAAGTCAATATAGTTGTCTGGAATTGAAGTAAAGGGTGACTGACTCATTTTTTTTATATAAATGTGCTTTTAAAGTCAATCTTTGAAACTCAGAAAGTGTTTTTAAAGCTTAGACGAGTGAATAATTCAATACCTGGAGCTGGTGGGTGTTCTGCTCGTGTACGTGCTGTCTTGCGTTGTGTTGTCTGAACAAGTACTGCAGAGTTAACACAGCAGAATTCCAGAACCTAGTTAAAAGTGACCAATGGTGACGATTCCAATCTAGGTAAGGGCTCATGACTCAAACTCACAAGAAATGTGAGGCATCGAATATGTTACTTTTGTGCTGATGAAGCGCTTGCTTGTAGGCCATAGTCGTTCATTCAGGAGCATCCATGAAACAGCCTCTTTTATCTAGCAGATTGCATGCACGGTTTTATCAGAGGAGTACCTATACCTGCCAGTCACTCCTGAAAATGATGGTCCTCTTTGGGACTCCTGTAAGGAGTACTGTATTGGCAGGAGACATGCTGGGTTCCATGAGCAGAGAGGGTGGTTTGTAGGAATATGATTGGCATTTATAGAAGATGGAGCTTGGGAAACAGTGTTAAAGTGAACTTTCCTTGGTGATGTTAGGGATATCTGTGTGTTGCCAAGCAGGAATAGGTTATGTGCCTGGTGGTTTTGTGCATCCTTATGAGGATCATACTGAGTAACCATCCTTATGTCCAGGTATCTCCCTGAAAGATGGGCCAAGTTTTAGAGGGGAATGGTGGCCCTTTGGGGACTTGAATGAGGTTCCTCGAGAGTGTGCTTTGAGCTGCAGAATAGGTTCACAGCTCCCAACAGAGGGAAACTGAAGGAAACCTTCTATGTCTGAACACTTTGCACCTACTCTTGATCATCTGAAATGTCAGGAAGTTGGTGCTTACCAGTAGATTTTGATCTACTGATATATCTATTTGAACTTTACATCAGATTTTATTTCTCACAAAGCAGGTCATCTGGGCTGTATCTAATCCAGATGGGAATAATCTCCAAAACAGCAAGGACCTCATGCTAGATGTTCAGAATACTTGAAGTACTTTTAAAGTACTCACCATCCTCTGTTCCTGTAATAATTTTGTCATCTAGCATTACATAAAGTTTTGAAATAATTTTATTAAATAAAATTTTACTGAGATCTCAATTATGCAGAAGTTCACCTGTGCTTGTATGCAAAGATAAAAACATTCCATGTGTCTGTGTGCATTTTTATATGCCTCTGTATTTTTGGAGAGGGAGAATATATGGTAAAAAATTATGCATTATGGTAAGTGTAGGGCATGCTTTATGGTGCCACGTAAGGGGCTTGGCTGTAGGAGGCTTGGCAAATGTGCTTTAGAAAGTTTCATGGATGTGCCCTGGCCATATGACTACAGCCTGCTTAGAAAATCTAGTGATTTGTCCGTAGGTGCACTCACATGTAGGTATTTCACGTGCATATTTCAAACACTTTGTAGGTGTAGAGTGCATATTGGGCTGAATGACACTGGTCTTCTGTTCCTCTCTGAAGAGCTTTTTGAGCCAAACAGTCTTCCACATCTTGAGGTTTACGACTGTGCAGAAGAGAAGAAAATGGAGAGTTAATTCACTCTACTTCTTAGCACTACCTTATAAAATTCTTGTAGGACATCAATTATATGTAGATCTGAGTGCTTTCCTTAGAACAAGGTTTAATATTGTGAAGTTCTTTGGTGTTTTGTACATTTGAAGTTATATCCCATTTGAGGCAAATTCTTGTCTTGTGACATGAAAAGTGAAGATCTGTCTTAGCCTTTAAATATAACAAAGCTCTTTGCTTTCCAGTGAGACTTCTTTCAGCAGTTTCTTTTTCTTAGCTAGAACTTCATGTATGTCCTTGTTGTTAAAATGAGGTAACAGTTTCATAGTCCATATCTGTTCTTCTTCTTTTCCTGACATGGCACTTCTATAACATTGTCATAGTTTAGTAACGAAGAAGCACCACTGCAGATGCTTCCTTTACTGGAAGGAATGCCAGATCTAATTCCCCCTCGGTGATCTAAGGAACAAACACCGTATGTCTTACAGTTAACATCACTTCAGCCAGTTTTTACCTAGCCACTCACGCTTGCCAGAGACAGAGCATCTACCCAGCTGCTTTCTAACAGCTTTTTACAGAACTGTCCTCATACTGCCCCATATCATACATAAAGAAGTACTGTTTCCAAATTTCTCCTTGTTCAACCATCAGCTTTCTGTGCAGCTTCTCAGAAGAGGGTCGCCTCTGCAGCATGGGAGCTCCAGCGGTGCCCGAGGACATTCCTTGGCCTTTCTCTGGGAAGTGACTGCCTCCGCTCACCAGCGTGGTTGCGTCAGAGCTGCCTCACAGTTGTCTTGGTATTTTGGAGCAGCCAGAGGATTGCTGTCATGGTAAATGTTTAAGTCTTACAGCTGATGAAGTTATCAGAAAGGCTCATGCTTCATATAGATGCAGCCCAAAGGGCAGTTGTAATTGAGGAAATTGATTTTTTTTTTTTTTTTTTTTTTTTTTTTTTTTCACTTGGTGCTTCCTTAGGGGGGCAATGTTGATGGCAGAGGAATAGGAAGATTCTAAGTTGTCTTGTCTTGCTTTTTGTTGCACCTTATCGTTATCCCTACTGTATGAGGATCATCAATAATCAAAAGAAGTAAGGTTTCCCTAGTTTCCTGGAGGCAATTTATTTTCCAGAATCTCTTCTACCTCTCAGTGATGACATTGAGTTTTGGGATTCAAACTTCTTGTTGTTGGACGTTCGCTGTGTCCAGTGACACTTGTGTTAAGCCAGGCTGTTGAATGTCGTCTTATGTTAAAATACTCCAGTGCTGATTCCCTGGAAACATTCTTATCAAAAAATGTCAGGACATTTTCCCTATCTGCATAGATAGCCATAGGTCTGGTTTCTGTGGGTGGTGGTCAGCTTTGCGCGCATCCGATGTTGATGAGAAAGTGGTGGGTCCCTTCTGAATAATTCAGGATTATTCATTGTTTCAAAGCAAAAATAGGAGTTCCTTAGGCAGAACGGTACCTATCTCTTGGAAAGATTTTCATGATCTTCTAGAAGGATACTTCCCAGCACCTAAAATGGGAGCTTTCTGGCTGGATTAATGTTTCTTTTTTTTTAAACTGAGATTTAGTGTCATTTTTATATTCCCTTGTGGATCATCTTTGTGAGCTTATGACTACCTATTCAGTTCTTCATTGTTCTAATCCTTTTAGCAAAAATTGTATTTTCTATTCATTACCCTATGCTTAAGAAGAATATATCTTGAGTCATTACTGGTTTTCTTTATGTTGGAAAGAACTGCAAGAGGTTGCACTTTGTATGCCTCCTGCAGAGTTTAAATCAAGCTGGGAAATCAGCCTATCTGTATTCTTCTCTAAATCTTATGTGTCCAGAATAGAGGCATCAAATTTATTATTTTGTTATTTTGAACAAGAAAGTTTAGGAAAGCTGTTCAGCTTTCAAGTTGTACTGCAGAAAGGTCTCTGCGTGTGATAATTTCCTCCCCAGAAAGCAGTTCTGGGAGAGTGATACAAGAACACAAGCATGGCTGGACATCTGAAGAGTGTTCCCATGCCTCAGGCTTGTAGAGCTGTCCCCAGGAATCCAGACCTGCTTTTTATTAAGCACATGGCCTCTGGGGAGACTTCTTGGTGCAATGCATCTCTTCAGTTGTTCTTTGGGCATTATTTTCCTTAATACCTGGTATTCCTTCATAAGGTTCAGACTGAGCTTATAATGGAAGCTCTTCAAGAAGGTAATGATCATATGTTACATTTGTAACTACCTGAAATCCCGTAAAAGTGACTTCAGATTCTAGATATGACGAACTGAGGACTCCTGATATTCTCTTCTTTCAGCAGTTATTAGAATTTCAGCTAAATGTGAAATTCTTTAGCTATCCATATATTATGGAAAATTAAACAATATTTTTGACCTGCTGTCTTGTTTCTGTTGCAATAGGTGTAAAATCCCAGTCACCTGATAACTATACAAGAGTAAGGTGCTTAACGATAGTCATCAACAACAGCCTGGAGATTTTATTTGGCTTGTCACAAAATTGTTCATGTGGACAGTTACAATTTATAGAATTTGTACCCTGCAACTCTTTAGTTTCCAAAATGTACCTTTTCTTACATTTTGCAAGCATAACTTGATTTGTATCTTACAATGCAGAAATAATAATACCAATAATGTATAGCTTAGCCATTATTTATAAAGGAAATTACTGCTCTNCTTCCTTTATAAGATTAATGTTAATTGTGGCAACCCTTATTTTAAATATTAAAAAAAAAAAACTTTTCTGCTAGTTTTTATACAGCCACATTCATCTTCTGTATCTCTTTTCTTTCTTCCTTTTTAGTTAATAATAGAAATGCTGAGTATAACATTGTGTGATAGCAGTTAATAAATGGACTGATTTTTTTTTTCTATAACATTAATTTCAGACTTGACACAAGTTAAACAGTGAGTACCATTTATGTCAGCTATATATTGTTAATAGATTCTCTGGCAATTGTGATTTATCAGGTTTTCTTGTATGAGGTGAAAAACTGCTTAAGGTTAATTCTGATGTAATTTGATTTGTCACCTGTAATTTGTGTATGTCATTTACTTAAGCTTTCTCCTCTCTGTGAGATATGTGCTATCTCTAGTGTTGCCCATCTGAGAGCTCATTGACTTGCTCATCCTTTTTCCATACGAATTCCAGGTTTCAGTCTCTGATTCAGTTTAGTGTTAACATACCTGTGTTAGATCTGAATTGTTGTTTACAATTTTGATTTACAATTATGTTTCTAAAGTCAGCCCTTTTGTCTCAGGAATCTGTCTTCTGTGTGTTTCCTGCAGAGTGTTTGGTAGTTTGGCAGGTGCTATAAACAAGAAAACTGGTGCAATTATGTGAGGAGAATCTACAGGTCTCAGCAGTAGTTTGCATCACTACTAAATTGTAGGCAGGCAGATTTACTTGGAGGGCACCTTGTTTGAAGGGAATTTGGGTCTGCCAAGAGATTAGGGGCAGACAGGATTTTTCTGAAGACTTGTCCTACCTGAACATACTGCGACTTGAGGAACACCTCTTCTGACCTTAGCACTTTGTGCTACAGAATGCAGTCTGGATAATACTGACTCTGCAAGTTGTTGGGAGACAGCGTTATGGAAATGATTGGTCTCCTTCAAATCAGGAGCAGATAGGTCTGAAATCATTATAAATAAATGTTTTATTTAAAAGGGTGTAAAAGGTGACTTTTAATAGACTGTCATGAAACTTTCCTGGCCTTTCAACATTTCTGCTTCAGAAAAACTGACTTCTGCTTTTCCTTTATGTTTAAATGAATCCCCGTTGAGTCACAAAACCAAACAAACCCACGGGTAGTATCTTTTGAATCAGACCTCAAAAGGATCAGAACATCCCTTTAGTCTTCTGATGGTGTCTGGGCCTCTTATACTTGGGATGCGTTGGCAGCATAATTCAAATATGAATACATGTGGAGGTTATCTTGAAGTAGGTTAACAATAAAGGAATCATTCCAACACTTTCTTTTCATGTGTACTACTAAATTATTTTTACTTAGAAAGGTAGTTCTTCCAAACCATTTCTAATCTAAAAAATGATAGAGTAAAATGACTTAGTAAATGATCTTTTCTGCATCCCCACTCAAGTATATTATTCCAACAGTCTGAATGCTTTCTCCAGACTAGTTTGACATGACAAAATTGAAGTTGCTTCAGTCACTTTCCTTGGGGGACTGTCTCACAGTTTTATAGATCTGACTGCTAAAAAATATATCTTTTTTATGTTCAGTTTAAAATTTCATGATGTTATGCGTAGTTATAGCTCTTTGAACAATCTTCAACAGTTTTTATTCCTCCAAGGAAAAATAACTTACTCAAGTTATGTAGGTTATTAAATCTTCCCTTACCTATCTATCTTACGGAGAATAGATTACACAGATAAAATGAGATATGTATGAGGGTATAAATACCCACCCCCCCAAATCCTAATGAAAATTTGGAGTGGTGGGTTCACTTCTCCTTTGAAAGTCCCTGGAGCCCAACCAAGTTGTCCGTAGCTGCCAGGAGCAGGATCAGTTCCCATGTATTTCATTGGTTTTGTACTTGCAGTGTGGGTGTCCGCAGGCGGGCATGGCTCATCCTCCAGGAATAGGTCATCTGTCAGCAGGCCACTAATTTTAGCCCTCGGTGGTGTGGAGCAGCAGCACAGAGAGCAGTGCAGTAACTGCCTCGCAAGCCTCTGGCACCGGCAGAGGCGCCGTGGGAGCAGAGGAAGGGGTGAGAGTTGCTCGGCCCCGAACCGCTCCCTTGCGAAGCTACCTGGGGGTTCAGCTGCTCTGGGCAGAGTTAGAAAAGGGATTAGAGAGCAAGGTCTTCACTTCTGGGCTCTGAGGAAAGACACTGCCAAGTTAAAAAATATTCTGTTTCATGTATGAACTGCTTTCAAGGTGTTGTGTAAATAAATTATTGGCTCTGCAGAAGAAAGACGAATTGGTAGACTTTAAGAAATTTATGCTCAAGGTTGCTGCCAGGGTTGTTTTAACAGTGATGTAGTGTAAAAAGTGTAGAAGTAGCCTCGGTCTTCAAGCTCAGTATTTCATTCGTATAATCCAGCAGTGTAGGAGGTGTTTTTTTTAAGAGTGAATGATCTGCTCAGACTATATGGTGATGTGTTTTCTGGCTGGTATTAATGGCTTAAAAGAGGAAACTCTTTCATGCCATTCAGTATGTTAGCAAAGGTTAATGCCCTTCAATACCAGAAATATAAATGCCAGCATAAGAAAACAGTCTCTGAAATTTTTAAGATCCTATTCTGATTGTTTTGTATGTTAAGGATACAGATTCTTTAGGGCTGTGTTCCGATTTTCCCCATAGATGCAATGTTTTTGAACCATGTTTGTCATACTTTAATTCTAGCTACAGAAATTATTATCCATATTTTAAACAGTTGAGAATACTAACTTCGGTTTATTTGAATTACGCAAGATTCTTTTACCTGTGTAGTGCTTGTGAAATGGTGATTTTTTCCCCTCTTTTGTTAGAGAGGTTCTTTAGTAAAGAATAGTATTGTTTACAATCAATAATTAGTAATTAATAATTCATGCAGATAAACTGCATTTTAACTCTCTGCACCATTCATCTCAGAGTTCATGAGAATTTAGATAGATTAGGGCTAGTTTGTCTTGTGTTGTCTCATGGCTTTTTCCCTAGATTACTTTTTTATCCATATTTTTGGTGTTTTCCCTCTGTGGTTATGTAGCACACCTACTTTGCTCTAGGCTATTTTTATGTCACTAGCATTATTTGACAGACGGAATTCTTTTCAAACCAGCATAGCTAACCCAGATCTTAGGGAATGAAGCACTGTTTGAACCTATGACAAACGATTTTTCATGGTATGTAAATCACACAATTTTTGTAAAACAGATGACAATTACAAGGCTTAAATAGTGTGGCTTTTAGGGGGAGTTTTCTTCCTTATTTTAGTGAAATACTGCGTCATAAATTCAGCTAGGAGTTTCTGCATGTGTTAAATGAGCAAAACAACTTCATAAATTAAACAGAAATGCCTTGAAGCCTTCTGAAAACTTGTGCTTTCTGACCAGCTGGCTTCAGGGAGTTGGTAGAGTAGGAGAGTATTGAAAATGAAGAGGAAGCAGGGATGAAGGCAAAAGAAGAGAAAGCTGCTCATGCCAGGTGCTTAGATGCTTCAGTGAAAGCAGTATTTGTGTATATGGACTATGGGTTCTAAGAAAATACTTTTCTTCTATAGCTGATGTGATGCAATTACAATAGTAGAGACCTCTTGGTTGAGAGACAGCAGTGAGAAGGATTCAGACTTGGGTATTTATTCAGGGATCTTTTAAGTAATGGCTCTGTATAAAGCAAATAAATAAATAAATGTTGTGACCATGACAAAGACGGTGGCACAGAAATGGAGAGTGGTCTTTCCTGAGTGCTATCTTCAGTTCGTGGCAGAGCTGGGATAAGATGTGGGCATCCTGCCTTCTGGTAGATGCAGAGCTTAAACTCTCCTTTCTTCCATTATGTCTCATCTTTCCTTTCAAATGATCTGTTTTTTAACAAACTCCCGTTGTTTGAGTTGTGCTTCCCTCTGGGCAGTTTGAAAACACCGGGCAATGAGGCTTTGGTTCAGACACTGTGCAGTTCCGATTATAAGTGATATGTATAGCATTATTTAATCAGCATCTAGTAGTAAATTACATATATGATTTACATACATGATTGAAGAGCCTTGCTTACTACTTCCTTTTTATATGCATATATATAATTCCATCTGTTGGCTATTAAAAGATTAGGTTCTCTTCTCCTTTAGACAAGCACTATTTTCCTTTTTTTTCTTTCCCACCTGGATAAGTGAAATGATGGGTGTTTGTCAAGATTCATAACAACCTTGAAAAGATCAGCTTGTCTGTATGGGCTACTTTCATACAAATTTGCCTGGTCTGCTACTGCGATAAGAATTTGTTTCTCAATAAACTTCTAGCCCTTCCAACCTGCTACAAAGGCAAAATGATGTGTCCAACTTTCTTGTCATCTACGTTTAAAACATTGAATGTGTCCAGTAGTAAAGTGCTGTCATATGATCATCAAAATTTGTAATATCCAGTTTCTCTCCTGCTTGTGCATTGGAGTATTCAGTTTTGGCATATACAATTACCAGTGATACAGAGGATAGGAAAAAAATCTGAAAATATATGTTTGTAAAGCCAGTTGTTTATGAATTAGCCTGTGGTTTGGTAGATCTTGAGTGTATTTAAGTTTCAGTTCCTGTCTTTCCTTGCTGCCGCTGTGGCATGTGCACTAACCTCACATGCACTGTGCTTGGGCTGCGCTGACATGTTGCGGAGGGAAGGATTTGGTCTGTAATAATGACCAAAGTCAGGCATACAAGGAAACAACTAGAAATTTTTGAATAGAAAGTATACCTAAATTAATGCTATACTCAGATGAATTTGCAATGTCAAGAAAGTACATTGCGTAAAATGATACGTGGTATGTTTACATTACAGAAATTTTAGGCCTCATTGAATTTTATGTAGGCATTACATTCTGTTGATTTTAAATCCCAGGTGCTTTATTAAATATGCTATGCCTAATTTCTCAGCGTTACTTGGTCACAAATAGGAGCAGAAAACCTATATCAAATATGTAAAGACCATTCACTGATTTACTGCAGCATTCCTACAAAAATAAATTGTCACCCAAACTCTTCAATGCAATTCAAGAAGGAGTTTAAGCACATTCTCAAGTTGAAGCCTGTGAGTAACTACAGTTTAGCAGTAGGGTAACTCATGTGTTTAACTGACAGGGTTTCTTTCTTCAGTGCCCTTTGTGGTCTCTCTTGCTGCTGTGCCCGTTGCTACAGCTCCATGTTCCCTTCATTCATAGCTGTGATACTCATACAAGACTAACTAGTTTCTGAAAAAAGTCGCTTCAGTTCCACAGGCTGCTGCTTGTCAAATCTATCTTTAATATAGTCTAAGGCATTAAAAATATCAGTAGTGTGAACTTGGTGTTTACCTATAGAACTGTTTATAGCACTATTGAAATCTGAAAGGGATTTTCATTAATAATGAAGAAAGCCATAAAGAGTGTATACAGATGTTTCCTAATGCAGTAAGTCTGTTGCTCTAAAGGCGAATGATCACATTTGGAAAATTGCTATTGCATGTCTTGGCAGTTCGTTAAAAACTGAAAACTTGAAGTTAACTGGTATTTAGGTAGACTGAGTTCAAGGTCACCTTTTGTTTAAATGATGTTTTGTTTTCTGTAATTAGACCATGCCAGGTGTATTAAGTATGTAATTAAAAACAGAAGGTTTGGCTAATTCAGAGTAAATGAGAATGAAATACAAGGTCATTATTCGTCTCTAGTGAGACTCCAGATGAACAGTGCACATGGAACTATTTATAAAACATTTTGCATGGTCAAAAACTGCTTTAGGTTGCTGTCCATGGCTTTTAAATTAAACTGCTCGCAGATTTCTGCAGAAGTACCTGTAGCATAGAAATATGTTCTCGTGCCTAGTGCTGGATTTGAAAGGAAATAAAACATATATGATGCAGAATTTTATGGCCCCGGTTTAAAAAAAAGAAAAGGCAGTAAGAAATCCTATAAGGTACTATGCAAAATATTACTAAAGTTCACTTTCCCAGATTGTCACAGTACCGAACAACTGTTTCTAAGCAGCAGAAGTAATACTTGAAAGGGAATGGGCTCCTCTTGTGTTAGTGGCTTGAATTTGTTACTTTGTAAATGTGTCACGTTTCCACCCCTAGATTGCACATGACCCAGGGCCCAATGGAGAGTGAGTTTAGCTGTCGGTTTTGGTGCCCGTCGCCTCTGCAGCACCGACCCCCAGCGCTGTCCCCAGGGCCCTGCCCTCCCGCGACGTGGAGCCACGCAGGGAGCAGCAGCAGTGGCGGGGGAACTCGTGCAAACACGGAGGTTTTCTTGGGGGTCTCTCAAGGTTAGCAAGTGCAATGTTGATGCTCTTCTGGCTTGCTAAGTGTATTTTGAGAAAAGGCAAGTAGAAGCACCATATCTCTTGCACAGTAATATGTATGCTTCTTAGGACAGGCAAGTGAAATCCCTTCAATTTGTCTTCAGAAATTAGCATAGTCCAGATATACAGCTATATGTAAAGTTTAAGCTAGTATTTACAAGTGACAAGTGATTTATTTTTTTGTTTGTTTTGTTTGTTTGTTTGTTTTTTTGAAAAACAATGTTGAGAGTTGTTTAGAAAATGAAGTGTACACTCCAGAACTGGTCGCTTTGAGGTGTGTTAGACTGGCCTCACTGAAGTCAGGCAGAAAAAGAAATGCTTATGTTGTCCTTTCATGAGCTTGTGTATTTTGAANTTTTTTTTTTTTTTTAAGTGTTCCACATTATATTCAGGACTTAATGTACCTGGAAGTTCTTTTTAGGGAGAGGTGCTTGTTCTTCACACTTGGTATCACCATCTTCCACCCATTTACAAGTGATGAGTGGTTGCAGAGAGTTGCCTCAGAAGGACCAAAATAGGTAGTGCAGTTGTTCCTTTCAGTCCTGTAAATTCAGTCATAAATTCAGTCAACAAACAGAAGCAAGTGGCTGAACTTTATATTTGTGCTGTATCTTCTGAAAGACAAATTTCAGAATGCTTATACAAAATAGTTTGAAAATTGCATTTGTCGTTCATGTTTCTGCACCAGAATTTCAACAAGCCTGGGAACTGCAAGAATATGGGTCAACATGAGAAGAGAATTCCTAACTCTTCTCTCTATATCTCTTTGTTTTAGAGCTTAGTCTTTACAGCCTCCCAGTTGAGGAACAGGGAATCCCATAGTATTCCTGGGCTATTTTAGTTGCAATTACAAGAATGTGGGACCTTTGGGAGGACCTTATTTGCATTTCAGACAACTGCACGTTTTTCTGAAGATATTCTTATTTCACTTCTTAGTTTTACCATCTCTGTTACATAAATCAATCCTGTTTTCCTATTGTCTGTTTCTTTTTCCCTGATCTTATTTTCTACTGCAGAACGAGTTTGTTATTTTGTGCGAACAGTCTGAGATCCACAAAAAGATTTTCTGTCTTAGAACCTGCAACCAAACATTTTGGCCGGTCCCTCCCCGCATGACCGTGCTACTCTGCGTTTGCAGAGGCAAAAGAACGAGAGGCAGTGCCGCGCGCTGCCCGTTTGAAGAAGAGCAAAGGGGGCCGCCTGCGCCGGCCTCGTGCGGCCCTGGGGCAGGCTGCACGCGCCAGGACTGTTGTGCCTGATTGCAACTAGTGCCCAAGGTCCTCTGCAGCCCCGAGGCTGCGTTGCATGGAGAACAAAGTTGGCACAATCCCAATGTCCGTCTTGATATATCTGCACTTTTGCACCGGGATCTAACAGGGCACTGGGACCAAGCAGGTATTGGTGCACGCAGACACCTGCGACACTATGTGCAGAGTCTGCAGCTCCTGTGTCAGGAATTTACTCTCTGGGAATATACAGTCCACTTTATAAGAGTGAGCGGTGCCAGAATCATGAGGAGGTGATTTATGGGATGCATAGTAGAGTTTTTCAGCTAAAAATTAAAATGAGTACCTGACATCTGGAACTACTGACTCAGAAGGTTGCTGATCTTGCCAGCTGTTATTGCAGGGCTGGCTGCATTAAAAAAAATCAGATAAGTAATTATCAATTTGGAATGCAGTATCCCTGGGAATATACGAACACAGAGAATTAAAACGTATTTTGAGAAAGATCTGGCTTTCTTCCTATCGCTGGTAGTACGTGTTTCTTCAGCTAAGCAAATGTGAAAGATTAAAATAAGACACATTCCTGAAGCTAAATGAAAGCATTTCGTGCTTAATATGGTGGGAAATAGTTTTGAGTATTTTATTCTTAAAGAGCAAACAAAAAACCCTACACGTTTTAAAGCTGCCAAGGGCTTAACATGCAGGTGGTTATCAACTGAGTAAGTGTCAGGTATTAAAGTGAAAGCTGGCTGGCTTATTCACATATTCCTTTTTATTGCTTTTGGCTGACTCTGCAAGCAAACTTCGTGCTTTGTTTCACCTTGTACTCATCTAATACACAGCATTTAGTGCCAAGAGTCCATGGTCACAACTAGCAATTTCAGTGAAATTTCATAAAAAGTTGTGCAAGATACATTCATGAACATGGAATATGCTTTTTGAGTAATATGTCTTACATATTTCTCTTCAGGTTATTCATACTTGATTCATTCTTTAAGGATTTTTTTCTGCTAGCTGCTGCAGATGCTGTTTAATCTTTAGTATTATTTATACCTGAAAAAGCTTATGTTGGCTTATGGGAAAGAATCCATAGTAAAAAATGCTGCTTTTTATTACTTCTGTTAATAACAGACATGTCTAACTGAAGCAGGTAACAGAGATAGAAATTTGCTCTAAATTCAGATGGACTTTATAAGAATCTTGGGAGGTTGGTTAATGTCTTCCATTCCTTTTGGTAATTTGTGGATCACATTTAGCCATTTTAAATAAGTATTTGTAAAATAATTTGTTGCTGCTCACGTTTTGTTAGTATTTTCTTAGTGATAGTAACAGAATGCATGTGGCCAACTTTGTATATGGGGAAGATATTCTGAAAACCAGCAAATAATAGTGGTTTTGTGTTCAGTTAACATTGTTCATGAACGCTGGGCAGTTACAGAGAGGATTTGTCCTGTCACTTCTGCTTTGCCTGCGATCAGGTGTTGAGGTTATGAGAAAGAAGTCTCATGGTGAGCTTGGTGTCTTAGGAAGCTTTTATCTAGATGGACAAACACAGGAATCATCAATAGGGAACTTCCCATCTTTGACAAAATTTCCTTTATATTTCCCCCTTCTCAGGTAAGAAATACATGGGGACTTCACCTTCTGAACATAGGAGGAGCTTTTAGTTTTTTTCTGTGGGAGGCTTTTGTTAAGAAATGATATATTACTTTCATGTCAAACACATTTAAGGGTTAAATTGAAAGTCAGCTCAATTCAGTCGGTGCTTTGTCGTTGATAGCAGCCCTGTCTGACTTGAGCTACTTTTGAAGTTTCCAGAGCAGTCACCTGAAATTAACTGAATCCATTTAATTAGCACGCATGCCACCCTGACATGACACAAGGCATCTAAACACAGTTTGCCTGCGCTCCCAGTTTTGCTTCTTCAGCAGCCGTCTGCCTTGTGGGATGGGTATTGCTGTAGCTCCTGGCGCGATTCTGGAGCACGTGCAGTCTGGGATGGCAGCACGAAAAACCTCCCTTTCCACGCTCCCTGTTTGGCCAGTTTAGGTTGGGAATGATCTTAGCAGGTCATTTTACTAAGTAATATTCGTGACCTCAGTGTTATGTATTGCATAGCATCTAACAACAGGATAAAGTAATGCAGTCATTATCAGTAAAAAAGTGTAATTGCTACAGGAATATGATACATTTTTCTTGCATTGTTGTAAAATTTAGGTCTTTGAAGAATTTTAGTAGGCATTGCAGTAGCTTATTCTGTAATACTCATATAAAATGTTACCCTGTTTTACTTTATAGGCCAGAGGATTTCCTAATAAACATTCATTTTCTGGAGAAATGTTTCCTAATAAGTCTGTAATAATGACTTAAACGTTCTATGGTAATTATTGCATTTTGTTTAATAAGCAAGCAAAATATATGGAAAAAGTGAAATAGCAATTTCCTTGCTGAAATAAATATTTTAATATAAAATGTTTTTTTTGCCAAATTATTATGATTCTCTTTGCATTTTCATTAGATTTCTCACATTATGGATTCTGCAATTCTTATACTGCTTTTGAATTTATGTGACGTTTTGACAAACTTGTGCTTTTGCACAGTGGTGGAAAGGTGGGATGCCAAGTCACTGAAGGCTTTTCTCACAGAGAAGCTCAAGTGCTTCCAAATTAAACCATGGGCTGCCTGAGCAGCTCATTGAAGCAGGTCAGGACATGAGCAGTTATGCTGAGACAACCAAGGATGCATCAGTGACCTATCAAAATACTGAACTTCTCCAAAGATAGTACTTCTTCATCTTCAAAGGTACAAAGGCTTTTCAGAAAGGCATTTCTTGAGTTAGATTGTGTTTCACAGTTCACTGTAGTCTGATGATTACAGTGTTTGAGTGAATCCCATGTTTACATCCATAGTTAGGGCATAATTTAAATTCATTTTCTAATGTAAGCAGATCAAACTTACATAATAATTAAAACAATCCATGGTACTAGATTTTTGTTATGTTTTAATTCTCTTCATTTTTCTCATGATTTTTAAAAATTATTATGAAGGAATATAAAGACAAATGATTGCAGTAATTTTTGTAAGATGGTGTTTCAAAAAGCAATTTCCAAAAAATCATGTAATCTGTATCCCTTTCACCATGCCTGATGATTGTGTCACAGCATTTATGGTGTGTCTTTTAGATTTCAAAGAAAGTGTGAACAAAAAGCAAAACATTAACCATTGCATTTTCTAAGTCTGATGCTGCCAAAGGCACAAGAAATAATTGCTTGCTTTTATTAGATTTTTCACTTACAGCTTGATTGCTTCTGAGATCTCCTGCTATTTTTGGTATAGGTAGGGCAATCGTAT
The DNA here is from genome assembly GCA_013398735.1 of Nothocercus julius. Classification (NCBI taxonomy): domain Eukaryota; kingdom Metazoa; phylum Chordata; class Aves; order Tinamiformes; family Tinamidae; genus Nothocercus; species Nothocercus julius. The sequence continues at coordinate 7,488,901 of VZSV01000007.1, forward strand.
TATTCTACTATCAAATATAACATGAATCTTAAAATGGACTGAGGATACAGGGTCTCTGTGCTTCTGCTAAAAACATATGAATACCAAAGGGAGAAAAGCCTCTGTATGGGTTTTCCCCCCTGCGGTTTGATACCGTTGTATTTTGATTACTTGTTTACAGTTCTGCTTTCAGAGTAAGTTTGTGGAAACTAGCAATCTTGTTGCCAGAGCTGTGGGGAAAACATTTTATATGATTAATTCTTTAGTAATTGTAGTGTATAAAATTGATTTTATTCACTTTGTCATGAAAGCACGGCCATCTTTCGTAGGGTTTAATGACCTCCACAACCGATCTCCAATGTATGTTTTTGGTAACATTTAATCATATCATTGTTTCTATCTGTTTTATAATTGTTTGAGGAAGAATTTTGTCCAATTTATCTATGTATTATTTTTAGTCTGTTTGCTGAGGAAAATACGCATCTGTGATTGGGCTGAAAATTCTTGAGCCCCCTTGTCCAAATTTCACAAAGGTAGATGTCTCCAAATGAGCTAGTTTACTACAGTTTTATTTTAAAAAAAAATGCAATTTTAAAAAACTCTGCTGAAGTGTGGGCTGTGGTTTGGACTCAGCAGTTGCCCATTGCCTGGGGCCAGCTGGAACCAGGTGGCATCGTGCACAGCCTTACATGGAGATGGTATGCAGGAAGAGGGCCTTTGGAGAGAGGAACCCCAGCTCCTTCTCTGGTACTCCTGGTGCCACCTCTGGCAGTCCCAATGTCCTCCCATGTCCCCTCTCCAGCTCATCCGACGGGTGCAGAAGTGGAAGATCTCCCATAGGAGCCCGAGGGTCCTTAGCAGCAGGACTGACCCTTTGGGCTACCTCCTGTCATTAGAGCAGATTAAGTGCAAGATGAAGCTGCTTCCTTAATCTTTATCCATTTTCAGGCTGCTTCCCAATCCTCCTGCTGTTTTATTAGCAACAAATTGGCTGTTCTTCCTGTTAAGATTCTTGTCTGTGGTTTAGTTGTATCTCACCTTTACTTTCTTACCCAAGAATTCCCATCATTATATAATGGTTTCCTTACGCCTGCTGAATCAAATCTGAACTTCCCACCTTTGGTTTGAGCTCCATTTGAATCCCATCTGTTTTTTTGCCCTGCTTTGAAACAGAAGAGAGATGAAAAGAAATTGTTTTTTTTCTTGGTTATACTCTCAATAGAAGTCCATGGATAATAGCCAAACTGGAGTGTTACTAGACAGAGGTTCAGTTTGGGCTTTATTAGTTCTTAAAACAAAGAACTGTAAATGTATTATTTCTTCTACTGTACACAAAACTTTGATTTTGACTAGTCCATGTGTTGATTCTAAGTTTGATGTAGAGATATCTGTAAAACATTTTTTATTTTAGGAGAAATTAATGCGTTAAAGGTGTTTTGCTTGTAGGTAGGAATGTCATATTATCCTGCCCGTATGACTTCCATGTCAAACAAAATTCAGGCTCCAGGATGTTTTCTCTTAAAGGTCGTTGGAAAGGTGAGGAGCAAAGATGAAATGATATCATTTCATGTTTACATTTATTATACAGTGCAGTAGTGGGTTGACCTGCAGGAATATAAATCCCTACATTTGCATTCCTTCATAACTTCCTAAGTCAATCGTTAGTTCCTTCTGCTCGAGGGAATTTTAGAAAACCAAGTGGAACTGGCAGCAATTTAGCTATTCCTCTATTCTGATTTGGAAGGCTTTTAGCTATTTTATAGTGCAACAATGCAGCAGTATTTTTATAAGTAATAGATGTATATATAGGAAAAACGAAATCTAGAGGGCTTTGGTCTTCTTTCCATTAATTGTGAACCTGTCTTCATGAGACAAAATGAAGAAAAAGACCCGTAGATTTTCTGTTTTAGGGAATGGCTCCTATTGTAGGATTTCACTTCTTGCTTCTCATTAGCCAGCCTCTGGGCTTTATTTTAGTAGTAGCCTAAGAAAGTCCAAATCTTTTATAGCATGTTACAGTCTGATATTCTTAGTATTAAATTCAGAGCAGTTTTATGTTGTTAGGATGTTGGCCAGGCTGCCCTGAAGAGCTCGCCCCTGCTGAAGGGGGTAGTATCCTGCCCGCTCCCTCCGGACGCAGCTCCCTAAATCCACAGGAGCCGGCGGTGGTGCTTGGCGGATCGTGCGAGCCAGATCCTGTCAGGCAGGCGGCACCTCCTAGGTTGGTTCGGCCCAGCTTCTTGCACAGCCCATGAAGGAATGAGTTTGCATCGTTGTCTCTGCTGAATGTTTTCTCTAAATTTTTACCTAATGTGTTTTAGTTTTTGCAGAGGTTTGCACTAATCTGCCTGAAATCTCTCTTGGAGAGCATGGGTTGTATTCCCTGTAACTGCCTGTTGCTCTCCTCACCTTTTTATAATTCTGTCTGTGATTTTGCTTGTACGTAAATTTTTGCTTAGGGCTAGTGCTGACACAACTCATTCTATTCTTATTCTGTTTCTATGGCATTTCATCCTTTATTGCTTGGTATTTTCTTATGCGGATTGCTGTGGTTGCTATAGCAACAATAAATAGCAAATTTGTCAATTTTCAAGTGATTTTGCTGCCTTTAACATATTGCATGATATTAAATTGCTGAGCAAGAGATATGTTCAACATAGTTTAACAAATTAATATAATTAGTTTAAATTACCTGGTGGCTCTACGATGTTACCTATTTTAGTTGAAGTTATGCACTGTGGTGCTACCTGGGAGACTGTAAATAGAATTCAGTGGTGAAAGCAAGAGAAAACAGTCATTAAAGTGCTGAGATGCCTCACATGCTAGTGTTATTCTAACAGCCAAGTTCTGCTAAACAGTGCTGACATTCTGGCAGCATCGACATCAGCCAGGGTAGTTGACGTTTAGCTGATAACTTTGAGGGTTTCCCATGTGCTACAGGTCATCAGGAGGCATAAGTACAAGCTCCCAGAGTGGGAGAGTTTAGAGATGCTAATGGCAGAAGTAACAGAATGACCGATTTCTGCAGCACTAACAGAATGAGCTGTTTCTGCAATCAAGGAAGAGGAGATAGTGACAGAGGAGAAAGAAATATGGCAGGAGATTGACATGGGTGAGAAAGACAAAAAGGCAATACCTCTGTAAACTAATTTTTATCCTCAGGATCATTAATGAAAATGAAAGTAATCATATTAGTTATTTATTGCAATAAATCTAATAGCCCAAGTCTACAAGTTTTTTATGTACAATATGATTATGTCACTGTCTTAAAATATATTGTTTTTTTAACATTCCCAAATCATTGCTTACCTTCACTGTGACTTTTTAGCTCAGTCTTTGCTGAATTTGATGTTTGCCTGAAGCAAAATAATATGAAAAAATAAATTATTTTTATCTTTAATATATTTGATTTCAAAGTGTAGTGAATTCTTAAAAAGTGTTGAGTGTTTGTAATTTCTACTGTGTGCGTGTGTGTATGAGAGAGAGATTAACTAGGATTATTTTAATGAAAACCGTACCTTTGCAGTGTGGTCAAGAAAAAAAAGAGATCTTTTTTTTCCTCTTGTGTTCTGATATTGTTAGTGTAACTTCTGTGATGATAGGATGTTAGGACATCAAGTCTCTGATTACCATGTGATTTCAGAGCATAAGAATGCAAGGTCTTCAGCTGTGTCTGCAGCAGTACAAATCTCACAGGCAGTAAGCAGGAAAAGAGGTGATACATATATATGAATATATATATGTTATTTTATGTATATAATTCTTTCATATATGCATATACGTGTGCGTGCGAATATATTATTTTCTCCCTCCAAACCTGATGTGGCAGCTCACACCTTTTCAGAGAAGAGGACTTCCTTGTTGGTCTGCTGCTCAGTACATTTGGTGTTTCAGCAAGGCAGCTTGTATTTAAAACTGTAACAGCTTTTTGGAGGATTGTGGCTTAAAGCCAAACCCCACTCTCCTGTCATTAGAAGATTCTGCCCAGAAGATCATATTAATTTCCAAATTAAAATATCCCTCTGGCTTTAGGGTGGAAAGGGGAGAGGACAGCAGCACTGGGGGATGCTGTTGTTTTCTGCTTGTGACAACTAGTCACTAGCACTGTGAAGATGTACACTGCGTTTTTTGGGGATGTGGCATAATTCTGTCACATAAAGTGAATTTAATTAGCACCAATACAGGAATGTGCAGGGTACAATTATGTCTTTCTGAGAGAACTTTCTTTAACAATATGTCTTAATGTGCGTATTCGGATATGTGCAACAGTTGGATCAAGAAGTAATTCAGGTGCTTTGCTAAATTTGTATTTAATATAGAAAGTCGAGGGCAGATGTGATCTTTTTGACACTACCCTGGTGTTTCCCTGCATTTGTTTGTGCTTGTGCATATGAGCATCAGGTCTATTGCTGACAAGAGAGATGCTCGTACCCTCTCTATTCGCACAAGGCTCCGAACAAGCTAATGACACTAAATGACACTAATCAGTCCCATTCATTTGTACACTCTGTCTCCAGGGTTGCATCTTTGAATGTAGTGTACCATTCCAGCAGAAGAATAGATCTCCTGCAAGAACAAAACCCGATGATGGCGTTTAAGTGAATTCTGAAAGCGCTGAATAACCTCAGCACTTGCACTTTACTTTACTTTAGAAAAGCACTATTCTAAAGATGATATTAACAATCGAATTACTTTGGCAAGATTCTCTAAATTGAAACCAATGTTTCTTTGGCTTTTAATTATTGCAGAAAGTGCCCTTGTGAAACACATGACAATTCTATTTACAAATGAGCCTGTGAGCTGTGTAGAAGTTGAGTGAATTGAGCACAGATTTTATTTCAGTACTAACACCCTGCAATTTAAGGTAGATGGATGTCTGGTTCACATTTTCCCCATCCTTTTTATATGATCTGGGAATGTGCTGAATGGATTTTTTGGAATGAGTTGGAGCTTGATAGGGGTGCCCATTATTTCCTGACAGTTAGGTTTGGAAATAATAAGGGTGAGTCCTTGGTTCTACTTCAGTTTCCAAATCATGAATGCTGAATCAATTTCAAAATGTGTATTTTAGCCCCAACAGTGTTTTTCAGGTCAAGATTTAGATCTGAAGGTACAGCCATTTCTACTTTAAGTGCAGTATGGGTAACATTTTCATTATTGATGCACTGCACATTGACTAAAATTTTATAATTATTTCCATTTCTTTGATATTTTTAAGTCTAGAAGAATTGAACTTAATCAAAATGTAGCTAATCTCTCCGGAAGTGATGAATGAGCAAACTAGCAACGGGTAGATAGGCCAGCAGGGTGCTGCTGAGGTCAGACCCCATCCTACTTCTGGCGGCTTCACAGATCTCGTACCAGTCTCCTGTTGTGGTCTCTGTAATTGGTGTAATTTAGTGAAGCAGTCCAGAAGTGGAATACAAAGTGCTATGAATTGGGCCTGTGTTTAGTTGATAGTGCTGTCACAAAAACTTGCCCAGTACCTGTTTGCATGAGGTGTAGCTCTGATGTTTTTTCCTCATCTTAATAAACCACAAATGTATCTGCAAAATATAATCTGAAAAACTTAATTAACAAACTGTGGCAACATGAATAGATCCAATGTGCTATAGACCTTCCTAGGATTTAATGCTGTGAAGGTAAAAATGAACTGTGCTGATTTTTGGCTTGATCAGATTAGTGTTTAAGTCATGGACAAAATATTTGATAACAAAATTCTTTGGCAAATGATTTTGGCACTTCTAGACTCAGTAAGTGAGTGTGCCCCTGAGTCATCGAATCTTCTTTAATAAACAAACAGTGTACAGCATTTTTAACCTAATACACACCTTTCACTGAGGGGCCCTGTTTTAGAGAACAGAATTAGATGGTGGTTTCTGTTCTGTTGAGGTGGTGTGGAGTTCTTGTTCTTTGAGCTGATAGCACTTGCTTTATTTGTTATTGCTCTTAGGAGTGAGTTGATACATGTGTGTCTTCATGTGTTTTAATATAATCATTATCTTTTTCTGAATTTTCGTTTTTCAGAATATTTCATACTATATTACTGATATAGTGAGAGTAAAGTACTACAAGTCTTTAAAGGAGAAGATGCTGTATATACAAAAGTGCTAGTTAAGTGGTGCTACTTGAAAGGTTATCAGTTTCTGTATTTGTTAACTTAGATGTAATTTTGACTGTACTTGTAGCATGGCAGTAGCTCGGTGTTACATTTATACCATTGTAATAAGGATTTCATCAGGTTGAATAAAGATCATTTGATAATCTTCTAAAAACTCAATAGGTTAAACAAAATCTTCCATGTTAATGAACCTGCTCAAACTTTGCAGTATCTGTCCAATACCTGTAGATATGACTTCAATCAAAAGCAATTCTGTTAAAAATTGAAGTGTTTAAGTCTTAAAGTATAACAAGTGTTTTGAAATTGTTGCTTGGTTCTTCAACAAGGTAAGAGAGTTTCATTGGTTCTTATAAACATCAAAACTCTTATTATAGAAGAAAATGAAATCTCCATTCCTCATGGTTAATGAGCTTCGGGATGTGATCCAGGAGTGAAACAGGCTGGTTCTCTTGTCTAGAGAGTCAGCAAGCTGGGCTGCTGCTGCAGAGCTTGGGAACCCAAATATTTTGCTAGCTTAATTCTTCGAGTGCTTAGGAAAACTGCAGACCGCAATTCACGGGGGAAAAAAAAATAAATCCAAAAAATGGCCAAGATGGGAATCCAAAAAATGGCCAAGATGGGAATAAGGAAGGTTTGAGGTTATTATGGACGGAGGAACTCCAGAGTGCTTCTCCTGAATCCTTAGAGTTGTGCAGGTATGAAGCTTGTTCTCTAGCGAAGATGACAGTAGCTTTGGACCAGGGGATCGTTTCCCCCTCACATCCCTACAGGCCTCCAAAAGAAACATCCACCCGCTGTGTGGGGGTGTTCAAGGTCAGGCAGGTTCAGCTGTCGTCTTCTCCCCGGTCCTTTTCCCAAGGCCTTAGAAGGATGTGGCTTTTATGAGGTGGCCCTCACTCCCTCGGCTGTGACTCGCAGTTCCGTTTGGTTGCTCTGTTTTCCTTTCCAGTCTCTATCATTTGTTTTTGACTGGCTTTGCTAAAATGTTGTGCCCTTTCTGTTGTTTTGCAGGCCTCTATTAACTGCTGTCTCCCTTTTGCTGTTTTCCCACCATCTTTGCCATTCTCTCTTCCATCCCTTAGTGATTAAGAAACACTGCCTTCGTTGCCTATAAATTTCCCTGAATTTCTATAGGATTTTTGTTGTCCAGCTTGTACTGAAAGCGGTTGAAACCAGTATTCTCCTATATGTGACTTCCAGAGTGCTTTCTGCATGAAATATAAAACAAAAAACAGTATGTCTGTCATCTTTCCATTTATTAAAGATGATGTGTTATTTTCCTAAATCCCTTCTAAATTGGTTGTTTTAAACTGAATTGAATCATCTTTCATATGAAGAATATAAATCACTCAAGGTTTCTCCACAACTAGATACAAATTTGTGTGTGTGCACGTGTGTGCTTGCATGTTTGGGGTTATTTTCTGAAGTTGTCCTCCAACAGACTTTTCTTGTTAGGAAAATTTAGTTTTGCCGTATCCATTTTTGTTTTAGTTTTGAGTATCAACATTTTGCTTTTCTAAGAAATATAAGACTAAGTTGTATTGCCCTTCACGTTGTTGTATGATATAAAGGAATCCTCATTATTCCGTGGATTTCCATTGTCATTTTTATTTTTAAAAGAATCCTAAAAGGAAATCTTAAAGTAAGTAGCTTTGAATAATATCATGTATTTCATGGGCTTTAGTTTTATTTTTCTTTTTAACCGTAGGATTTTTATTTCAAAAAATTCTATTTTTAATTTTATTCCTTAATAGAGATTTACATTTATAAAATACTACAGCAAAATAGGGACTTCTGTTTTTTTTTTTTTTTTTTTTTTTTTTTTTTAATATGTCTTTGGGATTTTGGGGAGCCTTGATTGTGTGGTTTTATTTATTAAAATGATTTTTGTCCTAAATAATTCATTGTCTCAGTAGTTAATACAGCTTGCATTTACACACAGTTTAGTGGAACCTTAGAAAGATATAAAACTGTTGTTTTCTGAATATTTAAATAATGATCATCTCATCTGAAGAATGAAATGTCAAGGAGGCAATACCTTAGCTTAGAAAACATTTTTTGAATATGAATAATTTTTGGATCTATATAGTTGTATGAATGATAACTGCAATTTGCTAGAAATGTGATCCAGTGTTTTTATAACTACTAAACTCAAGTGCACAGTAATGTACCTCCTGGTAACTGAGCCAGTGCTGAGGAATATGAAGAGTAACCAGAAATGCTCGCCACGGAGGTAGAGATACCGGCTTTCTGCTACTGCATGCGTAGCACACTAAGCGCTAAGCTAAAGAATTCCTTTGGGTTTTAAAGCTTTATACCTCTGTTGGATGGTGCTTGGAGTGTTTTTTCTCATGTCTTTTTTGGGTGCCTTTTTTCTTTCTTCTCCGAAAGGAGGCAGGGGAGAAGATCTGTGTATTTTTAGATCCGGTGTTGTAGCTGCTTTGCTGTCAGCACTGTGTGGGTTGAGTTTAGAAAGCATGGTAGGAATATCCAGATGGAGCGTTTTTCCTTATCTTTAGATTATTTACACCGTTGGGAGCTTTGGTAAACACTTATAGTATTTCTCATGGCTAACTGTGCCCAAAAGCTTGAGATGCCTGATATAGAAAAGCTCAGTATTAAAAATACCCCAAGATCTATATAGAAGTGTGGTTCTCGAAGGCATTTCAAACTGTGATTTTTTTTTTTGCTAAGGATACTGAGAAGTCATTTGGAAAAAATCTCTGTGATAGAGGCAATTTTAAAGAAAAGGTAAAAGCAAATTAAAATGTCATGCTTCAGCAAACTCCCTTGTAAGCATGTAATGTACCAATATGCTCTCTGTAAATGACAGAAGAAAGATAGGAAAGAGGGGAGAGAGTGAGCAAGGGTACGACTGGGTTTTTTGTTTGTTTGTTTTTTCCTTCCACTCTATGCAGTCTGTTTAAAATAATGTGTTTATTTTTTAATAGGAAACTTTTTTAGGTTTAGGTTAGGATCTCAAAGCCTCTTAAATGGACATTTACTGGCTACCAGGTTTTTGAGGTGCATCACTTGTAGGTTATTTCCTCATAAAAGGAACCATAAAAGGTTCTAGGTCCTTTTATCTTTCTTAGTAAAATTTGCAAGCTTTCCAAATACATGAACATCAGTAGTAAAAGCAATGTCTGTGATGTTTGAAATGTTTGCAACGTGCTGCAGCATTAAGACACTCAAATGCTAGTCAGGCTTTGTCAGGAATTGCGTAAAATTAGAACTTGTGAGAGTTAGCAATCTAACTAAATTTATACTGCTTTTCATTATGATGTCTGCTTTTCCCTCAGGGTTCAATTTCCCTGGTTGAGATTGCTCATTAAATATTTAGACTCTGGGAGTTTTTATTAATGAACTTTTTAGCTCTTTTAATGGTGCAGAAACACTTAGATTCTAGCTGCATCCTCATGTCTTACGAATGAGAAGGGAAATAAAGAGACAGCATCTTTCCCTTAAAAACTCTCATTTTGGAGATCTAATGTCTTTTAAGGTAATTTAATGATGCTGAAGGACCTGGCTCATGATATTTGAATTGGCAGTACTTCATGTTAGGTTGGCAGTACTTCATGTGCTCAAAGAAAATGCCCTGGGTAGTGTACAAATAATAATATGCGCAGGATGGTATGCATTAATGCTACAGAAAACGCCTTTTTTTTTTTTTTCCCCCCCCCTCCATGGGGGTTTGCTATTAAAATTTAACTTTCCATAAAACTAAGAAAAGTTTTCTAAAATTGTAACTGATGATTTTTGTTACTAGCTAAGTTTTATCTCTGATTTGTTAAAACAATGTATCTTCAATGTACGAGCAGAAACAGTTTTACCGGTGAATGTAGGACTTCATCATGGAGCACTCATGTATAATTTCATTGCAGAAGACTTATAAAATCACATTGGCTTGTCCCTGTTTTTTTTTTCTTTTTTTTCCTTAATGCTATGTGCTTATTTTATCCTCCAAAATATATAAGATAACTATCAGTCTTGCCACGTTTTTTGACTGAACTTTGGGTTTCAAAGTCATGTTTTTAATTCTTCTCTCTCGAGTTCTCAAAAACAACGACAGTAAGTGAGATCCTTCTTATATCTGTATAACCCCCTGTTTCACATTTTGCCACAAGGAGACTTGCTGTTAAGACCTCTGGAAATAGATGTTCCCTTTCTATCCTCTGCTCACGTTTGCTTTCTTGCAGCTGATTTACGTGCCCGGTGCCAGCCAAATCAGTGTGATTTGACATACAAGCACGGGACATAGAGCAGTTCTTGCTTCATTGCTGTGCTGGGGCAGCTAAACAAGCGTCAGTAACTGAGGAACGTTTCGGAGAACTGCTTCCTAAGTGGGATTCACAGGGACTGGTTGTGAGTTTGTAGACCAGAAAATTAGGTTAGAAAGGCTCACCTTTTACCTTTTGGGCGCGGGCTCAAGTCCAGCTTTTTTGCAAAGCTTGAAATCATCAGTGGAGCTCATTCAATAAGAGAAAAAGAAAAAAAAGAAAACTTTGCTCAAGAGAAAGGAACAGCTAAATTGGAGAGAAAGTAAATTTCTCTTACCTGAGGCCACTAGCAACACACAGGGATCCAAGGCATGCACTGGTTAAATCTTAGAAAGTGCTATAGGCAACCCACTTCTGCAATTGCCATAGAAAATTATTGTTGTTAGCCATTCTGTTGATATTTCGTATTGCAGGAATTACTAGCAGATGGGAAAATAGATGACTCAGAATACAGTATTAGCAATCCATATTTTTTTAATCAAAGGCCTCTAATAAGGCATGTCGCATCTGTAAGATTCATTTAAGCAGTTGCTAGGAAGAATTTGTTTTTTCAAGTAAACACAACAAACTTAATACAGATTATTTTTTGTTCGAATACCTATTTTCTTAACAATTTAAATCCTAAAAGTGCATTTGCTTGTTTTCATTGCACCAGCTCAATGGCCATATCCTGTAATTCAGTCTGATGGACTGGAGATTTGCGATGGTAATTCGTGCATTACAGAATTACTAATGAAATCCAGTTTTATTATACTGAAAACATCACAGGTCTAGAGCTTTTATTTATTTATCTCTCTTAGCTGTCAAGGGTGGATTAAGATTATAGTATTAAGATTATAAGTATTAAGATTATAGGTAGTGTTTTGCGCTCTATCCACCAAAACCTTGGCTTTCCCCTCCTGAGAAGATTGGATGGCTACAGAAATGTGCTGGCCAAGTGCACTCAATGATTCCAGCCTCTGCCGTCCAAACCCCTTCACCTAAATCCATGGACTGTAATGGGACCTCGGGGCGCTGCCTCCTTCCTGGCTCCTGTGCTGGGTGGACATCAGTAGTTAGGGGCCGCATTGCACCACTCGAGCTGCTGATTTGGGTTTGAAATCTCTTTCCTTCTTAGACACTGCTGTAGGCAGGCATGTATATAAATTTTCCAATTGCCTTTTTGGCCTGAATCTCCTTCAGTGTGACCTGGCCGTGGTTGTAGGCAAAATATATAGGGTATGGTATATTGGTCCTCCTCCAGGCAGAAGAATTACTGACTGCAAATAATTACTCTGTGGTTTGCTGAAAATACTGATCTAAATGAAGTTAGTCCATCTGGGAAGCAAGAATTTAGGCTGAAATACCTAAAAGTTGTTTCGTGTGTCTTGCTGGAGTTCAGTTCTGAGAGATGACCACGTGAGTATGTGAGGAAAGAATTCCTGCTGATGAAAGGCACTGCAGTTCACATACCTTGCATGATAAGATTGCATTATTTTTTTCAGCTACAAAACTCATTTCTTCTAGAATTACAGATAATAGTGATGAGCAGTGATTTCTGCTGTTTTCCTACAAGGAACGCTCCCTCTCTGGAGAGCTAATATCTGTGGTAAATACTCTGGTCACAACTTGATCACTTTGTGGCTGGCTATTAAAATCCTGCAGGAATTTCAGCTTGTCTACTAACTTGCAGGCTAAACAGTTCCAATGTTGGGGTTTTAAGCTATTACAGCCTAAGATCTCTATAGTTAAGATGGTCACATTAAGAAAAGCTTGTTATTAATTCTTAATCTGTTCTGCTGCTTTCTGACTACTGTCTGCAGCCTTTCTTGGAAATGTCTCTAACCTTATTGTGAGTAAGCTCAAAAATGCGTCAGGAAGAAGCAAATGATTGGCCTCTCATTTGCAAAAGGTGCAAGGTAAGGTGTACACCAGGTTATCTAACTCCTATGGGGAGCCTAAGCGGTGTGGTTGGGTTGCCTTTTCTAAAGAATTTTACTGAACATTGTGACTAAAGTACAATAACAAATTGAGTTATGATTCTGTTTTGTGCTGGTTGTCTTCAGGTTGGTGTTGCTTAAAGGATGTTCAGCCAGAGGAAGCTGGGGATGACCAAGCTCTTTTTTGCTTTCTTCGGCCCGGAGTTTCCCCTCAAGCAGTAAGAGGAGAGGGGAGCCGATGGCGCTCAGCTTGTGTTGTCGTGAGCTCTCTCTGCGAGGGCAGCTTTCAGCTGGTCCCTTCACAGGCAAAATCCCTTTCCTCTGGTCCCGCAAAGCGGAGAAAATAATTGCATTCTGACCTGTTTGGATGAAACTTGAGGGCCCTTTGACTTGTAGAAGACATTAGTCAGTGTTTTCTGGCGCTGGGGGTTGCTTTGTTTTCTTTTCTCCTTTTTCCCTTAGCCTCTTGGCTTTCTTTTCAGTTATTAGAGTAACAAACATACTTTTCAGGAGAAAATAAATATTCGTTTTTCCTCCACATCCTTAATTTCTTCTACTGGAAAATTGAGTATGCATACCCACTCTAGAAGGCTATTTGTGTGTGTAAAATAGCAAACCACATCTGTTTCCCAATATTACATATTGATACATGTAACTGATACATTCATGGTGTTACAGATTCTGATTTAGCCGGTTGCTTTCCCAAAGCCGTGTGATTGCGTGGTGATATTAAGAGTCCCAGGGAAGCAAATGCTGTTACCAAGAACTTAATTCACTGAAAACTGCCTCTGTCTTGGAGAGGCTCATCCTGATACTGACTGTTTTGCATTTGTTTGCAGATGTTTGATCTCAGAAAGAAGACTGTATATCTGTTATTTGGGGTGGCAGGAATTGAACCATCCTTAGGGTAACTCTGTCCTGATTACTGAACTGCTAATTGCAGCTTTGAAAAAGCAATCAAAATATCATACAAAGCCTTTCTGATTTCCTGTAGCCTTCACGGCTGAATACTTGCTCTTTCCATTAACGTTGGTAGTCCTAATAGTTGCAACAGCAAACTACATGAGAAATTATTTATGGATTTGTGACCTGTTTGCAGTTGGAAATAAACAAGTGTCTACCTCTCTCACTCTAAGACATGGAATCAAATTTTATTTACTGACTAGCTAAATAAATTTGTACCATGCAAAATTGAAAATTATTTCTGTTAGAATCAAGAACTAAATAAAAAGTTACTTATTCAGAGGAATAAAGTGCATAGAAATAACTAAATTTTCTGCCTGAATTACTTAGCTGTATCTCATTTTGTATCTTTGTCGGCTGTTGTGTTCAGCATTTGGGCTTTAGCTGCCTCTAGGGTTCACTGGAAAATGTCAGTAGCGTGATAGAAGTCAAGAAAAGTTACTTTGAATTTGCCAAGGAGGTGGCCACACATCCACATCCCACGATGATCTACAGCTTTTAGATGTGATAAGGTGGTTTTCTGTAGTACAGAGTGCCATGAGCGTTCCTGTTTAATCCAGCATCTGATGTCAGGCAGATGAGGCATTCATAGCTCTCAGTTTCTTAATTTCCGTGTTTTCTGTCATTTACTTGCTTTGGATGACCCAAGCAACATGCATTTATACACATGAATATTGCAGTTGCTTAGGTCTCCTAGATGATGGGACTGAGATCATTCTGAAAGATTCTTATTTTCTGGATTTGAAAATTCAGTCTCTTTAGTTTCCACCCCAGCTGCCTGTGGTCTTTAAAGATATTGATTCTATTTGCTGTCTCTATTTCTTGATTGAAATTTAAATAAAAATTCACCAGTTCATTCCTCTCTGACAATCTATACAGAATGTTTTTTCAACACAGAATAATTATGCGTTTGCATGAGTTTGAATGTGCTATGTATAGTTTAAGCCTGGTGTCTGTAGCAGTGATTTCCTGGGGTGCATTAGGAGGAGCGTCTGCAGCAGGTCGAGGGAGGGGATCCTGCCCCTCTACTCAGCCCTGGGGAGGCCACACCTGGAGTACTGTGTGCAGTTCTGGGCTCCCCAGTTCAAGAGGGATGTGGAGCTGCTGG
>VZSV01000007.1:7503446-7521194 GCA_013398735.1 Nothocercus julius
ATTTCTTGCCAGTGAGGGTGACAGAGCCCTGGCACAGGCTGCCCAGGGAGGTTGTGGAGTCTCCTTCTCTGGAGATCTTCAAACCCGCTTGGACGCAGTCCTGAGCCACCTGCTCTAGGTGACCCTGCGTGTGCAGGGGGGTTGGACTGGATGATCTCTAGAGGTCCCTTCCAACCTTAAGCATTCTATGATTCTATGATTTGGAGGGGATACCTGGCCGCTCAACGGCCTTCACTAATAACATCTGTGTTTACACAGTTACTCATGGTACCTTTCTTACTCCATTTGCTAGTCCTAGTCCGTGGTGCCCCAGGTACATGCTAGAAAGCAGGGGTTTATTGCTCCTCTCACCTGTGTTGCTTTGGGATTGGTTGAACAGAGGAATCAGCACTCTGATCTTGTGCTGTGATACTGCAAGTCTCTCTGACACTCCTCTAAAGAATATCTTCAGTGAAACAGGTCTTTAATGTGCCAGTTACATTTAGCAATTGGCTAAAAATGAAAGAAAACAAATTTTTCCTTTTCTTTCTCTGAAAATAGAAGGATGTTTTTCTGTAAGAGTCTTGGTGACTAAGGAATTGTGATTCTTTTTCCCTGTCCATTCTTGCATTTATCAAATGTGAGAATAGTACCAAACAGGAGGATATTTAATTATTTGGGAGGCACCTCCTTCTCTCCTAAGAAACCAAACTTGTCATTTGTCCTTGGGGAAACCTGATACTCAATGAGCTACTGAGCATGTGTGAGGTTGCTCTGAAGCCAAGAGTAGGATGAGGAGGATCTCTGGCCTGGAAGGTGTCCTGACTTTTGGATTTGATTGCCCAGCACAAGTAGGATTGCACTTGGCTGTGGGGCTGTAACCATCCTTACCTGGTTCCTTCCAAAGAAATTACAGAATGAAGCACGTTTCCTGCTGTGGGGTGGCCTTGGAGAATTAATTACAAGCAGATTTTGCCTAAATTAGATATTTTCCCCTTAATTTGCCTCTTCATAGGAATGTCATTATTAAAATCACATTGCAGGAAAAGTAGCGTCTTTTTTCCATTAGCGTCTTTTTTCCATTTTTTTTATGAATTTCTGATCTCCGCTCCCTCTTATCTTCTGCCTTTGCTGTTTGTTTATTAGGTACAATATAGTATAACAGTAGCAGGCATAACACCGGTGTATGTAGCAATGTGGATTGCTAACTCCTATGCCTCAGATGCTGATAAAAATACAGCTCAAAAGTAGTATTGCACTCCTCAGGGAAAACGGATCACACTGTGTTGATGGAAAACTGCCGTAGATCATGAACTAGGTATTGACTCATTAGTAGGTTGAATCAGACTTTTTTTTTTTTTTTCTCTGAGTTAGGTGCTGTTGCTTATTTGCAATATCAGAATATTGGCAAACAAAATGTAGACTGTCCTTTTCCTAGGACTGGAAATTATTGTGCTGTTTGAAATGCATTGATATATTTCACACTTCCCTGACACTCATTTTTACACTGAGTAATCGCTGCATCCCTGACAAGAAATAGAAATTTCCCTATGAAAAGAATGCATAGGCCAAGCAAAGGACCAAATTTCAAATTTAGATATTTCCATGCAAGGACAGATGGGGCAGCAGTTCCTGAAGTGCCCCATTATGTGGCTGAATTCCAGTCGTTGCTGCTTGCAGCAGCCAGCAAGGAAGGGAGGCTATTTTTAAATGACCCACTAGTCTTTTATTTTTTGTACCTGTAAGTAATGAGCTCTTCAACACTATCAGAAAGTGTTATTGGAAATAAAAGAGCTTGGTCAAAACTAACTCCTCGTTATTATTTCAGGAAATTATTTAGTGTGTTATTTATGCCCTCTGGCAATTTCTTTGACAAGTTATGGCAACAATCCATTGGGGAATGCAGGTGCCTTGTCATTCTTACCAGAAAGTATTTCTAAATATTTGTCAGAATATTATGTGTGGCAGTTGTCTATTTCTTCATGCTTATGTGGGAGACGAAAGTTCCGTAAAAAAAATACTTGATTAATTATATTTATTTGTTTATATATATGAATATAATTAGTTTATATATATGAATATAATTATGTCTGTATTAGAGCATGTTTTTCCAGACAAATAAATTTAACGCCTGACTCTTATTTATTTGCCATATATTCACAAGGCATGCAAAGTAATTTATTTTTAATGTACAGCAAGTTGCTGTGTGTTCTTATGCTATTAAATTTACCATAGTGCATACTAGTGCTTTTATTACATAGTTTATTATATATTTAATATGTGTGTGTGTATATATATATATGCATACAAAGAAAAGTAAACTTTTCAAATATAAATTAAATGCTTATGAAAGGTGATGAGTTTCACTGTTAGTGTAAATACATCATTTTAATCTTTTTTTTAATCTTTATCCTTTCTTTTTTTTGGTTGGTTAATTTACAGTTAAAGAATCTAAGTTTAGAAGAATTACAGATGAGATTAAAGGCTTTGGACCCTATGATGGAACGAGAAATTGAAGAGCTTCGTCAGAGATACACTGCAAAGAGGCAACCTATCCTAGATGCGATGGATGCAAAGAAACGAAGACAACAGAATTTCTGAGTTTGTTTTCCTTTCATTCAGAGATAATGGCATGAGTCAGTGTGGACACTGGTATCTGTAAGTCTGAAGGAATTCTGAGAGTTTAAGAAAAAACACAACCTTTCAAATTTTCCTTCACAAACGATGGCAATTGGAGCAGTGAAAGAGCATACGTATGGAATTCTGCAAAGGCAGTAAAACCCATTACCACTTACTGTTTTTCAAATGTTTAATGTAATAGACATTCAGTCTATTACTTCCTAATCTTTTTTCATCTGTATAGTGGTAATTTTGTGTTGTGCATTAGAAGTAATGTTTTGGAGCACCTGGAACTATTTCTTGATTGTGCAACACTACAGAGCCTTATGTTGCAATGTATTTTCCTCCCATTTAGTAGCATATTTATTATGTAATCTTTGGTTATACTATTTATTTTATGCCTGTCTACTTTTTTTATTAGGAAGTATTAGGATAATATAGTGGAGAGCAGAGCCAGATTAGATAAAATTGCCATTGTAGTGTGATACAAAAGCTCACCACTATAATGTCTTATAAAGCTCCACTTTCCACAAGCATTCTGATTCAGGACAGCACTTGAACATATATCCAGTCCATTCGGATCAGTGAGATTTAAGCAGAAGCTCAGTGATAGGCACATGCCTTGCTGCTGTCCTGAATCAAGGGCTGTGGTTGAGCAATACAGTAGTTACAGTAGAGAGTGCTCTTTTAGAGAGTATTTCTATCATCTTTACGCACACTGAATGATCTCTTAATAAACAAGAAAACAAGTGCCTAGTCAGTTTTGATTTTCTATAATTCAGGAGAAGCAATAATTGCAGTCACTCCTACAGTGTAAATTTCCAATTGCTATTGCAATTCTGACCAGTAGAAAACCCTATTTTGCACCATAGTTTTATAATGAAGTAACAACGACACTTTCTATGTTTTTCTTTTTTGGTTTTGGTTCATTTAATTTTTTTTTTTATCACTGTCTTAGGGGGAGAGGAAGTTATTGGTGGTTTGGTTTTGTTTCACATTATAGACATTATGGGGTAGTAATTTAAAAACCAAAGAAAATCAACTGAATGCTCAAAAGCAGCAGTGTGTTGCAGTACTCTGCGGGTTCTGTCCTGCAGTCACTAAACATGCAAAATTCCATTAGTCTTCTGTGGTAAATTTGGGGGAATCAGAAATGCAGGATCAAACTCTTAGTATCTTTTTACAGGTATTCTCTCTGGTTCATGTTGTGTTACATATAGTCAGTAGAATATGTCACATTGCAAGAAATAGTTCAGATGTAGCAGAAAATGTGATCTGCTTCCTGAACAATCTACTGGGTTCTCTTTTGGTATCTTTACGATTGTTGCCTTTTATGTAGTTAACTTTACTGTGATAGTCATACTTTTTTAAACAATACAGCAGAAAAAAATCTTTACTTGCAACCTTCAGCTGTTCGTTTTTTAATGGTGACTACTGTATGGGCATCTTCTGTTAAATATTTTCTGGAAGTTAGTAATCATCTCATACCTCTTAACATTTACTGTTATCATAGATGGACCATTCCA
This sequence comes from Nothocercus julius, assembly GCA_013398735.1. Taxonomy (NCBI): domain Eukaryota; kingdom Metazoa; phylum Chordata; class Aves; order Tinamiformes; family Tinamidae; genus Nothocercus; species Nothocercus julius. The sequence goes on from VZSV01000007.1 coordinate 7,507,571, forward strand.
ATGGAACAGTGCAGATTTTGGAGTTGGATTAGAAAATTTAAGCAAAAGGGAAAAAAAAACAGTTCAGCCAATTACAGTCATGCTGGGACCAGAGTTTGCTTTGGAGCTGTCTGCAGCCGTTGTTGTCATTGTCATTCTGTGCGTGTGTTTGTGTGCACACTGCACTCTAACATGTAAAGTCAAATAAATTTTAATTGTGATGATTAAAGCATCCTCATCCTCAACTTTCTATATGCTTCTTAAAATAGTGATCATCCCTTACAAGGAAATAAGAACACAGAAGATCCATAAAAATTACTTTAAGCAAGATAAATACACCTTGTAGTGTTATGTCTCATGTTTATGCCATGAATGTCAATATGCAGTATGTCAAATAAAAAATAGCATAATCAAATCGCCATATCATTTGATTATAATCATAATGCAACAGAAAGCAGCAGTAACTCCCTTAATTACTACATTATTTATTTAAATTTTATTTCTGAGAGCTTTCTGTTCTCAGAAACTCTATTGTTTATATACAAAAACAATTATATGAAACATAGAAGGATTTAAATCATCAGGAAAGGAAGCTAACTTGTCTTTCTCGGTATGCCTTTTAAGCAAAGTGTCACTATCCAGCTTTCTTATTGACATCAAACAAGACATTGAATAATATCATTTTGCAGTGTAATATACAGTGTAGTGTAATGATCACAATTTTTATATTTTGTTATATCATTTTTTGCAATGTAGTGCACTAAATAGCTACTCAGAGGAACTCCAGTAAAAGACCATTTTCAACTAGAGATGTTGCAATTTGACATTCAAAAGGTATCAGAAGATGAGGGATATCCTTTCTTTACTCCTGATCTGTCTGCATAGAAACAATTTGACTAAATTTTGTGCATGTACCTACATAGAGCTATGGATTATACACACAGAAGAAGAGTTCGGAAGAGTGGAATAAATTAAACCTCTATCAGACCGCTTAGAAGGTCTTTTTTGGCCATTTTGAGTAGTTTGGATTGATGCAGGAAATTTGTGACCAAAGGATACTTCCAGGAATTAACAAAAAATCAGTAATGTTGCCATCTGTTATGGTGCATACTATAGTCAGTATAAAGCTGTCTTCGGCAACAGAAGCCAATGTATCCAGATCTCAATTAGATGCAAGAATAATATACAAAACTAGAATTTATATTAAGAGAAGGATACAGTTTGTAGTTTCTTCTGTTTATACAAGTGAATCAAAGCGAATGACTACACATCCCACCGGTGAATGAGCATCCCTGTAAAGGAAAGCAGATAGTGCAATAAATATTTTAAAAGCAAGGCTTTTAGCAAATCTAATAGAACTACTGACAAGTTAACTTTCAGTAAGATTTTAACCCAGCATTTTCTTTTTTGCCTCCTAATTTTGTATATTTAGGCTAGTAAGTAAAAAAATAAAGAAAAAATAATTACCAGACATCTGTAATAAAATCTAATTTCTTGGGTATAAGTGTTGTCTTGTTGTTCGTTCTAACTGAAACTAAATTATGCTAATAATAACCATTAAAGGTAGTTTACCTGGCCTTCTCTCATGCAATTTCCCTTTTGTAATACTGGGAGCCCAGCTGGAAACACAGAAAGCCACATCTCTAAAAGTCAGGCATGGAAAGGTGTCTTCCACGTGAAGACATTGGTGCAATCTCCAGAAGCCTGGGGCTCATCATGGAGAAGACTAATAGGTCGGTGTAAGGACAGAAATCCGCAGTGCTTTGCAGAAGTCCCTCCCTGCAGCCTAAACTTGCTAAAGGCCAAGTCCCGAGAGGGCTGAGCAGCAGCAGGGCCCAACATGGTGGAGGCTGGAGGTATTCGGAGACCTCCTTCCTTGGAGGTGCCGGTAGACATGAGTAGCTTTAGGTGCATCTTTGATTTCCTACTGTAATGAGAGCAATAATTAATGGAGAGTCTTCCCTGGGGAAGGCTGCTGCATATAATTACTTAAATTTAGTGCCAAGCTCATATCTTTTATGACTTTTTTTTTTTTTTTTAATTGTTCATTTTGTTCTAAGAATCTGTCCATAGATCCTTTTGTGAAAGGGACTTGGGAGCAAAACTCCTCGGGGAAACACCTAAGGTCTGAAGTGACAGAATTCTACCACTAGTATGAGTAAATCTGAAAGTTATTGGATGTTAAAATTATTTACTGTTTATCCCCAGTAGCTAATAGCTTGCCTGTACTAGCCAAGGTATGTTCAGGTGAGAGCACGTAACGTCCGGTGGCTCGCACTGCGGCTCCCCGCCGCTGCCCCTCGCGTGGAAGCCCTGGGACGGGACGTGGCGGGTCGTGGAGGCGGCGAGCACGAGCGATGCTGTGCGTGCCCCTCCTGGCGCCGGTGCTTCTGGGCAGACGGCTGCCCAAGAGCCGACGTGCGCCGCGTTGCTGCACGCTGCTTTTTCCGAACGTGACATGATGAGGGTTGAATTTTCTAAGTGTGTGCTTGGTTGTAAAATTATAATTAAAAAGACCTTATACCGTGAGGAAAGCCTTTATTTCTGTCATTCATAAATAACATGAACTTCACCTCACTGTGGCACTTCTTTTTCTGTGTTTCAGAAAGTAACGCTGGGTGTTCTGTCATGTCATGCAGCCGGTCGGGAAGGTAGCTCAGGGATTTTTCTGTGCCAGGATGCATTGCAACAGCGTTATACCCACTCTTGCCAATGAAAGCCTTGGAGAAAACAAGTCTTTGCTAGTGCATGGAGTTTCTTACCATGTTGGTGTGCCAGGTGACATAATAGCTAATTTGATGGATGGTATTGATGACAAAATTATATAGATGGCTCTTTGCAAAGTCATTAAGGCAGGTGAAGTCATTGCAAATTGTGCTTAGCCCTTGCAAAGGAAAAGGCTGCTTGTGTCTAGCTTTTATACAGAGATACAGGGGAATGTTTAGTGGCCCTTAAATAACCTCAGCCTAGTGGGAGGGTCTTTATGTGCATCAGCCCCTGCTCCTTCCACGTGCTGCGCGAGGCTGCGGCTCCCTGCGCCTTCACGTTCTCCCTGTAGGCGCTGGGCTTGGCTGTGCTGCAGGTGACGGTGAGGAGTTACAGCTTGGTATCAGTACTTGTTCCGTGACAACAGGCCTTTCTGGAAGCTGCACATGAGTTAAGAGGGGAACATACTGGGTAGTAAGCAGGGAGCTGCCTGGAGCCAACCGAAAGGAAAGAAATGGCAGGAATTAAGGTCACCTGAAACGGGGCTCAAACATTGGCTTTCTGTCAGCCACAGCGAATGAAACATTAATGGTACTCACCCAGGTACTGCAAACCCCAAGGACTTTGAAAATTAAATTTAAGTGTCAGGGTTGTAGAAATTGATTTTTTATAAAAATGCATGATAATGTGTCTGGATATACAATTTTCTTTGCCAAAAGAATGAAAGCACAGGTTTCTGTCACTAAAGGTGTGGACTCTACTTCCTGTGGGTGTCTTTCTACAGAACAAGATGATATATTGCAAAATCTCTCCCTACCCAATTCCAAGAGAGAGATAGAGCCCTCCTCATCGTGTTTCTCCCCTCAAGGACAGGATTTGAAACTGGCCCCTTCAGTACCATCTATCCATATGCAGGTGGGTGTCTATATGCACACACACACATATATATATATATCCTCTCTGAACTCCATTCTTTCAGTGACTCATGTCTCTGAAAGAAATGGGCCGTGGGTAGATGTCTGCGGCGCTCGGGTGTTTGCAGCCCTACTCCGCTCCCTGCTAAGCCCTCTCTGCTGCCTTGCACTCCTCCTGGACTTCCCAAGCTTTCCTGGTTACTGCGAAGGAAAAACTCACAGCAAATACATCAAAGAGGAAGACCAAAAGCTTTTGATTTGATTTATCTGGCACTAAGCCTTTAGTGTGATGCATCGATTGGTATTTCATTTTTATTACAGTACTGTGGGGTATAGAGATTTAACAGCAAGAGGTGTCCTTTTGATCTCACAGAGCACATGAAAACAGGTGTCATAGTCCAGAGATTATGTAGGTCAGGGATTATTTGAAGAAGGATTAAGTCGTATTATCATTTTTCTTAGCAACCATATCCAAATGTATGGGATTCTTTTTCAAGTTCAGGCCTTATTTTTCAGTCTGAAATATTTGTCATACAGTCTTTCCCTGATGAAACTATGGAAGAAGACTAGATAATTTTTTTAATTGTCTTGCATTAAAAATGCAGAAACAAATGAAATTCTGTACTTAGAACTGCAGTTAACAGAATACCTTTTTTGAGTTTCTTAGAATCCAGGAAGACTTCTTTTTCTTTTGGTTGATCTATACAGAATTAAATATCTGAGATCGCACAGGAAATGTGACAATATTAATATTCAATAATATACTGATTTATCTTATCTAAACATATGTATCTGTATGTACACGTACATAATTCCTTAATCCAAATTCAGTTGACATCTGAGAAGTGAACAGAGGTCTATAATGCCGGCAGCATTTGTTCGGGTTCTTTATAAATACAGTGGTGCTTCTGCAGTGTTACTCATTCCACGAGTCTCTGTAATCCTGTTAAAACTACCAAAAGTAATTTAGTAACCAGCTATGGGTATGTACTAGCAAATATTGATGGACTATAACCCTCGGGTGTTTTCTTAGCAACCTATTGTACTAAGCACAAATATCCAGCAATGACTGCCCAGCTTTCATAGAACTCCAGTAGCTTTCAGGTTTGTTTATATTCCACGGTGTAATTTGCCTGGAATTGCTGGCAGGAGTGTTGTATTGGATTTGATAAGCCTGTTCCTTCTATTTAAAGAGTAATTATGACTGTGTTCTGTTGACACAAACCTGTTGACACAGGTGTTTAAACAGCCCCCAAATGTGTAATTATTGGGATAAAGAACTGGGAATTTTTATGATCATAGGATGGTCATGGCAGTGGCCCCACACCCCCAGAATTAATGCACGTTTATTCCAGGAGTGTGTGTGAGTTTGAAGCCTTTTAAATGTGGTTAACATTGATTTATGCAGCTCATCAGCTAACACAATTTTTATACATCTCATAGCACGGATCTTCAGTTACTGCTTCCACAAAAAGCACAATAGTTGGGTTCTATCTTGCAGCTCAAGTAGGAGGAGGTCTTATTAGCAAAGTGTTTGACTAATAGTTTATTTTGTAGACGGATGCTGAACGAAAATGTTTAGCTCAGCTCTTTGCTGAGAGCAAGGAACAGTGATTAGGTTTTATTTAAGACGAGATCAATGTGCTGTTTCTGAGACTTTCGTGTTTAGAGCTCCCATTCCTGTTGGTCACATCAGTGAGAAAAGGCTGCACTTTGCACCTTATAACTGCCCTATACTTTACAAATGGGGAATCTACACTTTGAGGAGTTTTGTCCCCTATTTATAAAGCATTTCCTGTATCACAGCCAAGAAGCACCGAGCAAAAACCCATTTGCCACGTGCTAACTCCCTTGCCAGATGGGAGAGCAGGATCAGGAAGAAGGTGACTTGCAGGGCTCCTCCGTGTGTTCGGGATAGTGATCAAAGTTGCCAACAGAGGCAGTAGGAAACTGTGCCTTGCTATGGAGAGAAGAAAGAATGAGACAGCACAAAGGGGATTTACCTGCCCCCCCCCCCCAATAAACCACAGTTTTGATGTATTATCTTTTTCATGCTTTAAAGCCTAACATAGGAAGGTGCTGGCCCAAAATCTGTGCCTAACCATAGGAAAAGAAAATAGAATGTGTTTGGTAATTAAAAGGCTGGTATATAATGAAGTGATGAAGGGTGTACATGTCCAGAACATTGCTTAAAATAGAACGTGAATTTCAAGAGCAACCTGGTAATCTCGGAGAATAACTTCCAACCAAAGGTGGGACTCGCATTCCTAAACCAGGTGAGTATTTTTCAAACTTCAACCCCTCTTTTTTCTGTGTTGTGACCCCCCACATGCCCCATTCATCATGTGAAGTGGCGGTGGCAGGAAGAGCAGAACACAGCAAACAGCTCAAGAGGGTCGGTCAAGAGCAGCTGGGCTTAAACTGGGCAGAACAGTGGTGGGAAGCAGCCTGTGACGTTTGAGTCATCCCTAGTCTTCCAAATGTCATTAAAATTATCTTTGAAGGTCAACAGCGTAATGATTGGCCTGGGCGGGCCAGAACTGCACAGAGGTCCAAGCGTGCGGTGACCGCAAGCAGGCACTGCCTGGGGCATCTCAAAGTGGGCAGTTCTTTTGCCATGCCAGGTTCTGAGGCACCAGAGAAGCTGGCAGATTCATACAGAAACAGCCCTGATTATTTCTGAATAGGGTTCAGCAAAAGGCCCAAACCCATTAGTAGTTCCAAAGGAAAAAGAGTAGGAGGTGCTGATGGCTTTTCCACTTGCGTGAGTTTGAAGTGTTGAATTTGTGTCATTGCCTCCTGTAGCCAGATGGGTGCATTTACTGAAGCAAAGACTTGCGTGATTTAGGGTTGGGTGCGAAGGCTGAGCAGCCGTAAGGGAAGCCCCTTGCGGCTGCGGCCAGCGGGAGGTCAGCCGGAGCCTCAGCACCTGGGGCCGACGCCGTGCTCTGCACTAGCACGAGGAACGCGTGCAGGAGGCCGGCCTCACCGCGAGCGTTATGCTGTCTCAGGAATCACTTCCTAGGCTGTTTGGAGGGTGCCTTTTCCAGCTGGTGGTCCATAATCTTGTGTATGAGAGGTGGAGATGAGCAATCCTCAGTGAGGGTGATGTTTCTTAATAAACTCAACACTTGCGCTGAAGGCAGATAGAATATTAAGACTATTTCTTAATCAGCTAAGAACAATTGCTTTAGATAAAGTATTGCCTCTTACTGCCTTGATAGCCCTCTACATTATTCATAAGTGAGAAGTCTTGTCTTTATTTTCTTTTTTTTCTCTCCCTCCACTTTTTAAATGAAAAGGCAGAATCAATGGAAGATGCTTCAGCAACTGGATGGGAATATTGTCTATCTCCACCTAAACAGCGGGCAGCTTGAAAGTAAGAGACAGGACACTGAATAAATTTCTGGTGTAAGTTACTGGAAAGCCAGGCGGATAAATCAGGAAAGAATGAGCAATAGCGCGATGAGAAAAGCGGAGTTCTGGCACGCGCCTCGTGCAGGGGCGTGTGGTGCCTCCAGTTGTACCGTCCGAGGTAGATTAAAGCCAGGAATATCGTGGGAGGGAAGGGGTAACTAGCAGAACAGGAGCAGTTTCTCCGGAGGTGCTCGGCCGCCTCTGTGTGCGCAGCCGGAGCCTCGGAGGAAGGTGTTTCCTTTGGCGGAGCCAAAAGGGCACGCGGCGCTTTAGCTCCTGGAAGGGCCCTCGGGGCACTGCGCGGGCCCTAACCTAGGGGGTGGAGAACGAGAGGCTTGAGCCGTTTGCTCAGCCGAAAAACGTGGCTCTCCCCCACGAACTAGAAGTATTTAGAAAAATGTAGCCTGATGCATGCTTTTAAAAGAAATCCATCTGCACAATGAGATCCAGGTTTTCCTATGATTATAATATGCACTGAGAATATCCTGTAATTTAAATCAATGCTGGGGAAATTTGTTTTGTTTTGCATTTAATTTGAGTTTCATGGCACAAGGCTGAATTCCTAAATGTGTTGCGCACTACTAGGACAAGATACAGGGTGCAAGGAACACCATATGCGGTAGTTCCCTGCAATTCCATAAAGTCCTGTACAAAATATACAAATACTGAAGGCATTGAAATTGAAAACTAAATGAAGAAAAAAGTCTTTGTTTTTAAGCCTTCAGTGTGAAATAGATCAGATATGATAGATATGATGAAAAAACTTTCTGCCTTCAGAATGGGTAAGATATTTTGTAGGGAAAGAGAATTAGCAATTCATGAAAAGCGTTTGAATAATCAAATGGGCAGTAATACAAAGTCTGGACATACATAAAATGCTTAATCACAATCTATATATGGATTTTACATCTCAGGAAGGTAATATAGCATATTCCTTCTCAAGGACACCTCTGAATCTCCATAACAGCCTAGAAATCCAGATTCTGCATCCGTTTATTTCTGGCAATGAAGTAAGCCCCCTCACTTCGAGTATTATCATAATCCTTATTTAAGCATTTCAAACGTCCAGCCTCGAGGGAGCAGCGCCGCAGAGCTGCAGCGCTCTCAGTGCTGCCGAAAGGCGAGGGTGGCCAGGCACAGGAGCGCGGGCCGGCGCAAAGCTCCTCCTTAGTCGGCGTGTGGACGGGGCAGTTTTCTGACCACGACAAGTTTAAAGTTTCACGTGCCCGAGAGAGCTGCTGATCAGTCCTCCAGTCCCTAAATTCTGACCGAATATTTTATAGAACTGAAGATGCTTTGCTCTTACAAAGCAGTAATTTGAAAAAGTCTCGCAGAAATGCTGACTATTCAAGCAGCACACTGCCTCTTCTCCTCGTTAGATTTTTGACATACTGATTTTTTCTTGTAAATGTAAAATTTTTGCTTTATCTTCTGTTCAGTGAGAGGTGAGGATTCTCAGCACTTACTTGCCTGAGCCCTAGAATAGAAGGAGCTTCATAAAATGGCAGGAAGGGTGCCCCTCAATCTTCCTTGCATGAATATTTTCAGTGCTTCAAAACAGCAACATCACTTAAATCAGAATACTTACCCTCCTCAGCAGTGAAAATTTCTGTAGCAAGCAAGTATTAATACCACTGTACAAAGCTGTAGTAGGAACTTGTGCGGGCTGCCATGCTCTACAGTGCTGATTTGGAAAGATTACATCTAAGCAGAATGCATTCAAAAAACAAAAGCTACACGGATGATCAGGGAACCAGACTTGCAAAAAGTAAACTAAAAGGAGCCTGGCAGATATATCCATGAAAATAAGCCTGTTAGGGCATATGGTTACTGTCTATAAATATACCACACAGGCAAACACCGAGGAAGAATTATTTAAACTACAGAACAACGTTGACATGAGAAAAAATTAATATAAATAAATAATAAATAAAATTATGCTAGCAAAATATGAATTTGGAGGACAATGCAGTTCTGAAATACTCTTCCAAAGTGGAAGCAAAAATCTGGCTACTTTTAACATGGAGTTAGTTAAGTTTATGGAGCGAATTCCTATGTACTGCATAAAGTTGTTGTCATGATAATGAGAACATATTAAATTTCGGTACTTTATTTATTTAGTGTCTTTGATCCAAAGCACTTATATAAAAAAACAATAATGAAAATTCCTTTCAACCAGTACAGTAAAAGTCATGATTCCTTGGGGTATTTCATTTTCTTTAGCAAAATGCACTTTGGACACGTTCCATTCAATATTTGCAGAAATGACAGAGCACCAGCCTTATGAGCAATAAATCTACGACGTAAGATAAACTACAGGTTATTGAAGTGATGTGTTGCAGAGACTGGATCCAACCTTTGCAATGCTGAACTAGCAACAGCTGAGGGAATTCGTGACTCTTTGGCAAGTTTACAGCTCTCTCCAAATAACTGCCCTGAGAGGCAGTTTTTAAACTCTGTGAATCTACAGCTTGTGAAACTGAAATGACCCCCCTGCTTCCTGCTCGATCCTCCGTACGCCCCAAACCGACAGACCCAGCGAGAACTGCAGAGTCCTTGACCTCAGGGGGAGCTTTTTGCTGGTCTTGCAGACTTTGACCCAGCAGTGGTTTATGCCCTTTGCAAGCCCAGCTCTTCCCTCTCCTATTTCTTCCACGGTGCTTCAGCCCGAGAGGCCACGTCGTGCCACGCTGCGTTTCGGCGGGTCCTCCCAGGCGGGCGGCGCGTTGCAGTGCGCAGGGAGCTGCAGGGACCCAACTATTAACTTGTGCTGGGATCTGGCAGAGAACCTGGACCAGCTCTCCAGAAGCGAAGCCTTAGCAAAATATTTCAAGTTGGGATGCCCTGTTCAGGTTATCCAAGCTTAGCTTCAGGAACAGCTATAGAGCTCACTGGTTGTCAGGGGTACTGAGCCCCCTTCCTGCCTATCGACTGTAAAGGTTCGGCAAGTCACACTGAAACCTCTAAGAGTTTTATTTTGCGAAGGTTAGAAGGGACCTGTTTCCCTCAGAACTTATGCTCTAAATCAACTAGGACTTGATGTGGGGGAAGGGTGTTCAAAGGATATTTTAGGTGTAAGTTATTTCACAGAGTATGCTCTGGGATAGGTCACTGGACATAGAGGAACCTGAGCCTGGGTGCTCAATTTTCTCTTTTCAAGTGAAGCCAACAAAACATGAAAAAAATACAGACTGGACAACAACCTCTAGTAGAATAATAAAGGAAAATACCTATTCGTACTAAATCTGCTTTATTCTGCTAGCTGGGCTATTTATATCCAGGTATCACTCTTAGTTGTATGATGTAAGCATAGGCTTCCATACATGACAGTCTTAGCTTTATAGTTTTATTTTTCTTCCTACTAGTTTAAATCTATTTTCGTAACCTCTCTAGTCTTCACAAGTAACAAAAAAATGGAACGCTATATGTAATACATTGGCAGGAAAAAAAAAAAAGCCATCATGTTCACTGAGTGTCAGCAGTTTGTTTTATAACACAAATCACGAGAAACACAACGGACGGACAGCAGTGGGTTTGCCTGTTGGCTGTGAGGGTTTGACGTCTGCACAATTACATAATGGGAAAGGCTGCTCATTGAAAGGATAAGTTTATGCAGATTCACGGTTATTCTGGAGAACCCAGGTGATCTCTCGTATTTTTTAAAGGGCAACCTTTGAGAGGGTTTGAATAGGCTAAGTCATTGAACCAGCTAGGAGCAGGATCTGCCAACAGCAAGTGGAGTATTAAGTGTTTTATCTGTTTTTTCTTCAGGCCCTGGTACTTTTTGTTAGTCGGAAGTTGTGAGTTCTGTTCCGAGTAAAAATATGACTTACTTTTTTTCTCGCCCCCTTAGAGTTTCCTTGGCAGAAAGCTTAATGGAATTGTCTGCCCTCAACACCTGTTTTCAAGCTTTCCTGATAAAATTAGCTTTTATATCTCAGGATCACATATGGCATCTTTATAATTAGTCTTTTTGCAGTATATGAATGTCAGTTCCTAAAATGCTGCCTATGCTGTTCATGTGGGAATATTTCTCTTCACTACAGCAATCTAAGTTTTCCAATGGTGCTTCTAATCATGGAACACCTACATATTTGTATGCCTAAACTCAGACCCATTTTGATGGACCGAGTATCTTCAGTTTCATTGGAACTAAACTGTGTGCTCACAACCTCTGAAATTGGAAGCCTAAGATGTTTTCAAGGGCCTCCATAACTAAAGCCACTGGTGGAAACACAGTCTTTGAATATGTAGCTATCTGGAAGTGAGCAGCAATCTTCTCCAAAATGCCCAGTATGGACCGATCTTGGAAACAGAGTTATGTCTATGCTTAGGACTTCCAAAATACACTATTCTCTGTACAATTTCAAAAGAACATCCCATTTCTAAGACATTTGCTCAGAGGAAGCAAGTTTCCATGAAATGTGAAGCTTGGAGGTGCTTACGGACATGTCATGATAAGAATTACAAGTCAGAAAGGAGGGGATGTCTGCTCCCATGTTAGTGATTCACAGGTGTTTCCTAAAGCTGTAGCAGTGGCCTGTTTTAAAATACATTGCAGGTCCTACATCTGACTTGAGACGGTCTTGAACTACCACAGATACCAGCATAGGTGATGGGCGGTCTGCTTGTTATTCATTTCACAGCTGAGAACTTTTATTCCACTTGGGTAAGTTCCTTTCCCTGCTCAAATGAGGATTTCTATGGCGAATGTACAAAGAAACAAATTACACCGTACTGCCAGCACTGTTATGAACATGGTAACAGCTGTATGACAAAGTCAGCATTTAGTACATATGCATCAGGATGAAAATGTGCAAATTCTCAACTTGTAATACAAATTTCATTAGGTTTTCAAGTGCAAAGTTAGTGGAGTGTCAGCAACACTATCCTCTAGGAAAAAAAAAAAAAAAGATGACAAATAGGAAAACATTTATAAACACAGCTCTTGCAAGCTCTCATGCAAACTGCTGTCAAACTCGTAGGCTAATGCAGTGAATCATTCAGGCTCAGTTCGCTGGGGGTGCTCCTGCTCATATTGGTAAGACTGGCCATAAGGGATTTAACTTTATAGGCATAGTAGTCCCTTAAGTTGACTGATGGAACCTCTTTCATGCCATCACCAAAATCACAGCTCCTCATAGCACTCTCTAACTGCTTCTGACGCCTATAGAAGTGAGAGAACTTATTGAAGATCAATGTAATAGGAAGCACTACCACTAGGATACCGGCTAGGATGCATGCAGATGCCGTCAACTTGCCAGCAGTGCTTCCTGGTACCACATCTCCATAGCCAACTGTGGTCATGCTAACTGTGGCCCACCACCAGCAAGCAGGGATGGTCGCTAACCCCTCGTTATCTTCTTTTTCAATGGTGTAAGCCACTACTGAAAAAATGGAGATGCCAACAGAGAGGTAAAGCAAAAGAAGCCCTACCTCTCTGTAGCTATATTTCAAGGTGGCTCCAAGAGACCTGAGACCTGTTGAGTGTCTAGCAAGCTTTAGGATGCGAAAAATCCTCATGAGCCTCAGGACTTGTGCCACCCTACCTAAATTTGCTAAAGTTGGACTACTTTCCACCACCAAGTTGACAATTAAGGTAATATAAAATGGAAGGATAGACATGAGGTCAATCAGATTCAGGGCATGCTTGAAAAATTTTAAAAAGTCAGGAGCTACTGCAAATCTCGCCACCAGTTCAAAAGTGAACCATGCAATACCAAAGTGTTCCACGATTTCAAACCGAGGGTCTTCCTCAGGGTTCCCACTGCTGTCCACAATCTGAAAGTCTGGGAGGCTGTTCAGGCACATGGTCACGATGGAGCCCAGCACCACCACTATGGAAAGGACACTGAAGATTCGGCTTAGCACTGAGTAACCAGGGTTATCCAAGGCAAGCCAGAGCTGCCTCCTGACATTTCCAAAGGGTTGTCTGTCAAATTTAGAGGCATCATTGTAGAAAGCCAAAATCTCATCAAAAGATGATGTGGTACTTTCCTGGTCACTTTGTTCTTCCCATTTCTCCTGGTCCGGCTCCATTTTCCTCCCATGGTAGCTGTAACTGCAGCACGAGTCTATAAAGAATTCATTGATTCCCCAGTACTCAATCTCCTGGCTGAAAGAAAACACACAGAGTTCACCCATCACATGGAGCTTGCCAGTGTTGTAAAAATGTAACACGTAAGGGAAGAGCTCGGGGTTCCTGTCAAAATAAAATTCATTCTTGGTGTCGTCGTAGTCATCACAGAGCTCCAGTATCGACTCCTTGGAGTGGCAGCTCAGTAGTTTGCCCAGCCTGGTCTCAGGGAATCTCAATAACGTGTTGGACCTCATCTTTTTCTTAAAGCCACCAACATTGATGCTGATCTCATTGTCTTCAAAATTAGCCTCCGTTAAAGCCTTCAGGCTCTGCCCTGTCATAGCGAGCTCCTTCCAAAGGGGCATAGTGAGTAAAAACCTAGGATGCAAGCGAACAGAAAAAATCAGCAGAGTGGGGAAACCCACGGCATGTTCAGCTACCGACTCTTCCCTTTCCTTTCTTCCTTTCTCTCTCTCTCTCTCTCTCTTTTTTTTTTCTCTCTCTTTTCTTTCTTTTTTAAAAAGTATTG
>VZSV01000007.1:7522015-7572205 GCA_013398735.1 Nothocercus julius
GGCGCCGCTTTGCAGCTGCCCCCCGCGGGCGCTCGTGCAGCTGGGGACTCAGAGCCGCGGGGGGACCCGCGGGAGGCACCTGCGCAGGGCTAGCGGCGCCCTCATGGCCCCTCTCCCAAGGGGGACACGCTGCAGGAGCACCGACCCACAGATGGTGGGACCCCCGTGGCCCCTCTCCGGGGAGGGGACACCCACCGGAGACACCTGCCCGTGGATGGCAGTCGCCTACGGCTCTGCTGTAAGAGTTAGGGGAAGGGCACAAGTGCACATGTTCCCCAGGAGGTGGCACTTGCCACGGGTGACAGGGAGGTAACGCAGCCCCCTCACTGACCCTCCCTGGGGCACTTCTGCAGTGCCCAACCTGTCGTGCCAGGCTGGGTCCCTGCGATGGCTGCCAGCACAGAGCTACTTGTCAAAACAGCTGGGGCTGGGCGATGCTGCACTGCCCCTTGGGCCTGCCCTCAGCGTCTCCCCCCTTGGAAGAGAGCAAGGAAACACCTGTGCCCTCTGTGCACAGGTCCCAACAACAGATTTTGGAAGGAACTGTGCCAAGAGATCACACCTCCGGACGAGAAGCCTGCCTTCTCTGCACTCCCGGGACAGGCTGTTCTCAACAAGCCCCAGTTTTATACCTCAGGTGCTGATATTTGGATTAACATCCAATTGAATGGCTACTGCTGGCAATTTTCTCTGCCCACGCTTGGAGATGGGTGTGAAGAAATCCCCCCTGCAGCTCTTGCTCTGCCCAACATGAAACTGTTTCTCATGGTCCTGGTCCTGGCTGCTGTTAGAAGTGGTATCACTCCCCACTTGTACGAGCTGCTGGTGTGTCTGAGCTTCTCCGAGCAGGGAGCTGGGGTCGGGAAGTCACTGACTTGCTCTCTGAGAGGCGTCTGTATTCCCCTAACCTGCTTCCTCTCCCACTGGTTGCCCCCCGCTCCTTATACTGGAGAGCTGGAGCCTCCAGCCCGTGGAGAAAACAGAAACACAGCATAGCTGAGGTTGGAAGGATCCTCTGAGATCATCTAGTCCAATCCCCCTGCTCGAGCAGGGTGACCTAGGACATGTTGCTCAGCATTGTGTCCAGATGGCTTTTGAATATCTTAAAGGAAGGAGACTCCACAGCGTCTCTGGGCAACCTTTTCCAGTCCTAAATCATCCTCACAGTAAAGATATTTTTTTTCTCATGTTCAGGTGGAATTTTCTGTTTTTCAGTTTGTTACTGTTGCCTCTCATCCTATTACTGGGTGGCAGGGAAAAGAATCTCCCCCTATCCTCTATTGCCACCCTTTAGGTATTTGTAAGCTTTGATAAGATCCTCCTTCAGTCTTCTCTTCTCCAGGTTGAACAGACCCAGTTCTTGCAGCCTTTCCTTGAAAAACAGGTGCTCCAGTCCATTCACCATCTTTGTGGTCCTTTGCTCGACTGCTCCGTGTCTCTCTTGCAGTGGGGAGCACAGAACCAGACAGAGCAGTCCAGACTCAGCCTCATCAGGGCTCAGTAGAGGGAACCATCACCTTCCTCAGCCTGCTGGCAATGCCCTGCCTAATGCGACTCAGGATACCTCTGGCCTTCTTGGCCACAGAGTCACATTGCTGGCTCATGGTCAACTTGTCCACCAGGTTTCTCAGGGTCTTCTTCACAGAGCTGCTTTCCAGAAGGTCAGCCCCCAACCTGTACTGGGGCATGGTGTTATTCCTTCTCTGATGCAGGACCCTGCACTTCCCTTGGTTGAACTCCATGAGGTTTCCTTCTGCCCAACTCTCCAGCCTGTCAAGGTGTCTCTGAATGGCAGCACAGCCCTCTGGTGCATCAGCCACTCTTCCCAGTTTTGGATCATCAGCAAACTTGCTGAGTGTGCACTGTGTCCCGTCATCCAGGTCACTCCTGAACAAGTTAAATAAGATTACTGGACCCAGTACTGACCCCTGGGATACACTGCTGACTACAAGTCTCCAGCTACATTTTGTGTCTAGATTACAGCCCTCTGAGCTCTACAATTCAGCCAGTCCTCAATCCATCTCACTGTTTGCTCATCTCCTACACTTCTTGAACTCACCTGTGAGGATGAAGTCAAGGTAGAAAATATCCACTATTCTTCCCTCATCTACCCAGTCAGTCTTCCCACCATAGAAGATTATGAGGCGGGAGAGGCATGACTTTCTCTTTGTGAATCCACGCTGACTACTCCCGATCATCTTCTTATCCTTCACATGCTTAGGGATAGCATCCAGGCAGAGCTGCTCCATCACTTCTCCATGGATTGAGGTGATGCTGACTGGCCTGTATGGGAAGGAGGCCTGGGTCCCATCTCAGGAGATCCCCTGCACCTGTGTTCTGGCTAGGATTTGCTCCACTGCACATTTGGTGGCATCTCACTTGGATATGTATTGGACCATGCCTACCAGGCACCCTCTTGGCCTGGAAATGCACCGTTGCTGCATGGTCCCCTCCCAGACAGATCATGCAAGAGGCAGTGGCTGCATGGAGCTGGGAAGACATTGCCCAAATGGAGGGACACCTTGGGCTTTTCCCTGTAAAGACAGCCTATTTTTAGGCTCCAGAGAGATAGTTTGTGACAGCCTCCTCTCCTGAGGACTGAACCTGCCACTGAAGAAGCTGGTGGCTTTTCATGCCTAGGTCAAGGGATGGCAGGATATAAGACAGAGCCACCAAGCTCTGAGCTAAATGAGCCGCTCTTCCCCTCACCCCACCAAGGCTGGGCAAATCACAACACTTCTCTGCTTTTATTTCCCCTTCTCCTTTAACTCATATTCTGTACATAGTGAGCTTCTGTTGATAGTGGATTCAGGTGGCATAAGGGTTTTCAACAACTCTATTCTAGGTGTTTAGTTGAGGCTTGAAACATATTGAAATATCTTCAACATTTATTCCTAAAAAAGGATTCTTTTTATTAATTTGCATTGCTATTCTTAAAGTGAGTTACTTTTTCCCTAATGTTTCTTGGGAAGAAACTATCTCCAGGATTTTCAATGGCTGGGAGGTGGTAGATGCTGGGAACTCACTTTTCTTTGTATACTTTCTACACCACAGTTAATATTTAGCTGTGTACGATAGTGTTTCTGAAATATTTTTCTTTTGATCAGGGAGAATCTTTTTCATGAGAACCTACTGATTCTAATAAGCTTTGATACATACAAGTGATTGTCCACTTGACTAAGAAACTGCTAGGCAGCTCCACTTTCACAACAGGAAATGCACTTCTTATCTGTTCTTAGCTTTACCCTGGAAAAAAGATGGAAAAAAATTTACCCTGGAAAAAAATCAATTCTCAGCTGAATTTCTGACCTGGAATATTTACTTTTTTTCTTATTCAATGGTACAATGAAGTCCATGCAGACACACAGGAGATAAGTAGCAAAGTAATATAACTGTGTTAGGATAAAGCCTCCTCCCAGTGTAACATAACTGTTCCTGCAAGTAGGGGTTAACTGGCTCAGCTGGGATACTCTGCTAATAAGACTAAAATGCTTCTAGCACCCAAGATAGTAATCCAAAATTCATCTGAAAGTTTCTGCAAGGCATACAATCCACTCCATGGACATACATTTAAGAACTCTACAACCACTACATTTCCACTAGAAAATCCTTTTCCACTAGTGAGTTCAGGATGAATTGCTATAGAGGCAGCATCAGTGGTGAAACCTCAGCCAAAAGATTCACTTTGTTTTGTCAAAGGAGTCATGTGTGTCATTTTTGCACTAAATGAGCCTGTGATGTGCCAGTTAAGAGCAAAGTTAGGAAGCACTAATAACAAATGAAATGATAAAAGACAATGTCTTTGTCTGTATTGCCCTATGAATGCTGCTTGGACAGGGCTGTCCATGTCCCTGGGCCTCTCATGTCTGCTCTCTGACGGCTGTCCCACAACTACAGGACATCCTCAACCCACAGTGAGCTGGGTTTTGATGAGGACATGCGGCGTTTCTGTTCCACCAGAGGAATATACTGATATCTTAGATACATTGTCAACTTTGGAAGAAGTGTTATGACATTAATGACGCATTGAATAGGATCTAAAATGTGGTATAGTAGTAAGCTAAGTAGTTTTGTCATCTGGATTGATTTTAGGCTTGTGGATGAAACCATCCATAAGGCTGAAGGTGGAAAATCTGAACATAATACCTTGGGGATACCTCGGGGATACCTCTGGCTCTGGAGCCAGCTCCAAACCTACATTCTTGGCCATTTTCTATTACACCCGGTGGACTAGAAAATTCTAGAGCCTTAGTGTCAGCTTAAGGGCAATAGATACACTCTGTATTGCTCACAGATGGCTAGGAGCAAATATAAGATCTTTTCTTGACAACATTTCCACTACCACAGCCATTGAATGAGGACAATGGGTCAATGTGGTTAAAAGAAATAAAAGTAATTTTGCACATAATGACCCTCTAAGTACTGAAATAGGACTGTCATGGCATGTCTCAAAGGCGAAGAAAATGAATATGTTGAACATAGATTTAAAGAAATTCACTGAGAATATGTTCCTCTCGGGATATTTATCACAGTCATTTGAGTGCAACCTCCAGTTGGCAGCACCTCTGACTGACAGAAATTATTCCAGAGAAAGATCTTTCTATATATGCTTTGTTCCTCAGCTCTTCCATAAACAAGGTAGCTGTTTGTATGGCTTTTAGTTGCTTGCAATCTATGGCCAGCTTTTACAAACTGTAAGTTTAAAGAAAGCTGACATTGGCCCAGTTGCATGATTTTTTCAGCTGTTCTTGAAAGAACTATGTCAAAGCTTCCATAACCACGGGCAGAAAAGAACTGCCAATTGTTTATGAATTTGCTCGTTATGTAAGTGTCCTGACTGAGATGCTTGCTTTTCTTAGAAGGCAAAGGCCTTGGTATAACCTATTGTGGCATCTGGAGTACAAAATTGCACAGGGAGGTGAGTCAAATGCTTTACTAAGCTAGAAGTTTACAAGACGATGATAATGATATATGAAAACAGAACTCTACTGCGAGGAAGTGAAACTTAAGTGGACTGCAGAAAGGCCGTCTGGCAGCTAATGAAACTGAACCACATATTCCACATTTCATTTTGATTCACAGAGGCTCAACAGAGTGAAAAATAATGATCTTTTGTGGTGATAGCATGCATATTGAAGTTTTACTGTAATGATTCCTTCATTAAGCCTTTTTGTTGTGAGCTGACCTTTTTGGTCACTTTTGTACCTGCTGAACCTGATTCCTCAATATGAGGAACACATTATAATATTTGCTTTTGCAAATCCTGTAAGGAACATTGGCTTCCTTAAGTAAGTCGCCATATCCCTGAATCACAGAGTGAAAGGGAAGAAGGGAACATCAGATCATCTATTTGTATTTCCTTTAGCATGGACTGTAGAATTTCAAACATTTGTCTCCCCCTGAACATTGATACGTGAGGTTATGTGAACCTTACTGACTGCACTGAAAATGTATTGGAGGATCCTGCAGAGGAAATGTTTATGTTAACATTTTACTTGAGATTAGAATTATGCTTTTCAAGTGACCCTCTTGATTGGCTTCACTGTTGTGCTGTGGTTTACACTGGGTCTGAGTGTATTAAATACCCTTGGGATTAAAAAAAAAAAAAAAAAATATGCAAAAACTGAGCTGCAGGAACATATCTGATGCACTTCAATGACACATGGATGTTCAGTCCACAGGACCGGAGTAGTGCTAGTCTGAAATAAAATGAATCATGTATAGCATGGGCATTATGTCCTCAGCGCCATAAGTGCTCTGAATGAGCCATACTACTTGGTAATGTACACATAGCCAATGCCTAGCTAGGATGCAGATGTCTATACTGCCATATAATGTTGATGTCCTATGTTATATGAGATGCTTGGTGGTACTCTGGAGTTTTAAGGATTTCCAGTACTATTATTAAGCAACAGGCAAGAAGGGTTTTCAGGACTGCAATTCTGGATTTTAAGTGATGAACTAATACAGTGCACTTGTCACTTTTCCCATGATCCTGGTGCAGACAGAAGTGGGCACAACCTCTTTGATATTTGCCTGAATAAAGATGGGGTGGGGGGAAAGGGTCTTGCCTGGATCAGGATTGTGGCTGTTATTTTTAGTTAGACCAAAAAACCCTACTTCTATGCTGCTAGTCAGCTAACCTTGAGTACTTGAAAGCTACTTCACAGCCTCGGGAACCTACCCGTGTCTTTCTGCCTTACCCTTTTCAGACTTCAGTGTATCCAGAAAACAGAGTCATGGGAAATCCAGCTGCAGCTCTGGGCAGATCCCCAGAACTTACATATTCACAACTGATTGCCCTCACTGTGAACATGCCTGTATGGTGCAGTGTGTTTTGTCTTCATTTTTTCTTTTGTGCACATGTTTGGCACCACTTGGGAAGAAGATTGGGAAGTGAGAAAGGGCTCACCCAAAGATAATCAGGGTCTCATTTTTGAAAGAATAGTCGAGATGATAGTTTTTTGTTCTCATTTTATATGTGCATGCATATCTGTGACACAGACATCTCCATTCTAAATACAGGAAGCAAGCTGAATCCACACAGGCAGAACAATCCTTACTTGGAAGCTGTTTGTTCAAAAAGCATGAACAGGATAACCCCCCTCCTTGTTTTAACCGATTTCAGTGTTGGAGGAAAACTGATTTTGAGTATGAAACCGGCATGCAGAAGGGCAGGAGAAACCTCTCAGGTTAACTAATGCAATCTTGTAGGCTCTGCTGACCCCTTGGAGGAGCAAGACTTTACACAGGTTAGTAACCTTCAGGAAGGCTTGTTCAGTGCATGATAGAGCAATTCCAGTGTTGTAGCCACTGCCTCTCATGTGGACCACTGTTATCTCCTTCCTTCTTGGCACTTCGTGACCTGTCTCTGAGATTTTGGAATTAGGAGACCACTAGCTGATCCTATGTTTCAGGTAAACGGTAATGACACTGAAATTGTGCTGGTAGCGGCCAGAATAGACTGCTTCTGCCGCCAAACACAAGTTCTTAGTCCAGCAACTTCCTTTCCCAATTTCTGATGGGTGCACAATTCCTATCATCAAACTGTCAGTGGAAAATACTGAAGGTGAAGAATTCATACTCCTGCCTGCTACTTATCATGATACAGAAGAGCCTGAAGATATATTATCTCTGCCTTTACCATCATCACTGACCAAGCAGCTCGTGCTGGCTGCACATATGTTGTTGAAGTCGTTCAAATGCAGCATAATCCCTCCCATGAGACCTCCTCTGCCACCCCTTGCGCCGTGTTAGCACAGAGCTCTTCAGCACAGCCCCTGTTCTGACTTGTCTGCCTCAGGTACAACCGGAGAGTGCTCCATAAAGCTCCAGGCAGCAGCTTGTCTTGGCTTTTATTCATAACCTAATGGTATTGGGAAGGACTAACTAATGGTATTGGGAAGGACAGCCTGAAGAGGATCATCTGGTTGTCCAGAGGCCACCATCTATGCACCGTGGGCTACTGCACAGTGGGCCATTTAGAGCTTGGAATAGAAGAGTAATAATCTTTGCTTAACCTTTAAAAAAAAAAAAAAAAAAAAAAAAAAAAAGGAATCATAGGAGAACACAGCTGTTCATTTGTCCTAAAGATTTTTTTTACAACTGGAAATCTTAAAAACTAGTGAAATTGGTGAATGAAATGCTACAAACCAACAAAGGGAAAGGGAAGTGGGCATACCAGCAACATTCCCTGCGTCTCCCTAAAGCGGCTCTGCAAGGGAAGAGCAGAGGAAGCAGGATGCCCTTGGGTTGCCCCCTGCTCCTACTCACTGGCTCCCAAAGGGCTCACTGCTGCAATTCCTGGTGCCTCAGAAACTGCCTCCTAGAAGTCCTGGATCTACTCTTCAATCTGCCCCATAGCACTTGGCAAGGACAGCCTTCCTGGAGAGGTACTTGCAGTGTCAATTGCTGTATTTGCCTGTGTTGGGATTTGCTGTCAATGCCCCAGGTTGTGCCTTTAGTTTGACAGTAACTGACTTCTGCAGCCAGTGCAAGTTGGACATCACAGTTTTCCAAGTTAACAGGACAAAGGGCTGTGAGCAGCCTTCAGTTTCTGCCCCATATGAATGGAGAAAGGGTTTCAATGGAAACTGGAACACTTCTTCCAGTATAATATCATTTCCATCTGAGGCTTATCTCCTATCTGCCATAGGTGGTCCACTACATTAGATATCATATATCCCTAATACAAATGCTTTCTGTCCTCCATTATATCCTCAGTCCTAGAAGAAAAAACAGCTATCTCAGAACACCCATAAGAAAATAACTCCTTCACCATTTTATCTGGTGTCAGGTGTAATCTTGGATGGCAACACCAGGAAAGAGGGAAGAGAGAAGGCTGTCTTGAGAGAAGGCTGTTCCTCTGATTCCTTGGCTGCCTCGGTGCCTGAGGATGGAGAGATTTTGGGAAGCTATTGTAAGCGCTGAGACTCAGCTGTCTCAGTATGCAGCGCTGCTAGCAAGGAGTGAGTGAAAGGCCTGTCACAGCTAGCTAGTCGCCTGATGCTTCGCAGGACAGGTGCTGTGAATATGCTCTCCCACTCTGTGTAATGTGGACCATTTGCCATTGCCTCCTATATCACTATGTGCAGAATTTGTGAGCGGGTAATTTACAGCAGGCAGCCTGGGAAGACACTGTCTAGGAGATCTGTGACCATCACACACAGCGAAGAAGGTATGTTTCCATAATGGTGGTAATGTCTTCAGCAATTTCTCCTTTTTTTTTTTTATTGCTACAGATTAAAAAAAAACTCCTCATGAAAAACAGTCTGCTTAAAACATTTATTGTTTAATAATTGCCCACACAGTAAAAGGAATTCAAAAACCTTTTCTTAGCCTGGATGATTTATCCTACATTTGAGTAGGAGAACATCCCCTAACCCCTCAATAATTAATAATGATCTCTCCACAGCAATAGTGTCCACCTCTGGTTCATTTGTTGTAATTTTGCATTGGAAGTACCTTTTTTTGAAATCTGTCTCAAATGCAGCTTCAGCTCAGAAGTCAGACTCATTTATTTGAGGCCTAATTTGAAGTATGCACAGCATTATATGGTACCAAACATATTTTGACTATTAAGATATCTTTTACTAGTGGATGAAGGGTCAAGAAACTACATTGCCTTTGGATTTGATTAACTTTGATGTTTTTCTTTTACGTTTAAAACAAATGCAAGACAATTCCAAAAAAAAAAAAAAAAGAAAAGGTAAGAAAGTTTCTGAAACATGTAGGGACATCTGTGCTTGGTTTCTGTCCACAATGCAGAAAGTTCAAAACATCAAGGGAAACCTTATTCAGAAGGGATGCAAGTCCAGCTCCACGATCTGAAGCATTTCATATGGTTCAGATCAGTTTATAAAAAAAAATTTATTGTTTTATCCTTAGCTATCATGATTTTAAACTTCAAATTTTATAGCATTAATTCAACGAAACACTAAAAATACACTTAATTTTAACCATCTCTATTTTTCAGAATCATGTTTTCCTTTGCTCCCCTGGAGTTTGTTAGTTCGATAGTAAAAAAATAGGAGAAAATAATGAAGTTTTTTTTTTTTTTTTTCCCAATAGCATAGTAAGCACATTAAGAAAGTACTACAGTATTCTAAACTTTACCATTCCACTCACCGATTGATCTGTCTGGTATAAAGTCAAGTGAGGACTAGCATGTTGTGAATACAGGAAAACACAAATTTCATTTTATTTGTTTTTCTTTTCAAACTGCTGCTTTACAGAGCAATTCTGAACATTGCTGCAGTCAGAATATTACACTAACCAGCTGCTGAACAAAGACTCTGGTGAAACTAGGTCAGGTCTAATTTGTGAAGCTAGTAGAGTTAGTCACTGTGGCAGCTTTCTGAAAGGTACAGATGGAGAATCCATGAGCTGTGGGAGCAGAATTACGGGGCTTCTTCTCACCATCAGTTTTAATGAAATTCATTTTATTTTCTTTTCCAGGAGTTCTTGCTCTCAGAGTTCCTAGTAAAAGAGAGATTAAATGTGACAGCCACATCTGTTTTAGGAAATTTCGGTGGAGATATTAGACAGGTAGCTGGATCAAGCACTGAATGCTTCTGGTCTGAGCAGGTGGTCTATGAACATTATGAAAAATCTGTAGCCTTTTATAGTGGCTTTCATCTCAGGATCTCGAAGTGCTCTATAAATATCAGTTGATCAGGCCTTACAATATCCCTGTGAGGTGATCACTTTGTAACTGAAGGGAGTGGGTTTTATGGCTCACAAATTTGCTGCTGGCTGTGAAAATCCTATTTGTGACTCACACAATCTGCTGCAAGTAGAGCAGATGTATTGCTGCTGTGTCTGGAAATAAGAGGTTTTTGAGATGCAGAGCTACTTGTTCCACTCTTGCAAGTCCTCCTTTCTGAACCTGCTGTCCCTTTTTCTTCCATTCTAATTTCCCAGTGTCCCCTGCCAAGAGCACACTCCAGTTATACTTTCTTTCGGACGTTCCACTTTGTGTCATATTCATTCTTTGCAGAATTATTTTTTTCTTTTTCTTTTTTTTTTCACAAAATGCATGTTAAGATGTATCTCAGCCGGTCTTCTCTGAGGCATAGCAGGGCCTCAGTAGAAAATAGCAGTGGCCTCTACTCTTACTTCTCAGTAGAGGATTATTGGGATTAATTTATTGCGATAACTTAGCACCACAGATATCCCCTGGATAAACAGAGAATGTCTGCCTGAGCCATGTTCTGCAGCTGCCAGAAGAAGCTGTTGTGAAGCAGTCCTGCCTATCCCACAGATGGGATGGAGCATCAGGATCACCAAAGACATGCTATTTAGATGAATCTTACTTCTGTATATCATAAGAAACCATGAACAGGCTTATTTCAGAGCCTAACATCACACAATGATAAACATTTTGTATGTGTGCATCTATATATACGTATCTACGTGTGTGTATGCACTGCTTGTATAACTACCAACATTTCTTAGCCTTTAGCATTTGGGTGCAAAAATAATCTTCTGAGGGTTTATTTTTGTCTCTATTCTGTAGAGGCTGTAGAGGCTATTTTTGTTGAGCACTCTTAGACTGGCTTACACTGAACATATTTAAAATTCAGCCAGATAGAGTCTTTTTGGTGCTGAAAAGATTCTGTCGCTTTCGTCAGTAAAACATAGGATGGGGGCTGTGGTAGAAGAATAATACTGCAGCTGAAAACGCACCTGGCTGGAGAAAGACATGGGGCCTTATTGCCCGTAGAAAATCACTTGGGCTACAAATAGCGAATTCTGATAATATCGATCAGTAATCCCTGTAATGCTGACTGGTAAATCCCCACATGTCCTTTCAAGCATTCTGTACAATAAGGTTGCTCTCCAAGGCTGAATGGAGAGTCCCCCACTGCACTACTCTGAAACTTGTACAGCATATTATACTCCTTGGTATAATAAGGTTGATTATAGAAACTCTTACCAGCCAATATTTGCAGCATGATGTAATACTTAAATGCAAAAATATTTAAGTTTTTTATACCGTTACACCAAAGGAGACCTTGACGTCAGGTTTGCAAGTGGTTATAATTTATAAGTTTTCTTTGCAAATGACTTTACCTTCCCGTTTCTGCAGCAGTTAGCGCATCTGGATTTCTGCCCTGATTGTAAACTCTGGATACAGCCATGACATAAATGTTAAATAAAAGTAATTATTGATACAAAGTGGCCAAATTATTTCTTGTTTTGATTTGTGGTTTTAAAGATTTCTGTGGGAATGGGCTGTTGGCAATCTACAGCTGCCAAGAGATAATACAACTACTGGTGTCTGAGGGTAGTGTCACAAAATTTGAAAAGGAAGATTATTTTAGATGGCTGAAGCAAAGTGACTGAGTTTAGCATTCGGTCAATTCATATTTTGACTGTATCACAACATGCTGCAGATATTTTAGCTAAAAATACTGAATAATCACGTGGAACTCATAACCTCCTGGGGGAAACCTGGGAATTTTATGGGAGGAGAGGAAGTAATGAGAAAGTTTACTGCTGCAAAAGTTTGCTTTGTACTCTGTGGAGGGAAGGAAAACAATAGTTTCTTGGAGGAGATTAAAATGTGAAATATCAGGCAAGCCTTCATATACTCAGAGCATCCAGTTCTTAGCACAGCAAACAGTAACCTAGAAACATATGTGGTGAGCAATAACACTCATAAATCTTATGAGATTATATGTTCCTAATGCAAGATTTCAGACTGATCTATTTTGTTAAGTGCCAAACTTCAGCATGATTCAATCAAGTTTTGTTTAATCTGAATTTATTTACTTTTGGTGATGATGACTCATTAAACATGTCTGTAGTCCGGTTTGTTGAACTAATTTATCAGGCATTTTGATGGACTGGTGATTTGTCTTTTCTGAACATTTCATGGTTTATTTATTTATATCATCAAGTGAAATCTGGATTGTGTAGAACAAGGGCATCAGTTCTGCTAAGAATTATACACTCCTTATTGATGCCTTTAATAACAGGAAATACTTTCTAGATAGGTATTTGAGTTGCAATTCAGCCAAACAACAAATCCAGGAAAACTTCTTATCTGCACATCCAAGTCTCCTAGCTAAACTCCTATGTTAACCTGAATAGACATCAGAGATGCAACCCTGCAAAGACAGAGGGACAACAGTGATGAAGTTTGCCTGTGAAGGACATGGAGTTCCCTTGGAGGCTAGCCCAAGGGTATAGGTCATCCCATGAAGAAATAAGACACTAGAGATTTGCTTAGATACTCAGATTAGCATGTGATCACTGTGCTGAGGGACCTTCTCACATTAGCTGTACTCTGGCTCGTATGGAGAACGATAGCATACAGCCAGGCCAGCATGGGTTTAGCCTAAGTTGGCAAATCATAAACTTTCCCAGAACTGTGCTTTAATTGCTGTTCCATACTCAAATCCATACCCCTATGACCTCCGCTATTCTGTCTACGTCTTAAAGGCAACTTCAGCACAACTACAAGCAGCAGGTATGCTAACCCTCAGGGCAGGCACATTGCTTAGACCTTTTCATTTCTAAGGGAATATATCTCATTAAAAGTTTTTTAGAAAGACTCTACAGCTCAGATTTTTGAACCCTTTATCTATGGGAGGAATGAAAGAGCAAAAGAGCAGAAAAGCTCATCCATTTCCCCAACTGGAAGGTGCTCGGCTAGTGTGAGCGCAGAAGAAATATCTAGACCAGACTAAACTAGACTGGAAGTGTCTTCTTTCCCTTCCAAAGGGACACAATATGCCAATCTGACTCCACAGCACAAGGGAGACATGGATTTACTGCAGTGTGTCCAGCAAAGGGCCATGAAAATGATTAGGGGATCGAAACATCTCTCGTACAAGGAGAGGCTGAGAGAGATGGGCCTGTTCAGTCTGGAGATAAGAAGGCCCAGAGGGGTCTGATCCAGGCGGACAGATACATGTAAAGAAGAAGGAGCCAGACACATCACAGTGGTGCCTGGTGAGAGGATGAGAGGCAGTGGGCACAAACTGAAAGAATGGAAAATCCTCTTAAGTATAAGAATATGTGAGGGTACTTGAACACTGGAGTAGGTTGCCCAGAGAGGTTGTTCAGTGTCCATCTTTGGAGATTTTCAAAACCTGATGGGACACAGTCCTGGGCAATGTGCTTTTGGTGACTGTGCTTGAGCAGGGGGTTGGACTAGGCAATCTCCAGAGAACCCTTCCAAAATCTCCTGGTTTGTGATTCTATGAAATTATAATATCTCAGCTACTTTTTAGCACAGAATTTCCTGGTAAATGACAGCAGAGAACAGGGCATTTCCTATGTATCAGGTATATGATAATCCTCTTGGATAATCTTCTTGGATGTAATCCTCTTGACTCTTAGGAACAGAGGGTTCATTTGGTGACCAGGCAAACAGTGGATTTAAATCATCATTACCAGAACAGAGCCAGAACAAGTACATTAATCAGTAGATGAGATGCTGGTTATGAGGGTGTAAGTAGGGACATGACTTAAATACTAATTAGATGTGCTTTATTTATGACCTTTCAAGGGCTTGTGTTTCCTCTTCATCAGCGTGTCTGGCCAGTGAAGTCGGAGTTTGCTCCCTGTGCTTACGGTTGCTGTTTCATGCACTACTTCAACCCTGAACTTGGCTCAAAGATTTTCTCAAGATTTGTGTCATTTTGGGATTTTTTGCCTAGTCATTAGAAAGAAGTTGTAAAAATTTAATGCCACATAGTGTATTGGAGGTGGAAATTTTTATGATCTGTAGAGTCATAAACGATTATTGTGTGAAACAGAATCCAGACGTTGGAGAAAAAATGCTAAACTTTGATAATGCTCAGCAGAGGCCACCAACAAAGGAAGATTGTAAGACTTGGATCTCTGAAGAAGAAGGGAAAGCTCATAGTAGTTCCATGTTATCCAAACAAACAAAGAAGTAGTTAGCTCAGGAAAAACAAGAACTGCTGTTCAGGCTGGTTTGCTGCCAGCCTAACTCCAAAACACTGTCTAAGGAAGTCTGAAGGCCAAAGTCACCGTGAGGATGAGAAAGATGAGAAAGGCGGGACCACCAAACTGAGGAATGAGACCCCCTGGAATGTGCACACATGCAGGCTTAGAAGGGTTGTATAACAGGAAGGGGGAGATTTGCCCGCCCCTGGGTGGCCCCCTGACATGTCCTGGCCTTACGTGACAGGACGCCCCAGGGATAAAACATGAGCCCAGACTCAGGTGGGACGGAGACTCCCAACATCGAGACCAACACTGTCTCCCGCGGGGATGCCCGCTATGGTTGAGAGCCTGCCAGCCCCTCCTGCCGCGTGGTCTCGAGAGAGACACGTGTGGTCTCGCAGTCCTGCTGGCAAGGATTATTCAGTAAGCGACCGTTTCGTATTCGTTTGTACTTGTATCTGTGTTGCTTAATTAAAGGCATCAGTTTCAGTAAGTTGGTCAAATGCATCCCAAGCCCATCTGGCACACATGGGTTTAGACCATAAGTCACAGGGGCTGTGAATACTACTGACCAGGGCAAAAACATGTTCTTTTTTCTCCTGTGAAGCATTCTTCTGGCTTCCCCATTCCCCATGTACTGACTTGCTTTGCAGGTTAGCTAGCCCTAAATACCAACCTATCAGTGCTCAACTGATAGGCAACTGAAGGCAAAATGCATGTAAGACACCCCAATTATTTACATGATTGATTCTGTGATTTTTACTCCTATATGCTAAATGCAGTGCTCCCAGCCTTCATTCTTTTTCATCTTCAGGGGTGTATATTCAGCTTTTCATGTCATTCTATATATGTAGAGCTGGCAGACCCACTTGCATACAGGCCTAACTATATTAAACAATTGGAACTATTTAAATCTAACTGTTTTTATATTGGCTTTTATTGTGGTAAGAGATTTACATTGCCAGGAAGAAGAAATGAGTTATGCTTTTTTTGTATAGGCATATATATTACATGATTTATGAATTTTTAATATGGGAAAGAAGTTAGCTCCATTAAAATGAACAAAGAAGCCTTTATATAACACTGTTTTTATTTGCTGGTATTACATGGAAATAATTCTACAGTGGTCAGGGTAATTGGATGTGTATAAGACCTGCAGAGGATCAGAACTGAGATGTATGCTTTCAGATTTAGTTTAGGTTCAGAAATCAGCACAGGCATATGCACTGTTTCAGGAAGAAGATACTTAGGTTTCTTATTCGGTTAGAGATCCTTTTTTGATATCTTACAAAAGAACCAAATTTAGCTAACTTGCCACTTTTACCAATATGGCTTTATATTTTTATAATTGAAGGATAGCCAGAATGCTATAAAATTAACTGGGATTTGAGGGCAAGAAGATGGTGTGACAGAAAGATAGGTACATTTTTTTAAAAGTATCTTTTTAAGAAAAGACTTTTTTTCTATTTTCTTCTGAAATGCATGAAACCTGTTTGAAGATACGAAAGTGAAAAGAGCATCTGAAGGTAACAGCCTATCTTCATTACCAGCTATGCCATTGCATCTCCATACACCAGCTGAACTGTACAGTGGGTGCAAAAGTCTCAGTTCTGCTGTTTACTCAGCTGTGGATCAGATGGTTCCTTATAAGGAATTTGTCTTTCCATTTTGCTCTGGTAAAAAATCTAAAAAATCAACTTGCAACAGAAAAAAAAAAAGAAAGCCCTAAGAAAAATAACGTAATTGTCAAGCCAATCTAAAGAATGTCAGAACTAAGGCTGCCATAATTCAGACCCATTGTGTGTATTATCTTTCAATTTGCAATTACATGACCACAGCCTGATTTTATTTTATTTATTTATTTGCTTTCACTGTACAGGATGGACCTGCTGTGGGATGAATCATGGTTACTTCATTGTAGAAACTGAAGAATTTGGGGGGTGATGGCAGAGGAAAGATAGGAAAGGATTGCCTTGTGGTTTGTGAAACAGTGTTGTTCTAGTGTTGGATTTTGTTGCTGTTACGGATTTCATTGTTTTTGTCTTGAAGATAATTGCTAAGTAATGCTGGGCAGGTCACTTAACTTAAAACTTTTCACAGATGGTAACAGATTTTCTGGAAGTGCTGACAACTGGAATCTGATTTCAGATACTCTGAATACTCACTATTATGTCAACTGTACTTGATGAAATTTTATAGATTATGAGGAAAAAATGTTGAGCATCTCAAACTAGAAAACAATTTAATGGTTTCTCTTGGTAATTTTGACTTTGATTGCTTTATATCTCAGCTGTCATGAGTAAGCACAGAAGGCAATACTCCCTGTGCACTGTAGGAGCACTGTGAAAATAAATCACCAGTGTTTGCTGAGCTTTAAGATCCTGCAGCAAAAGAGTCGTGAATGTCTCTTGGGGATCAATGCAGTGCCAGATGATGGGTGCCCTGCCCTGAAAAACAGGGTAAGATTTTTCATACAGTGATGGCCCTATTTCCATATAGTGAATTGGAAGAGAATTGTAGCAAAGCCTCCAAAAGTTCATTTAATTCACTCTTCAGGAGTCACGAGTCAGAAATCAGGACCAGCTAGGTCTAATATTATCCTACTTATCTAAATTCCAAAAACAAATTTTCACAATCTCCCTCCACAATTTTCCATTACTTTTCTATCCTTACCATTTAAAAAGCCTTTCCAAATAGATGAAATCCTTCTGCCTCCCCAGTCCTCAGCAAAGATGGAAGTAGGACTACCTAGGGACTGCCTCACAACACACATGGAAAAGCAAACTGAACTTAGACTATTCCTTTATTTCCAAAGAGATTTAAGCATGCCTCCGACAAAGGGCCTGGGCCAGTACAGGTTAGGGGCCAACTGACTGAAAAGCAGCTTGGCAGAAAAGGCCCTGATGGTCCTAGCGGACAAGCTGATCAAGGGCCAACAACGAGCTCTTGTAGCCAAGAAGGCCAATGGCCTCCTGGGCTGCATCGAGCTGAGCGCTGCCAGCAGCTCAAGGGCGGTGATGCTTCCCCTCTGCGCAGTCCTGGTGAGACACGTCTGGAGCTCTGGGCTTGGTGCTGGGCTCCCCACTGCAAGAGACATGGAGCTCCTGGAGCAAGTCCAGAAAAGGGCTACAAAGATGATAAAGGGATCTCATCTGAGGAGAAGCTCCGAGAGCTGGGCCTCTTCAGTCTGCAGGAGAGAGGGCTCAGGGAGGCTGTATGTATTTATGCTAACGTATATAATTACCTGATGGAGACATCTAAAGAAGACAGAGCCAGACTAATTTCAGTGGTGCCCAGTGACAGGATGAGAAGTGATGGGCACAAAGGAAGCACAGGAAATTCTACTTAAGAAGAAATCTTTTAAATGTGAAAGAGGTTGAACTCTGACTTTCTTTGCATTAAAACTGGAGATGGTTGTTTCATGCAGGGACTGTCTGTAAAATAAGGGGAATCAAAGAAGACATACTTAATGACTGGACATCTCTTATGATTCTGTATGGTGGAAGTTTGCCTTTGCTCATGAGAATTTGGAGTTTGGGCACATTCCCAGCTCTCTGGAAGTTAGGATAGTTACTTTTTGAAAATGTATTTACATTCTTGGGTATTTGTTTTTTTTTTTTTTTTGATTGGTATTGCCTAAGTAAAGAAATGCAGCTTGTTATCAAGTCTAATGCTTACCTCACCAGCGATCTATTAAGCTGCTCCTCACTTTCTCTTTTGTTCTTATCATCTCTGGACATCTGGAAAAGCCAAATCCCAGTGTCCTATGTTTGAAATTATGATGATCAATAAATTTCACCTCAATTTTTCTACTTTTCTCTTTCCCTTCAGCCCAAAGGATCTGTCTAAATGAAAGGTAGTTTTCCAGGACATTCCTGGGGTGCATGGAAGAGTTTTAATGACTTGAAAAAATGATCTTGCAAGATGCTAGTAGATTAGCTGATTCTGTATCCGAAAGTACACCGGAAACTTCCCATGCTCTTTCCTCTTCACCCTCAGCTTGTCTAAATTCCTGAAGCATTTACATTTCTGATAGCCAAGTTCCTCTCAATGGTCTGCTTCTAGTCCTGCTTACAGAGCCATACAAACCTGTGCTGAGCAGTCACCTTTCAAGTTCACATCTCCTGAGTTGCCACCTGCATTTGCCTCCTGTAGAAGGCCTTTCAGAGTCCCTCATGCCCTTTCCCTCTTGAGAAAGGACTCAGTGATTGCTTTCCTTTTACTCAGTAACTCAGTGGAGTTGAATTAAATTGAAAGTTGAATGCTGAAACATATTCTGTGGTAACTGTGAGCTAGATCTTTACTCTCCCCTATGATGAGAACAGCATTTTGGTTTCCAGTCCTGTCTGTAGCCCACTTGAGTCGACTTCAGTGGATAAGAGAAATAGAAGCTTAAATGGGAGGGCTGGTAATCAGAACTCCCTTTGCCAGTGTGCATGGATAGGATGCTCTTCAAGGAGCTATGAGATTTGGGTTCTGCCTGACAAAAGAGGCACGATCTCCCTCGTGAATATGCCAACCCATGAGGTGTTAAGTGTAAAGGTCCCTTGATGCAGATCTGAGCTTTTCCTCAGTGATGCTTGTTGCTGGGGGCTCCTTTTAGCTCCTTGCCCTTCTATTTTCACTAGCTTTCCCCTGACTTTGGGATTTTTCCTTTCTGGACCACTGCTGCGCAGGCAGTTTTGGATAGAGGTAGACTTACCTCTTCTTAGGATTTTGCAATAGATGACATCTGTCAGTGCAAACAACCCCTTTTATCCAGACTGAAATTACTGTGGCTACCATTTCCCTGTGTATTTATTCAGTCCATCCTTTCAAAGACAAGAATCTGTTTCCTAGAATATGCTCTCTCAGACGGTTTTGTGCAGTCTAGTTTTAAGGGATTCAGAGAGAAGAAATGTCAGACCCCTCCTCAGGTAGCTGATTCACAGGGCAATATAACTCACTCTGTCACTGAGCCAGCCTATATTTCTTTCAGTTTGTTTCTGACCCTTATTCCTCCTCACTTTACAAGTCAGTCCTGTTCCTCCTCTGTGGTGTTTACTCTGTCCAGATAGACAGACATATACATAAACAGATAAATATATAGGCCCCTGGAGTGGTTCCTCATCTCCAAAAGATTGTCTCAACATTAATGCCTGAGCACACTCTGCTCTCCTTTCTTAGCTGTCATGCAGCCAGAC
The DNA here is from genome assembly GCA_013398735.1 of Nothocercus julius. Taxonomy (NCBI): domain Eukaryota; kingdom Metazoa; phylum Chordata; class Aves; order Tinamiformes; family Tinamidae; genus Nothocercus; species Nothocercus julius. The sequence goes on from VZSV01000007.1 coordinate 7,541,623, forward strand.
TCATCTGATTGACTTAATTCCTCACAAATCAATAGGTTCATATACTTACCTTCTTTCTTCCTTTGGGATGAGTCTTTTCCACAAGTTCACAGCCAGTTTGTTGGTCTCTGCCATCATTAGGACCTCTTGCTTATCTTCTTTAAGTGCATTTCTCTAGTTAATCTCTGTATTTAAGTTTTTTCTTCCTCCTGCAGATTATTGTCTTGAGCCCATCCACTTGACTGTCATGTTGTTATTTCCAGCCTATCTAGGTTTCGTTGCGTTTTGCGTCTTGTCCTCATTGGTTTACAAAACACCTCTCTAATTCATGGGGGTCATTACATCAAATATAAATTGAATGAATGTGCTGTTTACTGCTTCCTTCCAGATCATTAATAGGCATTAAATAAAACCAGATTTAGTGCAGATTGCTAGCCCTCCTTTCCTCCCCTTTCCATACCCAATCTGTGTCCCAGATATTCTCCCATCGGCTCTTCATGTTCATGTTTATCTTTCTTCCCTCTTTGTTTATGGACCCACAGCCTGTGTTCAATCTCTGTGACAGTACTCATTTCCCAGCCAACTTGCACTCATTTTTCAAGTTATGTTTTGTGCTGATGCTTTTCTCAGGACAGACTATAGGCTGCTTCTTTATTCCCTTCATCTGCTGATCTTGAAATCCAATAAGAAAGGAGTGATCATGTTTGTTTGGCAAGATGTAGTCTTTATTGATTCTTTGGGATAAATTTCATGCTGGAGTTAAGCAAATGCTCCATCACTGATGATGGGGGATGTGCTCCCATTTGTGCCAGCAATGTTTTTCCCTATATGCCTCAGGGCTTACTGTATTTATTAATCTCATTGTATTATTAATCCATCATAAAATGTGGGTCACAATGACCAGCTGGTTGTTTTTCCATGCTGGCTCTCATCTGCTCCTACCAGTGAATACTCTTTCCCTCTTCTTAGAAAGGTCTCGAGTTTGCACCAAGAGGAAAGAGGTTTTCATTGACAAATTCTGAGAAACAAATTGTGAATTGTCTGGAAGGGTGGAGGCAGGAAGGAGAATCATGTGGCTAAAATGTGATGTCCAGAAGAGGCAGCATTGCAGTGGGAACTGTAATGTGTCTGCAGCAGCAGGCTCTGAAGGCTGGGTCAGGTAACAGGAGCCAGTGGGGCTCGTCTCTTCTTGGCGCCTTGTTGCTCAGCTCTACAGGTCAGTGGAGAGAAGGCACTGAGGGGAATCACTAAGATCTTGGCAGGAAAGACAGGCATATGCGGATTAGCCTCACTGACACCTGATGAAGTTATGAGGAGAAACACATGGAGTTTCTGTTCCACTGTTAGCATCGATGGGCTATTCAGAATAATGTAGAAAAATGCCTGCGAAAGACAAGTCAAAAATGGTTTTCTTTTCATGAGAAATGTGGCTCACTCTCTCACCCTTTATCTTCTCAGGCAAAGAGAAGATAAAAACAAAATTCAAGCCTTTCAGTGCCCTCATTTTTCTCTGCTACCTTTCCGTTGCCTTACTCTCTCTATTTAAAGATGTGTTTTATCTCTTCCACCTTTTCTACTCTTGCTCTGGATCACTCTTTGGTCAAGGATAAGAAAGGTCCATTTTTTCCTGAAAAGAAAAAGGATCTTTTGGTAGGAGAGAGGTGACTTAGCAACTCTTTCTTTTCAGCTGCAAGTTCCTAACTTCCTGCTATAGTGGCTCTGATCTGTGATAGTTTTAGGCTCCTCCCTGTTTTAAGAGGTTAGGGAGGACACTGTTTTTTTATGCTACAATATCAGATGGATGGAAATGGTTGACAGGGTGGGGGAGTAGGAATAAACAATAAAACAGGACAACCTTACAAGTGGTAACCTCAGCCCATTAGTGACTTAGCTCTGGATAGGCTTTGTGGCAAGGAGAATTTGCAGAAAGTTTTCAAGATGTTTAGCGAGCAAAGTGTGTCGATGTTCATGGATGTTGAACAAGGAAAACTGGCGGGTAGCAAAGACAAAAGCGGGAGCTTCTAGGCTGAGCAAACTGATGGTGGGATACAAGAGGGTCCTGCACTCAGAGGTGCAGCTTAGCCGGGAGGAGGATGCAAGACCTCGCGTCTGATCCAGCAGGGAGCTGGGCTGGGAGCAGTGGCCAGAGCCCAGAGTCCTGACTAGCCAACATCGAGGATGTGGGAAGCCAGGAACCAACCAGTCCAGGAGGACCCAGGGGAGGGTGCAGGATCCAAGCACTCTGTGCCTACAGCTCTATTTGCAAATTAAATGTGCCCCTGCTGAATGCCTGGCACTGAGGCTAACTGGCACAGGATGGGCCTTATTTATTGCCTTACACTGCCTTAGCTTCCAAAAAGGAATGACTGTATGCAGACCCCAATCTGAGCTACTTCCCAAGTCATGCCTTCAGATTGTTTAGGAGTGTTTGCTGGTATGGATTCAAGCCATGACAAGGGCTGTGTGTACGACTTCACAGTTACTGTCATTGAGTCCTAGCACCCGGGAACAGACTCTGCTGCTTTTTGATTTCCATATAGAGATGACACTTTGCATGCAGCAAGGCACAAGATGGAATCCAGGTCAGGTTTTGGAGAAAAAAATGAGTAAAGGAGTCCAAAGAGACGGCAAGGAGTCCCAGGAGTGGAATCAGTCAGCACTAGAGCAAAACCTAGCAGGATAATGAGCAACAGGTCGCACAGCAAGGTGGCAGAAGGCAGGATCTGGACCAAAAAATAATCTTGGTAGGGGTTACCAAAGCCAGTAGCCTTATAGAGGTGAGTCTGCACCAGCTCCCAGATTGAGCCAAACAGATGTATATAACACATATATACATATAAACATGGCCACCACACAGATCAGCGTAGTCAGAAACACTCAGAACTCACTGAAACACAAACAGCACCATCCTGGTCTCCTCTCTGGCTGTTCTGGATATAGGCCCATTAGTGGCAAATGAAAATATATATAAAAATACAGATCCCTCCATCAGCTAGCTTTAGACACTCACTTTATCCAGTAGTTGCCCCTGGCTCCCTGCTCTCCCTCTGGGCATGCCTGGACAAGTGAACTACTATCAGTACTGTTTACACTTGACTGGCCCCTTTTATTCTCTATTCCTCTATTTTCCCACACTTGTTCCTTGTGAAAGAACCCTGGTCTCCCTCTTTCCCCACCTATGGTACTTCCCCTATATATCTCACAATAACTTCTGTATAATCCCCAGATGCTGTTCCCTGCATCCCGTATTAAGTCCCCAAACCCCATGGCCGCATGCTCCTCTGTTTGTAGCGTCGTGGAGAGCCCCTTCCACCAACCCATCTAGCTGTCATTACCCCTGATCCTGAACTGATGGCCCTCCTGGGGCAGCCCCAGGACACACGAGGGAGGCCTTCTTTTCTGTGGCCGGGTCACTAGTTTCCTACGCCTGCTGTGGCACCCCTGGGCTCCTTTATGATGTGGAGATGAGCCTTTGACCACATAGCCTAACAAGGCTTGAGGCAGCATCAGAAACGTCAGAGCGAAGAGCACATTTTAGAAACAGAATATAGAAATAATAGTAGCAGAAATCTGAAAAGCGTGCACGGATACAAAAAGCTTGCAAAAATGTCAAAATGATGGTTATTAATTGGAATGATAAGCAAGTCTGTGAGACCAAGAAAGAAAGACGGCTTTCTGGGGGAGGGTTACAGGTCTCATGTTGGACTCTCCTACACAGGCAGCAGTTCAATACGTGTTTCTGGATGAAACAGGATTTGTGCAGAGCCTATCTAAACTCTAACATAGGAGGTTCCACTTAACAACCAGCAAAATGTTTATGTCTGGATTCTCAGGACCAGGATATAATTCAAAAATCTGCTCAGACAGAAACAAAGACAAGCATTGGTGTTCTCACTCTGCTCTATGCCTAGTCAGCCAGATTGGCTGGGAATAGATCCAGTACATTAGGTTTTATATCTCTTCTTCTGCAGCCTTGGGAGGAAGATGACAGGCAGGTGAGTCTGTGAACCATTGCCTGGGAATACTCCTATGAGAGCATTTGTGACAAAGTATGAAACTCTCAAATGTCCTGGGCACTCCTCGTACAAGGAAGCTCCCTACCTGGAGACCACCGAAAAGAGCTTGTCCTTCGCTTTCCTTGCACCATTCAGTGGTTGCTTTTCGTCACTTGAGCTGAGGAGCAGAACACATACATCTTGTTGCTTTGTTAACAGATTATGCCTATGACTGAGCTACTGGCAGACAGGGTGAGATATGGGTGAGATACGGGTGAGGCTCTTTGGGCTTTAACAGGAGTCTTTTTGTAGAGTCGCATGCTTGCAGTAAAGAGACTTCAAATGCTAAAGCCTGCCAAGTGAAGATACTTTTGTTATCATAGGATATTGGTGGTTTTGTCAGGCTCATGTAAAAAGTGTGGAGGCCCACCTATTATGGGATGAGGACACCAGGAGTCCTTGCTCTAGCATAGATGGCAAATGTTGCACAGAGGTCCTCATTCTTGGATATTGTGGGCATAAAAGTGCAGAAAAAAGCACATTTCCGTGGCTTTTAAAGACCAGATTTTCATCTTTATTTTACACCCAAGACTCTATCAGGTACAAGTGTATTAGACTAGGGGAGTGGCTGGAGTGCTCTGTCTTGCAGTGGATCCTTTGAGGACCAAAATCATTACATGGTACTAAGCTGCTCCAACTCACTGAGACCAGAGTACAACAAAGGACCAGACGCCATAAACTAGTCCTGGATATCCCTGTTCCTTGTTTGTGCTAAGTGGTCTCAGCTGCTGTGGAGAATCTGGACTTTTCTGTTCATGAAAAGTGTTCTGAACAACCATGCTTATAAAGGGGCAAAGCATCAAATTGCAACAAGTCATGTTGCCTAAGTGCTATGTTTAAATGGGTAAAGCTATCCATGTTTTGAATAAAGCTGAATTTCAAATGTCATTAAAATGTTACTCCTCAGCCAGCACGGTGATTCTAAACAGAGGGTCCCCAGTGTGGAGACACAGGAGCAGTGAGCTGCCAGTGCAATTCCCAGCCCTGCAGACTGTGCCGTAACCACATCTGCAGTAATGACAGCAGACCTGGAAGCCTTGATGTGGAAAGTTATGGCAAGCCTTGGTCTCTGGAGAGAGGAAGAAGGAAGGGCTTAGAGTGACTTTGCACCTGTAGAACAATGTGCTGCTCTTACAATGCCCAGCACCAGCCAATCTTTGCCCCAGGGAAGCCTGGAGTGCTTTAGAAAGCTTTTTGCAACAACTATGGTCGCTATAAACACAAATGGAGAATGCAGCTATTAAAAGATTTTTAAAAGGCCCTCTGTCGGTTTCTGCTCTCTCTAGATGCTTTTGGAAAGGTTAAGGATGTAGTGAATGCCAAATGATAAGCTTTACAGTCCCCTGTACTCCTGAGACCTGAAGGAAATCTGCTAGTAATTGTTTTAAGCTAATGATTCCCTGCAGGTTGATTGGTGCTTATGTGCCTAGGGGTGAGAGGCTGCAGTTATAGAAGCTATGAAAACAAATTGCCTCTGCGTTAAGGAATGCCAAGCTGCCTGTTCAGCTTAGCTCACTTCGGCATTTTTATTTTAAGGTCTGTTTGCAAACTCGGAGCTTGGATCCTGCTGATTTTCCTACTGAAATAGCCTCCTACCAGGATTTACTGAAATACAGTAGGACATTGATACCAGGATACCATTTCTCCTTATAAAAGACAAGGAGGACTTCAATTAATTCCATTTAATGCAAATCATATCGACTATTAAATTTTTGAGAAGCAAAGAAAGGAGTAGAGAACGACAACTTCCTTCCCTTGGAAAAACAGAAAAAATTACTGTGCTTTCAACAGATGGGAGTTGCATTTAGCTCCCATCTGTGGCTAATAAGCTGCCTTCCAAATGGTACAAGGCTGGAAAATCACCTGGTCTTCAGAAGAGCCATCAAGGAGATTCGGTTTCGAGACTGGGTTCTCGAAAGGGTTTTGACACATGTGTCCTGTCTCCATGGCTCTGTAAGAGACAGAGTACAAAATACGGTTTCCCAAACACCCTTGCTTGGACCTGTCTAATTCTGGAGACATCTTAGGTCCCTGGGGAAAGGTACAAGAAAGGTGAACACTTGTTTGAAATTAGCATTACGTGTTAAACCTAGAGGGATGCCCATTTGCTATACAGTGGCTGTGCAGAGCATTGTCCCTGTGCGCCTCCCTGGACCGGGTGCCCGCGGGCACAGGGAGGTCAGAGCTGTCTCCTCTGAGCTGGCTTGCACATGGAGCCAGGCTCTGTGTCCTGCTGGCCAGCAGGAATGGTTGAGCCCAAGATTCTCTAAGTGTCCTCAGGTTTGGACATTCTGCACAAGCTGCAGCCCAGAGTAGAGTGTCTTCATCTGAAGGGGGATAAGAAGTGCCTACTCTTACTCTTACTCTTTCCTGCCCTGGGTTATCTATTGACTACTATTAGCAGCTACTCACTCGGTGCTTTGCCTCCTGCAGCCTCTTCCAGATTCGCTGGCAACCCTGGGTCCAGGTTTGTGCCCCACTTCCAGGCTCTCAGCTGAGATGCCCAGTCAGAAGATGAGCCAGTCTAGGCTCTCTGTACACTTAGGGCAGAGACTGTCACCTTTCAGGGCAATCCAGTGTGTATGAGATACATGGTTGACCTAGCTCCTGATTTAGCAACTCATTTAAGTTAAATGGGATGAATCAAGGTCTATGGGACCAAAGCAGGGTGCAGACTGCCTTGGCAGGTTAGTTCCCCTTTGTAGGCTTATCTTTGGCATCCCTGTAGTGCTGTCTTGGAAAGAGCGTACTGGAGAGAAGAAAGGAAAAGTCCACCTTAACCTCTGACACTGCTGGCCAAGCCCTCATGTTGGAGAAACATCATAAAAGCAGTAGAGAGAAACTTGTGAAAAGTTGGCAGTACTCCGCAGTGATACTGAATATGTGTGCATAAAAGCAATGAAAAAAAAAAAAGCACAGGGATCCTATGATGAAAGAGTGCTTTTCAGAGCATCATACAGAGAATTAAATTTAACAGCCTGCCTAAGAAAGCACAGAAGAAGAAAGCTGCTCCCAGGAAAGGACTCCTCTGCCCCCATACAGCCTAATGATCAGCAGTGTGCTGATGCCTGGATGATTTAGAAGAGCACCTTTGCAGGAGACTCTGGACCCTGCCTAAAAAAACACTTTGGACTGGGAAGTTTGTGACAAATTTTGTGCTCGTATGGACACTTGCCCTCAGCTGAACAACATGTGTTCAGCTATTAGTAACAGGATATTCCTGGTACCCCCAGGAGGTAGAGGAGGTACCAGGTAGAAACAAGATTGTGATGATCTGCAGGTGACTTAGCCACCAAAAGCTTAGGCCAGCTAGCAAAGGAGCAAGGTGAACTGCACAGAAACTTCCCGTGCTCATGTTAGCAGACCTGGGCATACGGCTGGGGAACTGATGTGAGGACTAGATGTGGGGCTCTTCTGGGGGCCCTCCACAGTAAGTGCTACTATACAGAGGGATATGCTCCTCCTGCTTTTTGGACACATGCGAGATGCACAGTCCATATTGCCGCTCCTCCTGTTATCAAAATAGTTGGGGCCTGTTCAGCATGTGATAGTTTGTCTGTGAGCCCACCACTGCCTGTTATAATAAGGCTTGCCCTTCACTACCACTTCTATGACAATCTTGCACTACCTCTTGCACTGTCACTTGCATTACCAAAATCTACACCACTGCTTACTGAAGAGGCAAGTGGCTACATGGCAAGATGAATTTAGGTGGTCTAGACTTGTCAGGCGGTATACACCTAATACCTAGAATTCCAACTTCCTTTCTCAAGCAAGAATTCATTTTGTCAGTGTAATCTTTGATGGTCCATTAGTAAAAGTACTCTTCCTCTACTTTTTTTTTTTTTTTTTAATACTATCAGTCTTATCACCACTAGCCCACATGATAGTTTTAAAACAGTGGAAGAAGCCCTGATTTTTTTTGTCCATCATGTGCAGGAACTGAAATCACTCTGTAAATGCTCAACAACTAGGGCATGAGCTTCCCTGGGAACCTATGGATTTTATGTAAGATGAATATGTGATCATTTTGGACTCAGAGGCTATTTTTGTGATGTGGGGGAGAGACAGAAAATTGGAGCTGGAATTGAGGATGATTTCAAAGGCATGCTGAGTTCTCCCAGGAGAGGTGAACCTTTACCCTTTGGGGACGTCTTTCAGTGGAATCGCTGCTACGTCTTCTAGAAATCTAAACGGAGCCAACACTGCGAAAATATCTGTTATTTTCCTCTGAGGGAAGAGACAGGCACAAGACATGTTAACAAACAGGAATGCTTTTTTTTTCATGAATAGTTTAAAATGATCACTACCAGAGTGGAAAGTGAAGTGTTGGACATGGTATTATTATTCAATTTTTCTACGAGAAACCTGCTCTTTCAGAATCAGCAGGTCCTACACAAATCTTGTAATAGGCAGTTGCTGCAGAAAATAATGTAACACAGACCAACAAGCCAACCGAAGGCAAAAACAGTAGATTGCCTGCACATTCTTGGTTTTCCTTAAAAATCACAAAATGATTACACCCTCTCTGAGAAATATTCCTACCAATAGAAATCACAAATTGATTAGACTCCTCTCTAAGAAATATTCCTACCAATTGCAATACTCTGTTCAGCTATATCTAGCTGGGAGCTTCCAAGTCAAATAAGCTAGTAAGTGCATACACATTTATGTTTCTCTTGGTAATCATGACCTTTCCATAGCGTTCTGCAAGTGAATGCTCTAGCTGTCAGTGATATAATACAGATGCAAGCTTCTCTGTCAAATAAAAGCTGTGCGCTAGACATGCAATCTCATTGCTCTTGAAATAAAATCAACATGGAAATATTTTTATTTCTACAATAACTTAAATTAGCAGAAAAATTGCAACTGACTATAATCCCCAAGCAACTAAATGGTATGTGTTTTGGAACTTCTTTCTCTGATAAATTGACTACTGCAATCAATATGGTCTGCATCAGCCTCATGAAAAGAGTACTCTCTTCCCATCCTTAAAATGAGGCACATAATCACTTCTGCCGGCCAAGAAATCCTTCAGCAAATATACAAACAAAAAAACATAACAGCAGAGGCTCACAACATACATCTGAACAATTTCTATCAGTGGTGTTTTTGATACAATCTGTCACCTCATTTTAGATTTCATTAAGTGATATGTATCACTGGCCAGTCAAAAATTATGGTTATCCATTCCAAGAACATTTCTGTGCCTATTACATTTGTTACGAGATGAGGCAAATTTTTAGCAGCACAGCTCATAGATTCAGAGAATTTTTAAGCCTAGAAGAGACTGCCAGCTGAGCCCAACCTCCCGTGTATCCCTAGCTTTTCACTTGTTTCCCGTTGTTTTTATTCTGAGTCCAACAACCGGTGTTTTACTAAAAACTAACTTGCAGAAAGACATCCTGAACAGTCTTGAACAGGAGACATTATGAAAAAGTTATGGAAAATCCGTTCCTTCTTCTTCTTCTTTTTTTTTTTTTTAAAAAAAAAAAAAGAATCTGTGCTTTGTTTCTAATGTGAAATCATCTGGCAACCATGGTTCTAATTATGCTTTTCTCCATGAAAATGAAGCACCCTTTCAAATCTGGTATTATATGCCAGTAAGGTGCTTCTGAGGAAGTTCTTTGTCTTTTTTTTTTCTTCTTTTTTTTAAAAAAAAACATCTTTACAGCCTGATCTCTTTAATTCTCCCACTACTGTGGGAGATAATTTACCCAGTCCTCCAATATTCCAAAGGGTATGCTTTGTACCATCTTCAGTTTCTCCGAGGCCTTCTAAAAAACTCAAGGAAGAAAATGATGATGGCATAGAGTACTGTGATTTCATCCTTACTAGTCCCCATACTCAGTGGCAAATTTCACCTAGTTTACCAATTATTCACCAATGATTCCTCTACAGTATTGCATTGGGAACTTCTGCTAAGCTACTTGTTAACTGTGACTTCTAGATCCCTGTCAGAGTCACACATCCCAGGCTGGAGTCCTTCAACTGTGCGAAGATTTGGGCTCCATTTCCTTTTTCTATAGTTTGTAATTTGTAATTTGGCTCCATTAAAATGTATTTGGATAAAATGAGCCCAGATTCTCAGTTTGTACAGATATCTCTTTCATAACTGTCCAGCCCTCACAATTTACCTCTTAACCAATCTTCCTGTTACCAAATATTTTATTAGCAAGGATATTTTGCTTCTAGATCATCGGTTAAGATGTTAAACAGTGCCAAGCTCAGCACCCACCCCAAAAGAGTCCGAATAAAGCCAGACTGATTTGATAATGGCTGTCACTATGGCATATTGGTTGCTTATCAGATTGATGTTTACTTAATGGATATTCTATAATTCCATTTTTTTTTCATTCAAAACATTTTGTAATGCTAGGTTGAGTATCTTGTAGAGGCTGAAGCACATTATTTATATATATTTATATTTTACAGATATGCCATTTTCAGCCAAGGATGTGATGACATCAGAAAAACAAAATGGGGTTGTTGGAAAAGAACTACACTTTATATGTATATATTTTAAATTAATTGAACAAACATTGATCAGGTCTACAATTTTAAACTGTGGTATCCATCCACCATGTAGGTATTATAACTGGTCAGTTTGTGTCTCACTGTGGTGGCACAGAAATCTCGAAGTCATCAGCACTTGCCAGATCTGAAAAGCTGAGAACTTGGCTTCTCCTGTCGTGGACCACCAGGGAGATATCACACTCATGTTATTTGTCCCACTAAAATCCAGCAGGCTGGAGAGCTGGTACCTTTGAGGAAGAGCAGGTCTTTATTTACACTCACATCAAAATGTTTTTTGGGTCTGTATGGGAGTGCTTGTTTAGCTCCTGCTACCTAACCATCTGTGGTTGCCTCCTCCACAAGTCCACTGTGGCCCTCACCTGTGAAATGTCCTTTCCTCCCCTAAGAGTAATGGAGCAGTAGCCCTGCATATTTCTCTTTTCAGACTCCTGTCCTTCCCCAGTGATCCTGTGCAACTGGGAAAACCACATCTGGCTGCGTAGTCCAGCTTTACATTTCTTTCAGAGCTCTGTGGCCACTTTGATCAGTGCCAACAACGCTGGACTTTGCTTCACAGTGTTTGGCTAGCAATTACAAAAAATGTTTGAGTGGCCAGAAAGAAATATATGGGCTGCAAAGCACGGGAGGACTTCTTTCTTATGTCAACAATTTCTCTCTAATTGCTCCTTGTTAGAAGGGGTCTACTCTTTTGCTTTTTAGCTGAAGAGGTTCATTGCAAGCTTGTGGGTTTAGGCACAAAGTGCCACCCTTTATTGCTCATGTGCATCAGTGATATTAAAAATAAATCAGCCAGTTGACATAGCTCAGGAACATGTATATGAGTAAAAAACAAAGAGTAAGGGAAAAAATTCATACCGCTGAAAGCTTAGTGGGTTGTAGTCAAGTTCGGTTAGTTCACAAGTGAAGCTTTTAGAAAACAGGACAAATAAATATGTTTGTATGATCTGCAAGTAATTTTAGTGATACAAATTTTAACTCAGATTTAGCCATTTTGCTGTAGAATTTGCAGCCCAAGCACTGCCACGCTGAGTTATTGCAGGAAAGCCAGGAAAGGAAATTGAGCAGAAACTAACTATAAACAGCAATGAAGCTAACTGAATTATTTTAAGTCCTGAGTCTGAATATAAAATGGATGCTGTTAAAATATGGACCATTACACCATGCTCATTTACCTTCTCTTGGCAAAGACTGGGTATTCAGAACAGGCAATTCGGAATTCTCTCATAGACAGTTTGAAAGTACTGATGCTACCATTGAACATTCAGCATTGAATGCCATCTTCTGTAGAGGATGATTTACCTCTGTGATGACAAAAGACAAAAACAAAAACACTGTCCTAAGTTTCAGAGCAGGAAGCTAAGAAGGATGCCCTGGACTTCTAAACTCCCTGTGGTGCTTGCTTATGCTGTGAACCTTCAAGAGTTGTTGTCTTCCATTTGAGGGTTAGGTAAAAGGTGTGTTCAGGATTTGCCAAGGAGGAGACATATACACACTCTCAGCTCTCTTCCACACCTACCTCTTCTCTTCTAGGCACTTTCTAAAAGTTCTCTTGGTCCCTAAGAATTTCCCTTCTTAAAACCATGCAGCTGTTTATGAGCCCATAGGCTGAAGGCACCTTTTGCTGGACAAGGAGCAGGCATTGAGCAGGTCTGCTCAACACATGGCTTGCTGATGACACGCTGCCCGCAAGACAATCTCTTCCTTGAAGCTGAAAGGCCCAGCAACCCGGGATTACTGAGTGATGGTTGTATGGGGAGCTGAATGGTCATGGTTGCCTTGCCCTGCTTTACTTCTCCTGAGAACTCAGCTCTATGTGGGAGGACGTGGTCTCAAGAGCTTCTCTTCAAATGGAAATCTGATATTTGTGCTGCGGGAGTTTGGAGGGGTCGGAGCAGGATCTTACGTGATATTGACAAGTCTTCATGGTTTATCTGCTCAAATGAGTTGTGTGAGAAGATTAGATTTCCTCATGCATGTGACAACCAGTTTGCCAAGGGACATTACCTACTAATACAAAAGACCCTTAGATTAAGAAGCATCCAGCAAGCAGACTGATTCTCTGAGTCAACTATGTGTTGCTCCATCTTCTGAGCTATTGGCAAAGCTACATTCTGCCTTGGAAAAGTTCAACAGATGAGAGCGCTGCCAACACTGATTTTAACACAAGTCATCATATTTCTGTTTTTCTTAGAGCTGCAGAGAAAAGTAATTGAGTGAGAATCTTAGGTTTTATTTAAAAAAGGAAGGACACTAGAGGAAAAACTCAAAACATGTGATGCATATGCATCCTCATTCCTTGGAAGACAGAGGGAAAAACAAACAGCAAAAGGGTTGCTTAATTTATTTCTAATCTCCTACTTAAACAAATGTCATGATATATTTTTTCAGGTATTTCTCCTGAGCATTTGAAATCTTTGGGGGATACAGACCCTGCAGCAAGAAACCAAACAGAAAGCAATAGGGGAAACGGAGTTAATGAGTATAGTTGTTACAGGCATTACTACCAGCCCAGGGTGAAAGAGCAGCTTGGGCTTGTTTGCATGCTGTTTTTAGGCTGAGCATCAACATTTATGGACAATTAGAAGCAGCTCGGCGGCAGCTGAAGCCATTTGGGGTGCGTCTGCCTCAGGTCTGGTCCTCGCTCATACCAAACCTGGCCAAACCCAGCTCCTCCTTACACTGACCCAGGTGAACATGGGATAACCAGATGCTCACATGGACCCAATGGAAGTGGGAAAGGCCCTCTCTGCCTCAGATCGAATTTAGTTGTCAGGCTGGCATATGCCTCCCCAGGCTTGCTCATATGCGGTCACAATATTTCACTGTGAGATTTTCTTCTGGAAAGCAGACGGTGAGACTGACCTTCCAACTCTTCTTTTCCTAGATGAGCTGTAAAAGGTCAGAGACTCCTTCAAAAGTTTCCTCACTCTAACGTGCTTCTGCCACAGGACGAACTCGGCCAGAGGGGCACCAGGCCATTCCACTGGTGGTGGGTTCCAAAACATGTCTTGCATTGGGACGCTTGATCCACAACCAATGGCTGCATTGGCACGCTCGTTGAAAGATGCTTGTCCTGCTCTCCCTTCTCAGGTGGACTTTTCTGTTTCTCATGGCCCTTAGCCTGCGCAGTCCTGCCAGAGTCAGAGAGGTTCAACACCTGTCTAACAAGGAGAAAACTGAGGTAACAGAGATGAGTTTCCCCTTTTTCCACTCAGGACATAGAGAGACACTGGCTGATGTATCTCTATCTTTCTGATGTGTCTAGAGGGTGATATACGGTGAGGTAAAGGGCTGGCTACTAACAGATGCAAGCCAGTTTGGGTAAGAAAATGAACACATGGCCAGCAATAATATCAAAAGGACAGTAGAAAAACTACAGCTGCAAGCCTGGAATGCAACACAAACATAAAATTAAACTTAAAAGCCCCCCAAGAGAATTGCAGATATGCCTCCACCCTTTTAGGTTGTCAGCAAACATCTCAATGACAAGGAGAATGGAAGGCATCTAAACGCACTCAAATCTCTGCATCCCTCCAGGCTCATAATGTATGCACCTCGTAACTCAAGAAACACAGGCACCAGCTCAACAGGCAGACAACAATTTTTAACCTCTTTCTGTACAATATTTCTTTTTTGACAGGAGAAAAAAGGTTATTGGTTATAATTTTCTCCCCAAACAACAAGATGAATCATACACTTATATTCAGTTGTTTTCCAACTCAAAGGATGGATTTGAAGTTTTCCTTTCACTAATAAAACTCACAGGGCTAAAATTTGACAGTTACTGCTGGTAAGTCTCTTCTGATGAGAATAGGTGTCCTTTGCATGCGAAAACCCCATCAAAGAGACAGAGTTTGGATTCAGAGTGTATTGGTCTTCTAAGCCTTTCTGAACTGGGTCCATGATCACCAAATCTATAACATGAGGACAGTGTTCTCAATTACAACACAGTGAATAATTGGCAGTGACTGATTTGCTGAGTGAACATTACTGGCCTTCTACATAGACTTGCCCCAGTGTTCCTAGATGTATTCAATGTGAATTGTTCATGCACAGATGTCTATGCATTGTTGGGGCTTTGCTAGCTTGCTTGGAAGCAATTAATGATGTTAGTGTTTGATGCTCAAAATTCAGGCTGCACAACTCTCAGGAGTTTCTTTCCTCCCTCAGAGTGAATAGTTTGTATTATCCTGTAGCCCCAGTTAAAGATAGCACTCAAGCATGTGCAGATAAGTAGATGGGGCCAAAAGCAGGTTCTCAGGATGGATGTGTGCAAAGCAAAATTCTTAGTTTTTCCCTGTAAATTTTGCTGCTCCTGTCCTGTCCTGTTCTGGCTAACAAGCCTGCCAGTACACTCATCAGTCAAACTCAGTGCTCCAGGCAACTTCCTTACCAAATTTGCCAAATATTCATGTTCCAAAATCTCATCTTTCAGTTATGAATAAAGGATGTTTATAGCCCTCATTATTGGGGAATAATGTGAAAAATGTACAAAACGTGTCAGTACTGTCTCTGGAGTCTTTGTTCTTTGCAGGCAGCGTTTAGGTTTCCAAGCACTCTGAAGGCAATGGAGAGATTCCTCCCTGCTTTGACAACAAGCTTTGAAGCAGGATCTGTGTTTCCTGAGCTATGTTTCCCCTGGCTTGTAACGGTGGCCTCAGGGTGCCCAGGGGAACTGACCATAATTCCTGCCATCCTTGGTGCAGCCGGAGTTTCAGCCAGCACTCTCACCCTGAAGGATGTGGGAATACATGTCCAATCAGAGCTGGCGCATTCACCTACCAAGAGGTGGCTGGGAGATGCACAGGCTACTGCACCTTTCATTTTTCAGAGCCATGTGGGCATAGACTGTGAGATTAAATGCCCAAATTCTGGAGGAGACAGAATCGTTCAGACAAAGCAGCAGTCTGGCTAACACATAGCATGTACTCAACTTTAAGCCTGCAAGCAGTTCATTTGAGAGTATTCATAACCAGAAGGAATGAGAAAAATAAGAGCTGTGCTATATTACATTCGTGAGCAGATTCACAAACCTTCAGTATAATGTCCTGAGGATGACCATATATTTTCTTTCCTTATTGGGAGAAAAGAAATAAGACTTTTGAGAGGTTTTAGATTGTGCTGTCAATAATTATTAGACTTACTAGTAATTACTGAGAATGAATGTAAAGTAGCAGTCAGATCTCTACTCAACAACCCCCAGGTAAACTTCCACTCTCATGTCCTAGTGCTCTTACCTGCTCTTCACTGTGATACAGCACAGCACAAGTCTGTAAATATGTAATGCTGAAAGAAACTCCACCACAGTGCAGTGCACAATCCATCCTTGTATATTTAAGCTGCATGAGTCAGAGTGTATTTAGAGATCTCCTTCCATGTAAGTGTGATCTATTTACAAGCGTGCGTAGGTTTGCAGAGTTTCACAATAGCTGGCATAAGAGCACAATTTATCTGAAACCTCAGTTTGTTCTGGACTGTTTGCTAATCATGTGAGTACAGCTGCTTTTTGGAAAGACAGTGTCTATCTCTAAATTCAAAATAAAACCTTGATCCTCTGGTATCTGAGGTGCTTCTTTTTCAAGAAACACTTTCTACTGACAGGCCTTTGACATTCCACGATGAGTGTTTTAATGCAGCATAAACGTGAACTTAATCTTTGTGCTTCTTGTAAAATTCAATATCTCAATGTACTGCACATATTTCAGAAGTCGAGGGCATTCAGGCACATAAAAGCCACCGGATTGTGCCTAACAAGCTGGTACAAAACACAACTTTTAAAATCCTCATAAGATTAATTTAGACTCAGAAATCTTTATAATGCTCGTTCTTTCTCTGCAAGCAATAACAGGAACTGCAAACTGCCATCAGAGGAACCACCCAAGCAGAGAGTTGGTCACTGACAGATCTTTTATATTATACCACAGGGGCTAAATTCCATTTCTGTTTCTGTGCCTAATGTTTCCTACTGACTAGCTCTAGGCAGCTCCCTACTTACTGCCTTATTTAGGTCCTATGAATCACTCTCAGAAGCACCCCCACTGACATAAGGAGATAGGTGAAATGTAGGCTACAGGTTTTTCTACACCTACACAAATGCAAGGCTGATTTCAGTGCAGCTGTGCATGACTGTAGGAGTGCACAGAATAGCTGCCGGCTCCCTCTTCACTGGCACATTTGCACGTCCCCTTTTTTGCAGGTCCTTTGTGTGTGTCATAGCAGTGACATTCCCATGGAAGATCAATAACAGTGAAGGTCCCCTCTCTTTCAGCCTTTTCCTTCTGAATTGTAGCAGTGTAAAGCAATGAGCTAAATTGGGGGTAGGGGGCTAAACTGGGGGCTAAAATTGGGGGCTAAATTGGGGATGGGGGGCTAACTTGGGGCTAAAATGGGCTGCTCTCACTGAGCCAGAGGCAAGAAGCCAGCAGGTATAATCTCTGCAAATAGGAATATGGAAATAAAGGAGATTTGTGTAGCAGCCCAGCAAGGTCCCAAGTCCACAGCCATGGTGTAGCAGCACTAATGGTCTCCTGAATTAGAGTTAAGTTCTGGAATAGACTCCTTAAGGACTGGGCTGAGGAGGGAGTCCTTCTCTGCCGTTTGACCTTCCATGTGATATTGGGAAAACTATGTGGTTGCTCCATGCTCAGTTTTCCCATCTGTAAAATGGGGAAGGGAAAAGCACAGCCCTGCTTTGGAAAACATTTTGAGTTATTTTGCTGGAGTGTGCTAAGTCCTGTTATCATTATCAAAAGCATAGTAAATAAATTAAGAATAAAAATGCAACAAATGTAACACTGAGCAGAAAAATGGAGCTTTCACTTTTGAAGTTTTCTCAGGTCACTTCTACTTTTACAGATGGTGAACTCTAGCATATACCGTAAATCCACAGGTGAAGATTATCATTATGTAAATAATAATGATAAAACAACGGCAATGGACCCTCACTAGTCATGTCTATATGCAGTGGTGGACAGACCATATGGAACAAGTAGTCACTGGTCATTCACATCAAGGAGCTGACTGGCTGCACTGTGGTTCTGTCCACACTCTGTTTCTGGGCATCCCTCTAAGGGGTATTAGGGGGCATCATTCAGGGCCAGGTCCTGCCAAACACAGAAGAGACAGAGCTTGGGTTTGTGCCTGGACCAAGATGCTCAGAAGCACCCCAGGACCAGGAGTTCACACACGACCTGTGCTTTTGTTTTGTTTTGTTTTGCTTTTAATCAAAAGAAACAATTTTGGTGAGAGGTGTGTGCTTACATCTCATGCTTTGGGATTTGCTGGCAGAATTTAAAAACAGCAAAAATTTGCCAATAGAAAAAACATTACCAGGGAAGAATCCATCTCCTGGGGGAAGTAGTCTTGAAAGCCCATGAAATGGATCTGCCAAAGCCTGCTGCAGCAGACTTTGCAGATAGTCTCTCTCTGTGATATAAGTCAAACAACCATGTTAGCACTCTCATTCTCTTAAAGTCAGTGGTAAAATCCTCATTGACCCAGTGGGCCCAAAATTTTACCCAGGAATTTAAATGTATACTGCACTGTAAATGTATATGCATAAATGTATATGCACTATAACTGTCTTTCTTGACAACAGGGAGAGTGCAACTTGTTTGTAGTATTTAAAACCAAGCCATTATAAGGAAGATCAGGGTGTTGCTAAGACCCTTTAGACCCTTTATGTTGCTTATTTAAGCCATAAAATCTGACAAAGAAATGTGGGAGCTTTTGTTTTTGAGGGTAACACTTTTCAGTGTTGAACCTCTTAGAGGATCCCCTCCCAGGAGTGCCTCAGTTTTGATGATCAGCTGTGGGACAATACTGTGGCTAAAATACACTGATGATAACAGTAAGAAAGACCATCACATTCAAGTGATACATAACAGTGGTTAACAGCACATTTATCTTGTCCAACCCCCCATTTATGTACCTAGGGGTGTAAAGGCACACACCTAGTTTCTCTAGCAAAACGTACCCAGGCCAGACGTTCCCCAGACCTAACCTTCTTAGGTTCTTAAATCTGAATTAAGAGAGAGACCATTCTTAAATCTGAATCTGGAGCAAATTGTTAATTTCCTTGAAGATTTTTTCTTTGTCACATGGTTTTAAAATAGATCTCCTCACCAGCTGGACACATTTACATGAGTAGTACCCACCTTTAACACTGAGGAGAATTTAACATCAGAGCAATTTGCTCAGGGATGTGTTGGGCTCTCTGTCAGTCAAGTGTTTGTATGGGTGTGTATGACAAGAACTTAAGGACATGATGGAAAGAACATCCCCAAGACTTTCTGCATGACACAAGAGATCAGATATTTTTAAAGTACTCCCCCATCTCTAGACTCCACTAATTTAAATCATCTTTGTGCCAGAAAGAAGAAAGACTTCAACATGCAGAAAGATCAGTATGTACTCACTGTGGATCAAATGGCTCCAGGGTAAAAGAGAAAGAATCCTTCATATTTCTGTGCATGACTTGATTTTTGTATACATTTTCCTTAAATGTTTGCCTAATTTTAACTCCCCTTCCCTCCCTCTGCACTCTCATCGTTCATCTGAAAGTGTTTTTCTTTAATTTACTTGGTTTGTTTTAGAGAAATTATGTATAGGCACAAACACTTTGCAGTATTTGGGTAAGGTTTGCATTGTTTCTTGCAAAGAAGAAGATCTAGACCAAATCTGCTCATTTCTGCTCAGCCCAGCATGCAGTTCATGGGAGTGAGATTCAAATACAGCTGATAACACTGCATATATGTTGGGAAAGTGGATGGTCTCCTTTAGGTGACCTCAGTAGTTTGGACCTGATTCCCCATTTTCATGCCACAAGACTTTTTAACCTGTGAGCTTGGCTGCATCTCTAGCGGTGATCCAAAACCAGAGTATCTGATTTGATAGAGGTTTGTGAAATTTTGACTCAGGCTGAATTGGCCTGAAATGTTTTTTCCTGTCTTTCCTACTCACACCCAGGAGCCATAGCAGTCGCACCCTGCTATCTTGCCCTGCAGACAGAAATGCTGGGGCTAGTCCCAGTCCCCCCAGGGCCTGGCTGTGCAGATGGGAAGCAGGCAAGTCTACCCGTGGCTCTGTGGGACGCCAGGGTCCATCACAGCCAGGGCGTTGAACCTTCTTGCTCCCTGGAGTCGTAGAGTCTCCTGACTCGCACTCTGCCAGGCTGGGGACCGGCTGCCGACGGCTCTGACGCTGGGGCTACCCGATGAAGAGTCCTGCACTGCCCGGCGCGCGTGGTAGACCCGGCTGGCCGTGCTGGCCAGGAGTCACGGGCCTGGGGAGAGGGCCTTGTCTTCGTACTTGGCCTGGAATCCAGCCAGGGTTGTGTTTGTCTAATTTGGTGGAATAGCTTGAATGAGCAAGCGATTTTCAAACAAAATCATTTCAACAGTAGAAAAGACTTTTTTTCATGAAGCATAGCTTTGCCAAGAAAATTCCTTGCCTTCTTTCCTGTGGCTATCAGTAGCCACCAGAACTAGCAAGATGCTTCTTTTCAAAGCATATGCCTGGAGTATAAGATATGAAGCAATGAGTCTTCCTCACTGATGTTTCCTATTAGTCACTACACCAATCTGCATTACCTTTCCCACCTCCACAGATTTCTTAATCCCATCGTGGTGGAAGGTGACCAGTTCACAACAGATGCCCTGAAGAACACAGAGCTGCTCTAAAGGATCCCGCCTGGTCCTGCAGTTCTTTTAATGGAAACCTTTTGTAATTGTGCTAATCTTCAAAGGAGTGATGTGAAAATTCACGAGAGAGACGACAAGCCACAGGAGCTAATATTTTTAAAAAACATAACATTTGCCAGGGCTGCCAGCTGCTGGCCAGACATTGTGTTAGCTGCCTTCCTCGCACAGAGATGTCCCCCATCTGCTGAATAAATGTTCCTTTTGTGCACGTTTTTGCAGCTGAGGCTTGCGCTGAGAGCCTTGTGGTCTGCAGGCAGCAGCTCCCCAAAGACAGCCAAAACTGATTCTTGCTCTGGACTAGACAGGCAGGAAGCTGAAGCCTTTCTCAGCTGGAAGCATTCTTTGCCTATCTCACAACATCCCTTCCAATCATATAAAAATCTTTGAAGGAGAACATCTCCCTGCAATCCTTCACAGAGCGAATCCACTCAGTCAAGGCATATTTGTGGAAAGAAGCCAGCTTTGCTTGGTGGTCCTGGCTTTTGGCATATACCATGACTCAGTAGGGAAGAGAGAATAAATAAAATACAATTAAGAGGTACAACAATGTTACCAAGTGGGGTTGTGCCTTTCCCAATTAGAGTTGTTTTTCCTACCTCCATATGTTGCATATTACAGAGCCCTTTTGTTGGTAAACATATCCATGACTCCCTGCAGAGATGCCAGGGCCACTCACCAGGAACTTTGAGACTTGAAATTGTGCATAAAGTCTGATATGCCATGCAAAGATGCTCTTATTTCCATGTGTGCTCTCCTGTAACACAGGGGACTGAGAAAATGGAAGCTGCTGGCAGTTGGCACCGCAATTCTTCCACCGATACCTCTCGCTGAAAAAAAAATAGAGGAAGGATGGGAATAGGCTTAGCAATTTGTGTTTCTTCATATGATGGATCCACAATAAGAATAAACCAGCTAAAACATTTCCATTGCTCCTTTCCATCTGAGGATCTGTGAGACCTTAGCAAGGGCTATGGGAATATACTTCACATTTGCAAGTCAGGCAGTATTTTCCCAGTTCGAGAAGCAGCAAAGCAATTTTCCCCAGGGCCCAGGCACAGGAGCCAGTAACATGCGCTTAACAACCTACCATGCATCTGCTGAGCGGTGTCTGTGTTTCTGCTCTCAGCCCATGGCAGATGCAACTTAAATCTCTTTCACTGTGAACAAAGTTGTTACCTGGCATTTAGTGTCAGACTTAGGGGATATAAACACATGCAAAGACTGTTACTGTGGCTTAACTGTTGCACAGTTATCTGTTGCATCACGGTAACTTGTCTTTGTGTCTAAGCCTCAAAATCACCTGGCACACTGTTGGCAGAGCAGGCAATAAAATTCCCAGATCCTGGTTCTCAGAGCTGTGCTTTAAGCACTGCCATGCCAGTTCATTTAACGCTGCAGCAAACCAGGCATAGCTTCGTAACAAAACCTGAGCATGAAACACAGGAGACTCAGTTTTCCAGCCTAGGTGCAGTATCGGCTTTGAAATAGGATCTGCTCCTTACTGCAGCTGTTATTTTGTTAGTCTTTCCTGGCTAACTGAGTAAATGTTGATGGGCACCGGAAAATTCCTTTGTCATATATTTCTCCATTAATTGCTCCGAATGTGTGTGATTCAAGAGTGATGTAAATCACCGTTGCCACCTCACTCTATTTATCTGTTTCTTTAGCAGGCTCTCATGGTAACCAGCAACTACTGTATTCAAGGAATGCACTGTACCACACCTACTCTGTGCTGTACTTTGCTGGAGAAGAGTCGGAGAAAGAAAAGAAAAAAAGAAAGAGAGGAAAAGAGAAAAAGCAATGAAAAAAAAATAAAGAAAGGACCTTACGTCCTTTATCAGAAGAGGGGAAAGATTAGATTTATTTCTGGAGTGACTATGAATACCAGACCAGCTAGCTGCAGTTTAGGAGGTCTTTCTATATAATCTACCCAGTCCCAGTTATTTTAATTCTGTGTTGCCAGCTGGCCTCTGCAGAAATCTATTCAGGGTTCAATTCTAAACAGTAATGTTTGGGAAAAGTACAATCTAAAACAGACAGATCTGTATGTGTTTAGGTTTTGCTTTCTTTCCACTTTTAAATATTAAAAATTGACTCCAGCTGCAGGGTAAAGTAACGCCCAACCTATAAAGACACTGACAAATAAATCACAATGCAATTTGCTGTGCATTTTCTGAGGTCTAAACACCAGCTCTTGAAAGGAATTTTCCATGATTACATCTTGGGAAGATATCTTCACTACCAACAACTCCTTTGACTTTTATACTTCTTAAAAGTCATCACCTTCACACAGGGTCAGACCCTGCCACTACTTCTCTGCCACATATCTGAGAAGCTAAATGAGCTCTCTGATGTTCAAGGTATCTGCTTAAGATATAAGCAGAGCTCCAC
The DNA here is from genome assembly GCA_013398735.1 of Nothocercus julius. Taxonomy (NCBI): domain Eukaryota; kingdom Metazoa; phylum Chordata; class Aves; order Tinamiformes; family Tinamidae; genus Nothocercus; species Nothocercus julius. The sequence continues at coordinate 7,564,286 of VZSV01000007.1, forward strand.
TACCCCAGTCTGGGATGACAATAATCAGAATAGCTGCCTTGGGTTTTTAAAATGCACTTTTGATATAGATAAATTATTGGCCCGTTGATCACCCCCTCAACTGATTTGCACCCACTACTTGAACCGCTCAGTTCCTCTTCTTTGCTACATCAAGTTTCAGCAGCCTTGACTGAAGTTGAGGCTTTTATTGTTATTCCTCTCAAAATTGCTGAAGAGTTAAAAGCTGCCTGCTTCAACAGGGACATCCCAGAGAAAGCAGGTTTACATCCTGAAAGATTTTTGCATTCTGTAGTAATTGCCTAAATGTCCGATCTTTCTTGTCCTCCTCAAGAAGAGATAAATAATTAGTGTTCAAAGGAGAAAAAAGATGGAAATACCATCTAAGAGGCACCACAGTCAGGGAGCAGTCGTTAACCCACAAAAAAGCTGTCTTCATTTACACTGCCTGCATAATAATCTAAAATAACTCTTATTTTAATTTTTAAAATCTGTTTTTAAAATGACAAGTTAACTTACAATTGAAAAAAAACAGCTTTGAACCCATCCTCTTGAACTATCCTATTCCCATTACTGAAAAAAAAAAAAAAAAATGAAAATTTCAGGGCATCGCCCTGTTCCTGCCAAAAGCTGCCCTCTTTTTTTTTTTTTTTTTTTTTTTTTTTTTTTTTTTTGGTGGAAAAGAAAAAATTAGAACAAAAATATCTGACCACTTTCTGAAGACGCTGCTGGACCTGCACACAAGGAGCTCCTGTCATTGCCCTGGCCCCAGTGTCCGAGGCTCTGCACACAGGTTATGTGGGGCGCAGTTAGTGCTGCAGAGCCTCTCCCACCCCAGGGAGCTGAAGCTTCTCATCAGGGTTACAGGATCTCCTCGTCCATGAGAAACACGCCCAGAGCAGCCGGCACAGTGCGTAACCTGCAGGGCTTTCCCAAGGAGCCTCGGTCTCCGTGGGCCGCAACTGGTGGCTGCAGGAGCTCCTGCCAGGAAGGGATTTTGCACAGCCTTTACTAACCGCCCAAGAAGCAGGAAGCCAAATTATTGTTCTTCCTCCCCTCTGCCCTAACCTCCCAAAGGGGTTAGGAGGTCTAATGAACACTGCAGGGAAGAGCAAACCTGGAGCGGGTAAGGCAAGAATCCCCATCTCTGAGCACTGTAAATAATTGCAAATATGGAATGGGAGGACAAAGCAACAGTGAAAAAGGCTCAAAGCCTTAAAGCAGTCACTGACAACAAGACATGTAAAAACAAATGATCAAAAAAGTCTTTCATAAATGCAGCAGATGTAAAATAACTCAGAAGGTGAGGAAATACCAGATTCTATTGATGAGGCTGGAAAGTAATACATTTTAACCAGATGCACAGTATAATTAATAATAATAATAATAACAAGGAGCCAATGGCAAAAAAAGATAGCAAAGAGAAACCTGGAATTGTTAAGAACAGAGCATGTCAAAGCAATCTACGTCCCCTCCTTGAAAAGAAACTGCATTGTGGAAAAGAAGAAAGTTGATGTCATCTATCTTGATTGAGTAAGATTGTTGACATTTTTGGATAGGGTGTTCTCAACAAGTTGTCAGTCTGGTCCCTCTGAAATTGCTGTGGGGATGGTGTGCACCTGGTTGGAAAATAGAGCTAAGAAAGGTGCTCAGAAAGGGGTTCCCAGCAGTTTGCTATCAAACGGGCCAGGTGGCATTTGTGGGGTCTCTTAGAAATCTGTCCTGGGCTTGGTAGTGTTCGGTATTTTCATTAATGGTTTGAATAGCGGAAGAGCAAACATGCTTGTGAAATTCACCCAGGACACCATGCTGGCTGGCTCTTTGGAGGCCAGGAGAAGCATTTAAAATGATCTTGATAAATTTAAGAAATGGTCTGAAATCAATTAGGTGAAATTCAATAAAGGCCAGTACAAAGTCGTAGAATTAGGAAGGGAAAAATCCATCACACAAAGACAAAATAACTGCAGGAATGTCTTTCTCTAAACACAGGGCAGTTTTTAAAGTAGAAAGGATTTGAAATTGCAGTCCGATTTTCATAAATCCTAAGGGCAGCGAGAGCGTGGGTAACAAATGGGCACGTCCCTAAGATCTGAACCTTAGCTTTTCACCTAAAGGAAAGATCACAGAAGCTTTCATGCATCCATTTCCTAAAAGATGGGGATGTGACAAAAAGCTGGCTTTGCTCTCCCCCAGTGGCGGGACTCTTCCTTACTGTGTTACTGCGAGGAGGGAAGGTGTATTTGCAACCCCCTTGAGGAAATAATGAGGAAAAAATATGTGCCTTCTTCTGCTTGCTGAATAAATGCCAATATATCAATATCAGTATCAGACACCTCTCTGTTTTCCTGGCTGATAATATCCTGCCTGGCCACATGGAGGTAAATCAAAGCAGGCTGTTAGTGCGAAACTAGCAGGAAATGAAACAATGTGAGGGTCTAAGGAAGGATGGATGTGTATGGTCCTGCGTGGAGAACACTCAGAGTCCTTGAGAAAACCAGGGGAATCCGTGAATGATAAACGGTCCCTTCCTCGGTCTCCGAGGGACCGCGTGGTTGATCACTGCTGTGTCCTGTGGGAACCCAGCTCTGCCACTTGCCCTCCCCATTGCATGGGACAACAGGCTGGGGCCACAGGCTGCTCGTGACCGTGCTGCAGAGCAGCTCCAAATGCTCCCCACACATTTCTTTCCACCAGGTGAGCACTTCTCTGTCTGTCTTCTCCAGTCCTGTTCCTGCACAGCCCCGCAAGTATCTTGGCCATAGTGGAAGAGGGAGCAGTGAGTTTGGGGAAGTGTTTCTAGGTGGAAAGATGCTTTTTCCACCAAAAGAAATCTGTGCTGAGCTCTGCTCTGCTGTGCTAACAAGGCAAAGCCTTGTTTACTGGGGTGCTTTTGGCTCTCGGAGCTCTTCTCACAGCTTTCAAGTCCCCCTGGGCTGCTGGGGCTCCGGGGCGCTGGCCCAAGGCAGCTATCACTGCTCTCCTGCGGGGTCGGGGGCCTTTTGCTCGACGGATGCACTTCGGGTTAAAAGCAGGGCCGGCAGAGCAGCTTACACCATCGCTGCAACTCCACGGAAGGAACGAGACCCATGTGTAGCTCATCTTAGTGCTACTCTTTCCAGCTGCGGCCTGGACCAGCGGCACGTTCACTTTCGGAGCAGCGATGCTCCCAGCTCCCGCTCTCAGCGGCAGCGTTTCCCGCAGCCTTCCTTTGCCAGGGCAAGGCGACTTGGGCTTGCAGCAGAGCGCTCATGACCAAGGCTCCCTGAGCGGCCTGGGCGCTCAGCAGCCAGGGGGTTGGGAGGGTTTCCCGGCGGAGCAGCGGGATATGCTGCCTGCACCATTCCTGCACTCCCACGGGACCGCGTGAACTCGGCCTCCCCCACTTTTATTATAGTGGGGCTCTGCCGGTGCTGTAACTTATAAGCCAAAGTGTCCTGGTGGATACAAAGGGTGTAGGCATTCCTGAAACCTTGGGAGTTATGTGGGTGTAGGAGGGAGCGTCTGTCCTACGCAAACACGCTAAGCAATGTGCAGGAGAGAGTGAGAGACAGCGCAGTGCTGGAAAAACTGAGCAAGTGACAAATGTTCTCCCTCTTAGCAAATGAGTAAGCAATAAAAGAGTATAAACACAAATTCGCTGTTTTAAGTTAGAGCTGGCTCTTGCTGTCTTCAGCGTGTGCTATTCCTGGGCGCAGGGCCTTCGGCGTCGTGTCAGTGTAGAGCTGTGTCTGCAAGTGCCAGAGAGATCGATGGCTCGTGGCAGAAAACGCTTTGGTTGCTGCTGCGGTGTCACTGAGCTGTAAGAAATCAGTGGCCATTTTGCAAGCAAGCTAAAGATCTCACTACTCGTATGCCACTTACAGCCACTCATCAGGTAGCATCCTCTCCTTTGAGGATGACAACTGACTGAAATTAAAACTTACACCAAAAGCACAAATAATCCCTATATTAAATCAAATCACTTCCGAGTAGAGAGTGCTTTCTTTCTCCTTGTTGTTATACTGCAAGGACAGACTAGAGACGTTATTTTCCCTAAAACATCAATGTCATAAAGGCTACTGCGGTGTTTCCCAGGGAGAACCAGGTGTCTGTAGCGAGGGAGAGCGCGTGGGTTCCCTGCTCCTCAACAACCCTCCCGCACTGGCACCTGCCTCGGGTGTTGCTTGGTCCAGCAGAGGCAGCTGGCAGGGAGCTGAGGGCATCGTGCACGGACCACAGGACCACAGGGGTGCTCAAAGCCTGGCAAAGAGACTTTGAGTACTCATATTATGCATAATAAGACTACGTATACTTTCTTGCTGTTGTAGGTAGGACAGCACTGCAGAGCAAATGCCAGGCTTCCTTCTTCTCTCGTCCTTTGCCATGTCCAGGTTTTCTGGGTTTCCACTACAAACATATTAGTCCTCCTACCTGCACACTAACCAATCCAAGTATAGGAAGGAAACAGAGTCTCACAATTGCTGTTCTCCAGCTGAGAGTATTTTTGTTCAAGGACCATGCTCTCCCTAAGGACAGGGGTTTTCAGACTGTTGCATCTTTTCTTACTGTCTCTTAAAGAAAGAGGAGGTAAAATAAGCTGTTATTTGCTGAGCTGCTATCTGTTCAGTGATCCACCTAGTTTGGAAGGAGTTCGTGGAAAGGCTCAGCTCCAGCAATAGTTATTGCTGATACTTTGAAATTGTTTTGACAGAAGATGTTGGTTTCCTATCAATTAGCAATAGCTAGGAAAGAAAAAACAAATTCCTGAACCAAGCTTATTCTCCTGCTTATTTTGAAGGTCAGCTTCTGCTTTTACTTACTTTTACCTAAGAAAAAATAATTGTGAGCTGACCAAGCAGATCAGGCAATCGCTTGCCCCGCTGACAGGCCAAGGTCAGACCTTCTTTTAACCCTTCCAACAACCTTTCTGCTGGTGGCAGAGCAGCTGGGGCCGGTGCTGTTGCCCTGCATGCTGACCGGGCTGCCCCTGGATCGGCTCACACCAGGAATTCAACTTTTATAAGTCACCCAGGCTGAGCTGGCCTGAAGGTGACACTTGCTCTTGGGAGGGAAATGGGTGCTAACCAGGGGAAGACAGGAACCACAGCAGTCACGTCCGCTGCCAGAAAGGCAATATGCAACCCTGGATTTCAGAAAGTGCATTGATTTAATGTGATCCATTTAAATAATAATTAAGTGGAGGTATTCTCTGTACACCTAGGCTAGTTGCTTGTCACAGTTTGCCTTAAACTGGATTTGAAATGCAGAGACAAGCACTTGCACCTTGCTTGCACTGTCTTTGGACACTTTTGCAATGCCAGCAGCTGAGCCCAGCGTTACTGCTCTTTATTGGCCTTGCAACTGGAAAGAGACACCAGTGGGATGGTTTACACTGGGAAATTACATCATGTTAGAACATGTTGCTCGGCAGTCCTGGTGACTACCAGGGTGTAATTTCCCATCAAAACAAGGCCTGTTAGGCAGCTGTTGGGAGGCCGCGCTCGGCGCACGGAGGCTGACGCTGCTCCCAGGCGGGTGACTCAGCCAACGCAGCGGGTGTCCTAGCGGGGCACAGAGCTGAGTCCCAGCCCCAGGGACCCTTCCAATATCACGGTGCAGACACACTGGTTATTTCTGTTTGCCAGCTATAGGCTTCACTGTCCCCCATTATTTTTTAATAGATAATATCTTTTTCAGCCTTGAGAAAAACTAATTCTCCCCTCTCCTCCCAATAACTTTGGCAGGCTGCAACCAAGACTGGAGTAGGAAAGTGTTGATTAGCAGGCTGTGTGTGCTCTGCTGTGCAACTGAATGGGCAGATAGGGCTTCTAGGCAGGGATAAATTAGGCAAAACATTGTGCAAGCTTTGAGGCCCCACTATTTAAAATTCAGTTGCTCCAAAAGCCAGGGTTCATTGCCTCCCTGCCTCCCTGCTAGCAGGCAACTCCGCAGAAGTAGAAAACAGAATCCATAAGGATTCTGTTAATTTACAATTTAAATGGGAACCAATGATTTAATTATGTAAAAGGAAAGGTTAAATATTGAAGGATAGTTGCTTGTATCCCAGCTTAGGTTAATTATTCCCAAGTCGTGCCAAACTACTCAGGCTCTGCTCATATCTCTGCAGTCGCCCTGCGCACACGCTGCATCACTTTACCACAGGGCCATAGTGAAGGGTGGTCATCGTGGGACTTCTCTCACCAGATTCCCGAGGGAGCTTAAGTAACACATTATTTTTGCATGCTGTAGTGTGTGCATAATTTATAGGGTGAAGTAGGAAGATTTTACATCAAGATAAGAATAGCTGTAAGCAGAAAAAGCTATAAAACAAAACCATCCAAAAAAAAAAAAAAAGAGAAAAAAAAGTCAATCGGATGAGTGCATGCCTCTGATTTTCCACAGGACCACAGGATTGCCGCAGTGAGAGGAGGGAAGGCGTGTACAGATGGGAAAGAGGGATGGTGGAAAAAGAAGCTCTCTTTTACTGGCCGTCCCCCATTAGATTGCCTGAAATCATCTGTGAAACCTCAGGAACAGTCACATCCTTTAGGATCAAATTCAAGGACAGAGTTTGGGGAGTTGAAAGATGAGCAAAGGAAATAGAGAGGAATGAAAAAAAAAAAAAAAAAAAAAGTGGTAAATGGGGGACAGTCCTTGACCTCTGAGATTGCAGGAAGATCATTTTGGACATGGAGCTCCCTACCCTTAGTGCAGCTTCATACCCTTGGGCTTGCTTAATACATTTCTCTGCGCGGTATTTAGCGCGACACTGCTCTGCTAAAGCTCCCGTGCAAGGCCGACAGCGATTCCAGCAGCTTCAGTTCCTGGTGAAGTGCCTTGAGGTGACAAGAGTTTCAAGATGTGCTTCCTGATTCTCTTACAAAGCTAGGACCCCATATAGCATTGCTAGATGAACTAAACAAAACGCAAGACTCCGAAACCTCCAGTCACTTGAAAATCTCTGTCTGTCATTATTCTCCACTGGCTTGATGAACAAGAAGCGTAAAACAAGAATAAGAGCTCAGTCTTTATAAGGACATCATTTTTAAGCCATCCCTACAGATGATTCTCTTTATTTAATTTAAAAACACCTTCCATTCAATGACTATGTATTTTTTCCCCTTGTGGTTAGTATCATACACAATTTTACTGAGCAACAAATTGCTTCAAAGATAACATAGTGTTTGCGAAGCAAGAAATTTATCTCTGACAATCCAGCAGCACCAGCGTGTGCTGGGAACAAGCACGTGCCACTAGACAACATGCTGCACGGGGGGACCCCTAAACAAATAAACTGGTCCTAACAAGACCACACGCAGAGATCTAACACGTTTCAGCAATAGCTGCGTTCAGTACCTTGGAGCATGGAATCAAACAGCACAGAGCAAATGGAGGTTGCAGTTGGTCTCCATGTGATAATAATTATTAGGGGGAAACATCATCATCTTGTCCTGTTTGCACAGCGCAGTCTTGGTCCATGCTGGGGAATTGTAGGTACTACCAGAATGCAAGTCATTAACAGCCACAGAAACAAATATATCATTCCTTGTTGAAAACACTAGTTTTTGTGAGATCTGTTTTCACATCCTCAGACAGCGCAAAACTGAGTTACCGTTACTGAAGTAATGTATTGCAAATAGCTTGATCCTTGCAATGTGCTAGTCAAAAATCACTGGCTTGTCTACACATGGAATACTTGCTTGAACCATGCCTGCATTTCCAAACTCTTGACATTTTCTTCTGAACAGATACAAGCAATACATAGAAAGGAAACAAATAAAAAATAAACACATAGAACTTGGCCCTGTAAAATCAAGTAGATGTCTACCTAGCAAGTCATAACTGAAGCTACTGAGTGACCAAGAAAATTTTAAATGCCTGGTCAAAACAGTTTCCAGCGAATTCTTTCTTCAAATGAAAATTTTAATTTTCTTCATTCTTTTC
>VZSV01000007.1:7572294-7639578 GCA_013398735.1 Nothocercus julius
GAATATTCATTTGAAAACCAGAGGCTGAGTTGTGCTAGTTATTAAGTTAAAAAAAAAATCCGTTTTGGTCTAGCAGTGATAAGACTGCTAATGGTAGTAGATTCAAAAGCAGTGATAAGGCAAAAATAATTAAAGGATGCTTTAAACAGCTTTGTCCTGAATGCCCACGCAGTGCTGCAAAACACATTAATGCCACATCTCTGCCACCCCTGCCACCAGCAATGGACACTTGTGCCTGCCTGGGGAAGGTCTGCAATGCTGGCGGGGTGTCTATCTGTGCATCAGGAAGCCTTATTTCCCAAACTAACCCTGTAATCCTGCTAAGCAAGCAAAGAGAAGATTTTTTTTTTTTTTTTAGTAATTTTTATCTGTTCGGATAAATCTGTTTGGATTTTTGAAAAGGAGCAAATGCAGGAGCTGCACAGACAAGCTACAAGTGATCTGAGAAGATCCTCATAGCCGTAACGGCATGATCGCTACTCTGCCATTCCCACATCTCAGGAGAGGGAGGGGAAAGGGAGAATGTACGCCCATAAAAGATTCATCCAGAAGGATAATCTAAAAATGAAAAAGTCAGGGAATGACAGCAGACTTTACAGGAAGGTGAACACAGCCTGTGCCCAGTATATAAAGTTAAGGGAAACTTGTTAGAGTCTTCAAATCACAAAATATAATTTCTCTGAGAATCTAAATTACCCTCAAGAAAATAGAGGAAATATCAAAAGGCCTCAAAATGTCAAGCACCTAAAATCCCCTCTGACTTACAGTTTCTGTCTGTCTCTTGGCTATTTTTAAAGCCAATCACCACAATTTCTGTCATATGTTTCACATAGACACCTTCTGAGCTGGAAAACTAGTGGGTGCAACACTGGCCTATATAACCATGGTAATAAACGAAGGTGTCTGGGCATGCTCTGAACTGTGCTTATTTATATAACAGAAAATGCTGCATTTGATTTAGAGAGAGATGAGTGAGTTTCACCATGAAGCTCTGCTGATAGCTGAAAAACTAGTTCCACCATGGATGGAGATGGACCCTCTGTTCCCCACCAGCATGTGCTTGGATCCCAGATCTTCAGGAGAAACCCAGCAAAGCCCATTTGCTTTATGAGAGTATATTACAGAGCTCAGGAAAACCTTTCAAACTTGGAATTCAGGTCGAATCCATTTATTCCACATGTGTGAAGACTGGATGAGGACCTGGAGGATCCACAACCACCACACTGAACCCTCTCCATGTGTTAGTCACATAAGTCACTCTTGATTGAAATCCTGTAAATCTTTTCCTTATATAATATGTTTCCTTGTCTGGTACAGCTTGATTTCAGTTTACGCTGCTCTTTTTCTTTTTTTTTTTCTTTCCATCATGTTCAAAACTATCATAAACAGTCTGTAAACTCTGTATCGCAAATGACTTTCTAATAATAAAAAGGTATTTTCAGAACAAAAATCAGTTCCTCATGCCTAAGTTGAAAAAGGGACACTGTCACGCAGTCTGAAGTAAATAAATAAAAAAAGACCTATTCATCTTAAAATTATTATAATATGGTAAAAATATAATAAATATAGGGAGGAATGTTCTGCAGACTCTAAATACGGAACTAAGGTTCTGGCAAGAAAAGATATACTTTCCCCAAAGGAAGATAAATCTCAGGCAGCATCCCTGATGGAGGTATTTGATATATGAGTTGTTTTTTAAGAACTTGAAAACATATTTTAACAAAACTGTCCAGGTCTAGAAAAAAAAAAGAACAAATCAGAGGAAAAATATGTGTTTTCTCCATTAATGCAGTTAGTCTCTTCTTCAGTGAAGTATTTAAAACCCATCACTGGTTTGAAGAAAATGCACTCTCCCAGATCTTGCAAAATCTTAGAATTCTGCGTAATTATATCTAATAATAATTCATCACCATCACTACACTCCATCATCAAATGCTTCAGGGATTTCTACTTGCTATTTCAGGAAACATCTGTGTCAATACATCTCAGTGAAGATGTTCTCCATGAGAGAAACATATCACCATGTTCTTAATTTATTATTATTTACTGTTGTTCTGTCTAAATAATCCCAAAAGTTTACCCACATCTCCAAAAATCTGTACAGATTTAGCATTACTGGTTTGATGTTTTTATAAGGATTAAAGTAGCATGCTGAAACATTGTAGTAACTATTTCTTTAGTTGAAGCAAAAATACCAGACTTTGATCTTGGCGTTTATAAAAACTAGTTTATAATCAGGATGTTTTATCTATTTTTATAAGGCAAAATGGTACATTTATGAAATCATAATTTCCGAGGAAAAAATATTGAATCTTAATTTAAAACGTAAACGCACACAAAGATTTTGTTCTTTAGAATGTGAAGAAAGCTTGTTTTCAATTCCCCAAATATTTTAACAAGAAATATTGCATATATACAAGCTTTGTGATATCAATTCACTAGTTATTAAACATATTTGAGCTCTTCCCCTGCTCCTAGAACACACTCACACACATATACACATGATATTCATGTTAATAATTTATTTCTTGGAGAGAAAAAAAAAGTGGTTTCTCAATCTAGTTCTCCGGGAGGTTGCTTCAGGTTATTTTAGTTTTTATGTTTAATATTGCAGGGATTTTATGGATTTACCAAAATACTATAATTTTCATTTTTAAATCACTTTTTTTCCCCCAGATAGATCCAATCCAGATCAGACCTTATCGTGCTCTGTTTCAGTTCACTGCCACCATATGTAAGTGTTGTCAAGGCTATAATACATAAAGTATCTGCCTTCAGGGCTGATTTCACTGTGGTTTTGGAACATAGATTTTATAATATGCAGTTTCCTTCCTCTGAAGTCAATGGACTATTCAGTGGAATAAGGTTACTGAGGCACAGGTCAGATCTTCAAAGGTGCATAGGCTCCTAAATCCTGTTTAAGGCTATTCCACTGATTTGAAGTGAGGTGCCTGTCTTATCCTCTTCAAAGTCTTCTCCAAACCATAGCTACAGCCACTTGAAATAGCCACTCAGAGATCTCCCTAGTGTCCAAAATCCTCCAGTCAAGCAGTGACTTCATGTCTCCTAGCCTTACTAGGCCACTAACTTAAGATCTAGGCAGGACTTCTCCTTCTTTACATGGCATTTAATTGAGGCAATACAGAGCCATCCTCAAAATTGTAGCTCAGACTGAGGACAAGGCTGAAAGACCTGATGGATCTTTCGCCCCTGGACTGCTGGAGTTCCCTTGATGATACTGCACGCACACGTGCACGAGCCTTCCTGCACAGATGGTCTGCACACACATGCTTCTGGTACGTACATCTGACACTCCCGGGACACACCGGACAACCGAGCGGGAGCAAAGCAGCTGGATAGCACGTAGGGAGCAGAGTTGATAGTGTCCAGGAGCACCATACTTTTTGCTTGTTGTCTATGAGCGTGTGACCTCCGAAGCTGCCCAAAAGCATCAGACCGCCTGTGCTGGTGCATGGTGACAACAGCACGTGCCTGCAGCAGAATTTATCTCCTGAAGCACGGTAGCCCCAGCTGGGAGTTCTGGAGGGGTGCCAGTGCACTTGGAGTTATGAACTGGGCCTTAACTAAAACTGCTGTACACCCAGAAAGCCAGCCAAACACAGAGAAATCCTCAAAATTAAATAAAATGCCTTGGAGAGAAAGAGAGGACATGTCCTGGAAAACTCAGTTGTATGGTATTTTGACACCCAGATCCAGATGTAGCCTTGTTTGGCTGTCACCAGGACTCTGGCCACCTCATTTGAACTCGTGTTTTGCGGTGTATCAGTGTTCTCAGAATTTTCTGGATCAGTACACACAACAGTAAACTTAGGTCAAAATTTGCTTTAGCAAATTTAAATTTAAAAGGTAGCAGGATGTAGACTGGGATGTTCAATGTTGCTACTTCAAGGCCCTTCCATAAGACAGGTAACAAAACCTGACTAAAAGTTCCCATAGAAGCATCTGAGGACGCTTCTCATTCATTTCAGTAGGAGAATATAGAGCATGTCTGTATATAAACTACAGACCAAAAATGATATCACTTGTTCTGTGTGGGTAATAAACCAGGTGGTCTATAGGACAACTTCAGCCAGTGTTGGAAAGAATATATCAGGGGAAAAAAAAAAATCCACACCGTAATTTCCCTGTGATACCTATTTTTTTTTCCAAAGTCATCACTAGTCATTCTCACTCCCGTGTCCCTGGTGAGTTCTCTTGTTACTACACAGACAAGAGCAATGTGACTCTTTGGTATTTGGGGTGAGGTGTATGTTCACTAACTAACTGTTCATAGGAAAAATATTTCTTTGAATCCACAGCAAGTTTCTCCCTTTGTCCTGGATCTGAGGAAAATGCAGGTCCTTAGGCTTATGCTGGGAAGTTCCAGGGGAGGGATGTAGATTGGGAACAGCAGGTTGAGGTGCAGGGGCAGATCTAGTTAGCGAAATGGTCAGGAAGGCTGGAGAAACCTCACTGCTGTGGTGGGATGGATGAGCATCCTCAAGGGTGAGGGGTGCTGAGCAGACATTTGTGTGAAACCTCGCAGTATCTTCTAGCTAATCCTTGCTATAATTTTTCCTCCAACAAAACTGATCTGGTACATCATTTCCATTAGGCAGCGGGCAGTTTTATCGTTCTTCATTTCTAAGAGGTCTTAGACCACTTGCTTTCAATCGTATAGTGTATGCTGACATCTGGTGGCATTCAGTAACCAAAACTTTGTTAAACAAGTAGGTTTTAGGTTTAAGGAGTCCACATTCTTATTTTCCCTTAGACGGATCAAAAAAACAAGAACATCTCTTAAACCTTTCCAGACTGGGCACTTAGCCGAGTGCACACCTTTGTGACTAGCACAGCTCAGGATCTCTTTCCCAGAGCCTGGCTGCCACCTAAGCAAGGGAGCACCAGTGGAGTGAGCTGGCTGTACTTAAACACAGTCGTTCCACTACAAAAAGGAGCAAACTGCATCTTAACATTTCTCAGACTGAATAGGCAGAAATGAAAATTACCATGTACATAAACAAGAACAGAGTCATTGCATATCTTTAGATGGTAAAACTTTTGGTATAATTGATATCGTGTTTACTATGAATTGAAAAGAAGAAGAAAAAAAAAAGATGCAAAACAGGATGTTTGACCAGTGAATGACACATGGTACAAAAGCCTTGTCTCATGGAAAGTGAGAATAAGTAGCACAGAGTCAGCTGTCATAGTTTCAAAGAAATCCATGATGTAGCTGTTCCATTAAAATTTGTATTAAAATCACATTTACATTTCATTTCCTCCAGTCTTTATCCTGCTTTTGATTAGTTTTAAGAGCGGTTGATGGTCTTGTGATTTGAAGATTTTACATTTTGAATTTTGTGTACATGGCCTGGAACTTTATGTGAAATTGTGCGTTTGATCTTTGACCTCTGTTTACTACAGTCCTGATTTGCCACTAATTTGATAGCAAGCCATAAGGGCCTACTGTAAACAAGCTGCTCACTTTACATAGCTATGTTTGGCTCCTAAATGATGAGGTATGCATGGAATATACTTTGGATACTGTAGCCTACTAAAGAAATAATAAAAAACATATCACTGCTTAGCTCTCCAGGTAACGTTTACATTTGGAGAAAATAAGTTGAATGCCTAATAGAGAAAATGCGATTCTTATTCATCTTAGGTTGGTTTGTTTTAAATTGTTCTTTAAAGTATTTGAGAGCTCAGTCCCGCTCTTTTGAAGTTAGCAGGGGCTTTGCCATTGATTTCAAAAGGATCAGGATTAAGCCTAAATTGCAAGGTCTAAAAGGCAAAAATGAAAATGTCTAAAGTCTACAAATCTCTCATTGATCCATCATCCAGATAGGAAGGACAAAAGTCTTCCCAAGGTCTTTTAAGCACATCTTGATTCCAGAACACCTGGATTGCTGGTTTTTTTAAGATTTGTAGACTTCAAGGTGGAAAGCAACTTCCAATCAGAACTGCAACCGATAGCATATGAAGCAGGACAGACTTGTGCCATGGACTTGTAAGGCTCCTGGGAGAAGGGAGATGAAAGCTGTTTGTTATGATCAGCAAGCTGTCTGCACCAGTCTTGCACAGGTGGTCCTGTGCTACACTGCACGATGTGCCCGGCCTGCAGCCTCCCCACAGAAGGTTGCCTTGCTCACAGCTTCAGGACTTCAGGTATCACTGGTGTCTTCACCTTACCTCGCCAGAAGTTCATCACAGGCTTCTGGGCAGTCATCTCTGGGAAATGCATAATGAAAAGCAAGCAATGGGATGCTGGCAAACAGGCCCTTTGGATAGCAATGGGAGATCCAGCAAGACTTCCATGAGTACATACAGCCACTATCCTTGGCAACATTTCTGAGGATCTTGTACAAGTATAGCATTTCGTCTCACCTATATGACAATAGCAGCCATGTTCTCTGAGCAGTAGCTCAAAGTCAAAGCAAAACCATTTCCTTGATTCTGCACCAGTCAGCTGGGAACATCCATCCTAGCAGTGACTTACCCTCCGCCACCAGAGCTCTGTCCTCACTGTAGATGACTGTGGAAATGCTCAAATATCCTGGAGGAAGGACTACTATCTTCTTCATCAGAGGAGAGAACCTCTTTAGTGTTCTGGATGAGAGATTGTTGTTAGCTGTGACCAATGTCCAACAGTCAAGGATCTGGATCTTAGCTAAGGAGTTTATCCACAGTAACGAAATGTAGACTCAAAGAAGAAATGGGGCATGGACCAGCAAGAAAGCCTTTCCAGAAGCATTCCAGAGCAACCATGGTGAATGCTCACTGTAACTCCAAGCCATACCTAACTAATGCACATCAACATAGACTTTTAGTAGGGAGCAACATCATTTGAGAGGAGATCTGTGCTAGGTTAGCACCGTGTTCTGTGCTAAACCACTCTTCTGGTAACCAGACTATTTATTCCCCCTCCCATTCAACTTTGTGCAGTTTCTAGTCTGCTTTTGCTTGTACATTGTTTTCCATAAGTACTTTTGTACTTTTCTTCTGTATATCATGCCATTTGAGGCTGTATTTCCATCATGCTGTTTTCAGAAGCCACCAGAAATTGCACCAGAAGAAAAAAAAAAAAGAGCTTACTAGGTGCAAGTACAATTAACAAAGGAGAATTTTTGATAATGTGAACAAGGGTATTTCTCTGGTCCCTTGGTCCTTTCACTGGCAGTGGGGCAGGTTCTTCGAAAGAAGTTGCATAATGACAGAATGTTTGAGCTTGCAAGGGACCTTTAAAGTTGATCTAGTCCAACTCCCCCACTCAAGCTGAGACACCTAGAGCACGAGGCACAGGGTCACACCCAAGTAACCCTGTCCATGTTCCATTTGGTCATCATTTTGTTCCTCTCTCTTAACTCTTGCAAAATCTGTAGGGTACCCAGCAAGCACAATACAGCCTTAGTAAGAGTTTTGAGCTCCTCTCAAACATGAAAGGCTCTCTTGTTTCCTTCTCAGATATGCAAGTGCATTGGGTATCTAAATAGAAGTGAAGCTGGTGCCAGGGCAGATTGTATGTGGATGACTTCCAGAGGGGAAGGCAACCAGAGGTTGGCAGCTGTATAGCAACGATGGCATAATGACCCTATTGCTTTATGCTGTTGGAGCATCAGCTGGACTAGAGTTCTGGAAGACATATGGACCAGGCACCTTCCCTGACTGCCTGGACCAAAATGTTACAAAGCATCTGTTGCAGTCTGCAAATCCTTGAGAACCAACATAATAATGTCATATTCTGTTAATAATGACCCATGTTTGGCCAGGCAACATCAGATAGGAATACAGTATCAAAGGGAACTCAGACAATTGAAATCCGTAACAGTATTTGTGTCTCCATTGCTCCAAAGTAACCCAGGCTGATGCTCTCTCTCCTATCCCAATATGTCTGGCAATGGAATGGGAGGAGCCAAAGATTGTTTTTCATAAACTTAAGTTTAATCATGCTAGAGATCTGGTAGCAATGCAACCAATTCAAGCAGCATCCACCCCATCTTCGCAGGTGCTAGCTACCTCCTGCTATGCGCTGCTCGCAGGGAACTAGGTGGCTGAGTCTGATGTGGCCCAGCCACCTTAATCTGAAACAGATCATTGATGCTATTGCTCTTGCCCTAGAGGGAAGACACACCAGGCTAGCAATAACAAGGCAGGCCATGTTTTTGAAGATATTTTTCTGAGGTACTCCAAACTCCCTATAGTGCAACACGGACAACAACCCAATACACACACACATACATGGCAACCATACATGGTGCAGTCTAATTGCATCCCTGGTGATATGACCCTCACTCACTCCTGTGTTAAGTCACTGCTGTGCTGTCTTGCTAATTTATTGCAGTGTCCACTCAAAACGCATTTCATTTTCATGGTTTGAAGCGGCTCTAGTCTATTCTGCCAGCTCATCTGGCAGAGGACACACCTGCTTTGAAGGAACCTCAAACAGAACTTCCAGTAGAAAATTGTAGCACAGCCGAGTTCTGCTAGAGAACAGAAATAACTTTTTCAGTGAAAACATCCTGCAAAGTCCCCATCTTCTGCTTCTACTCCATGGGGCATTTCCCAAGTACCTGCACACAAATCAACTCAATGTCACTTGCAGTCTGAAATCCAGACATGACAACTGTAGGGACATTTGCTTTTAGTGATTTGGTTTTAGTAATAGAGGGTGGCAATTGAATACAAATAGCTTCTAAAACACTGTTTACTTTCTTAATAGGGCCAGCTTAGTATCCAAAGAAAGGTCAAATTCATCTGAATAACTTTGGGTTATCACACATGTAAGGCAGTCTGAGATTTTTAATAAATAAAGCATGCCATAAGGGTGCCTAGAGTGTACATAAGGCAGAGTGGGTATGTCTGGACCCACTGTAGAAGAGTGATCCATCACTGCTACACCAATTTCAAAAGCAATTCAACAAAAGCCCATCACAGACACCACTGCAGAAAACCTGCTCCAATAGCTTTCTTATGCAACAGAAAATCACAGTCATATCACATTTGTATTTCAGGCAGTGGACCAACAAGAAAGAAGCAAAACAAGACGTATCCTTGAAAGTCATTCTCAGCTGCTCCTCTCCTTGCACTGCTCTATGCTCCTTTCTCTTACCAATTTGGGCTGTTGGGGCCATAGAGAACCACACTGCAGAGGTCATTAGCAGCCTCGTTAGAGCTGCTGTGGCTTTTGGCTACCAAAATCAGCGCTAGACACCAAGCTGGTAAGGTGTCACCCTCTTTGCTTCCCGTTTTAAGCCGGGATAGAAGTGATTTTGATGAAGGAATTGGAGCGCCTTCCCAGTCCAGGAACCTTTGACAACCAGTTGCTGCTTTTCCTCTTTGTCCCAGGATTTGCTATCCAGTAAGTGCAAATTGAGGATGACAAATATGAACATTACCCTGGTGTTTCTGCTAAAATCATCCGCCTTGAAGTAGCTGATGTTGACACTTAACTTGTCAGCAGACTTCCAGTTTAGTGCCCCAGTAGGAAGAATGGGCCCATTCACACATCCCTTCAAGCTATTGTTTCAGCCCTCTCTAGACCCAGGCAAGCATCACTGCGGCAGTTCACACTCCAGTTCCACTTCAAAGTTTTTTTTTTTTTTTTTTTTTTTTTTTTTTTTTTTTTAACCATAAACCAAATTGCCTAGAAACCTTTTTTTTTTTTTTTTTTCTTTTTCTTTTGTAATGTAAGCTCAGGCTCCAGAGCATAATTACACAATGCTGTAAAAATAGTCTGCAGCAATTTACATAGCCATGAAGTCCTGAAGAGTGAAGCTGTTTTTCGCTCAGTGTACATAGGTGTACACGGCTGCAGCTGCTCCCAATGTTTACAGACAACTCACTAGAGTTGTGATCACAGAAACCAGTATTTCAAGTTAGACCACACACATGAACAAAACGTTTCTTGGTACAATGCAAGGTTTCATGTTTTGGGGTGTTACGTCACCATCTCACAGAAGCAGTGCCTCATCCTTTCTGCCTTCCCCCTATCTCAGTTCACCTTCTGCCTGGGTTCAGATAACATCCCTGTGGCTAACGCACTCATTGTTTATATAGGAAAGCAGGAGAGTATTGATTTAACTTCAGCTTCTTTCCTGTAATTACCTGCTCTTCCCCTTTTCAAATGTTAATCATGCCGAGGGGCTGCATCCTCTTCTCTCCCTCACAGCTTTGCTGCTGCTTGTTTCTATTAGTCCAAATATCTCTTCATCGGCTGGAAGTTCCCTCCTGAGGCTGCTCTCCCGTCAGCCAACCTGTCCTCCTCTCTAGATAGAGCTTGCTGACGGCTGGACCACCTGGGCCACTGAAACTGAGCAGCGAATCCCCTTTTTTATCTTATACATAAAAGAAGGAGAAAGCTCTGCTGTATCTACATATGTGATGTATGTATGTGATATAACAAGTGCCTATTGACATTGCTAAAGACAATGTCTGCTAAAGACATTGTCGGGACTTTGGACATTTTCAAGCCCACCTGATGAACACTGCAAATTGAGAAAGCCCAGTACTTCCAAGGTACAGTTTTATGAGCTATCTAGGTTACAAGCAGCTATCCTGTCCTGAGCCCAAAGATGCAGGGGCTGCATTTTTGCCCTATAACTTCTCTAGATGCCCACTTCTGTCCCCCATGTGTATCTGCCAGGCTCCTATCTTACGAGCCTAAGTATTTTTCTCCCTTTAAGGAGTTTTTTTTCCGGTTGTTATTTCTCCCTCCCACAGTCCCCCTAGAGAGCTTAAGTGATCAAATCAAAACTAACAGAACAATTATATGAAGCCACAGCTTGAAAACAAACCCAGTGCTTGAACTCCCTGCAAAGAACTGGTGCAGAAAACACAGCTAAAGATTACACGACAGAAGCAAGAATTTAGGTGAATGACTACGTGACTATGGATCTCCCCTTTCCCCTGCACAAGTCTTGCAACCTGGCAGCGAGGAATGAATAATCTGACCATTAGATTTTGGCCCTGATTTGAAGGAGTTAAATTCCCAGGCTGCCCTTTCTGAGCAGGGTGGGGCATGGGGGAAGGTAGGGAAAAAAAAAAGGCACCTGAATGCCCGGGGAGGGAGAGGAGCAGCAAAGCCCACTGGAAACCCGCTTCCCTCTCCTATGTTTCTTGCCACAAACACCTGCAAAGCGAGCGGAGGCCTGAGGGTGGGCGATGGGCACCCTGCCCACATGGGAACCAGCCACCAGGAATGTCACCTTTGGGGGCCCTGGGAACGGGCCCCTCTCCGGCCCCTGGTACCGCGCCGTCAAGGTAAGCAGCGGCGCCGCAGCCTGCGGCGGGATCGGACACGCGCGGGCTCCAAGAGACAAATGGAGTGGGTGTGGAAATTTCAATTTCTCTCTCTGAAGAGCCCCCTTTGCTGCTCACACCTGCTCCCTCCTCTGTGGCCACCCGAGCCTCCCATGCTGCCCCCAACATCACTCCCCAGAGCCAGCAGCCCTTTTGCGGCAGCAACGGGCAAAAGAGCAGCGCGGTCAGAAGCTGGAGCTCTGCTGGTTTTTGTCACTGGTGTTTTCGTCGTTTGTCAGCACTGACAGTGTATTTGGTATTTGGGAGACTGGAAAATAGAAACTGAAGTGGCCTCCACAAACTAGCAAGTGGAAGCATCTGCTAATAATAAAAATGAATTGGAGGCTGATTAAACTCTTTACCTCTTCCCTGCTTTTTCTTCACCAACTAGAAGGCATTGGCAGATACTCAGCATTCTTGTCTTTCACTGCATGAGAGGCAAACCACTTTTTTTACGATGCAAAGCATTGATATAAATTGTGCAGAAAATGGCTTGTACTAACTGCTGTTTCTGTGAATGGCTCTGGACCAAGTTGTAGCCCCAGGAATGTCCCCCAAACTTGCCCCTCTGGATTCTGCATCCATTACTGAGTGGATATCCAGATGACAGGAGGCATTTTTCAGGTCTCTGTTCCCAGGGGACAGGAAAACTGTGCATTGCTGTCCTGCTGTCCCTGGGCAGGGGGACTTCTGCTGTCCCAATGCAGGATGATGGCCACCAGAGAAGCCCCTCCAAGGCCGGAGTCACGCTCTCCTACGGGCAGCATGGCCAGAGGGGTGTTGCAGCCTGGGAATTAGGTCCCAGGGCTGGGAGTGCTCCCTGAACTGTGGCGGGGAGGCACAGGGGACACCCGCCTGCATCTGAGAGCTGAGTATGGGTTTGCTTGGAGGCCTTCATTTTCTGTGCTTTGGTTTACTTGCAAAAGTGCAGCTTTGGAGGAGGCTATGGGTTGTGTGTTGGGGTCAACCTGCATTTTCCTAGGAGTTAAGTTCTTTTGTGCATCCTCATTTTCACATTTTACTTTTTTTGGAAGTATCAGAAGCTATTTCCTCCTTCCATTCCCGAAAAATGGACTGTTCTGGCTGTGTTACTGATCAGCCCAGTTCCAGGTCTGAGACATCCATGTGGGCCTGGCAGGTCTCACAAAGGCATTGGAGGAAACCCACGCCGTTAACCTGAGCCCTTAGGGACATCTGCAAGCAGGGAGCTCACTGGAAGGAGTTAAAGCGCCTGTGTCCACACGGCTGTGTATCATAATGCCTCCTAGTGCTGGCATTACATTTTTTCTTCCAGTCTTTTATCAGTCAAGGTTATTCTCCTGCCAGATCTCTGGTTAGGCAAGTGGCATGACGGCAGCAGGGGGATGTGTGGTCGTGGGATAAGGGCTGGAGGCAGGACTCCCCTTGGCATCACTGGGGATTTAGCTTGGCTGATGCAGTTTGAGCATCTTTATATCTGAAATCCAGCAAAAAAGGATCCTGCGCTCCAACAGCCTGCCCTGAGCAAGCCCCACATTGCATGTCTTGGGACATGAACGGGTTCAACAATGTTGTTAATATTTGTTGTAATATGCACGTAGTTACTTGACGTATTTCCTGACAAACTAATATTACTATCGTATTTTGGGTCTGCTGGAGTAATGAACATAAGAGGCTGCCACATGTGGATCTGGTCTGCTTAACAGAAAGTATATGTAGTTGTTCAAGTTTAATCCTTTTTTATTTCCCTCGGTACTTCTCAAATGTTGTTTATTTATTTGCAATACTTTTATTTATGGGCAAAAAACATTTTGCAAGTTTAGCTGAGATTAGTAACTACAGTATTACTCTTGTTTTGACTTTGTATCAGGGATGGAAAAAAGAGCTGAGTGGGAATAATCAATAAAAGCTCAGGTGTAATAATTCTTCCATAATTCAGCATTTCACATGGCTGTTGTTGTGTATAGTCACTGTGTGTGGCTGTTAAAGTGTGGAAGCTGAGCCAGAGGGGGAAATTCATTTTACTTCTGCTTCTTTTTCCTCCTTTGCTTGTCTCTTAATAAACTCAGAGTTATTACCGGCTGCCCAGACACTCACCTCGAGAGATTGTTTTATTTCATGGGCTGCAGTAATAAATCATTTCAGTCCTATCCTTGAGATTTAAAATGTTGACAGCTCCTTCAGATAGATCTACGGCCTTGTGTTCCGCGACAATATATCACGGTCTGTCATGGGCCTTTCGTGCAGGTGGAGAGTCTGTGTGGTGAAGAAACCCGATCCTTCGTGTACTCTAGTGTGAGGCTGCTATCAGGTGCAATGAGAAATCCCACGGATTAAACACATCGTTGTGAGGTCCTTCTACGCTGCCTTCTGTTGTATACATGAAATCTAGATTTCACGTAGAGCAGCACAAGGAAGGCTTTAGTGCCTTCTGTCAAGATGAAAGTCTTCAGAGCTTCACAGTGGGGATCTCTTCAACTGGCACGACTACCAGAGAAACAGTCATCACATCCCACAAACTTTCATCAGGGAAAGCTCTAGAGTAAGTCAAGGTGTCCACAGAAATGGGGGTAAGAGCCACGAGGCTGGCATAGACCTTCCAGGTGAGGCAGCTTTCTCCTGCAATGGTCACCACACATTATTACACCATTAAAATGTGAAAGGCAATTGGTGTGAAAGTCCTGTTTCTTTTCTCCACTTCAATTTTTTTTATTATTTTTATTTTAATGCTCTTTTCCTAGTCTCTGTAGGGTTCTTTGGGCTGCAACTTGCTCCCTGATGGACTGCAGATGTTAACTGTTTCAGGTTAATCATAAGAGCAGTACCCAAGCATGGGGCAGGTAAAGACAAATAGGCTTCATTTGCAAAGACTGTAGTGGAAAGTTATCATCTTTCCCCCTGCTCCTTATTCCAGAATTACTCAATGAAAGCAAAGAAGGGTATGGAAATATTAACTCTTCTTCACCATATATAACCTCCTTGATCTTTACCTGTCAGATTTCAAAAGGACAGATTATTTCATTTTCTTTTACAGTATGAAGCGGATATGTATGGGGCAAAAATGCATAGGGTTTCCTTATGTGAGAAATGTATATTATTTTCAGCCCTGACAAATAAAAAGCTAGGAAATGGATATTGTTCAGCCTTTAGAAAACACCTTTTTTGAATCAGTCATAGGGAATGCAAAAAGCAAATATTTCACGCACACACACACACAGACACACACAGACACACACACACAAATTCCAAAGCTTTTAATGAAAAAACATTGCAAAGCGTTGCTCTCAGTGCTCGTACATGCTCTTCTAGTGCTGTTGCCACTGCTGGGAATTCAGCTCCACTACTCAGTCCCCGTTTCATTAAGCACTGCCAGAAGGAGATGTGTTGCTCTGGATCAGAAATGCGGGACTGTCAGCTGGGCCAGCTTTCCCCCCAATCTTTCAGGTTCTGCCAGAGCTGTAATGCTCTCTGATTAGCATTAGTGTGTGTGAGACGCTGACAAGGGAAAGCAAAATAAAGCACACGTTAGAAAGGATCATCTGTATCTTTTATACAGCCTTCCTATATCCATTCTGCCATGTCAAACATCAGTTGTCCCTGCAGATGTGAAGCTGGAAATCAGCACGCAGCTTATAAGGAAAGATCAGCTTTTAGGCAGTAACTTACTCTTTGCAAAGATAAGGGAAATAGTTACAGGAATGCCTTAGCATTGCCTGCCTCCCTTGTGATGTACCATAGGCATGTTTGTATCAGTGCAACTCGCATATTCCATGGGGAGATGCAGCTTTTTCCTCTTACTGTAGAGGCCGTGGCGAAGCTGGTGTGGGAGCAGTGCTGTGGGGTGGGGAGCAGCACGAGGACTGCTGCTGAGGAGTGCCTGATTTGTCTGGTTAATACCGATGACTCCTCTGGGTCCCCGCAGCATTTACTGTCTGGCTGCCGTGTTACTGGCAGCCTCCATCACCTTCCCTGCGTTTCTCACACCAGTCTGGAAGGAGCTGGGGGTGCCCAAAGCGCAGCACAGCTGCGTGGGAGGCACCCATGGGGGACAAGGCACAGCCCGCTCTTTGGGGCAGCAAACCGGCTCAGCGACGCATTTTGGCTCGGGCACACAAACCCGAAGCGAACGGCACCGATGCAGGAGCCCATCTTCCAACTTTCCCGGGCACTTCTGTGTTCTCAGGCTTGCTGGCAGAACTTCTTGAGCTGTGGCCTGGCAGTGAGCTGGGGCTGGTGAGCAAAGCCCTTTTATTTCAGCTGATGAATCCCAGCTCGTTTTGATGGGAACCGACTCCATTGTGTCCCACTGTGCAAGCAACACGTGGGAAACAAATGCCCACATTGCACGGGGCTGTGGTGAGCACCAGCTAGGCCAAGTGCCTGTGCCGGACTGCCCTTGGATCATGTTCTCCGAATCTCAGTTTCCAGTGCTCTTTTCCTCCCTCCTTCGGTGAAATGAGTTTGTTTTTCAGTTTCTCTGAGGATTTCTGCATTTTTTTTAAAATGATTAATGTGACAGTGAGTGAAATGGAGGCTTTTTAATTATGCTAATTTGGTTTAAGAGTTTTGCAAATGTTAATTTGGAAATTTCTAGGCAGTACTGAGCACTATAAATCTTTCCACTCGTCAGGAAGTGGGGGAGGGCAGAAGGCAAAGAACAACAAAACCTGAGGCACAAATTTTTAACATATTCTGTCTAATGCAGAAATTAGTTCTGTTTTGGACTACTTTGAAATGTCTTTTTTTTTTTTTCCCCCAGAAAGTGTGTCAGGCATCCCGTTTAGCCATTGTGCTGCTTGAATCATAGGCATTTGACATCAGCACAGAGGTTCAGAGCAGCAGGATTAGATTTACTATAGGCAAGCAGAGGAGAGCAAGGGCTCCTCTTCCCTTCGAGCAGAAAACACCAGCGTTGGGACAAGTCTGGATCCTGTCCCCAGGCTGGAGGGTGGGTGCCTCGCTCAGCGGTGTGCTTTGGGCCCTCCGCCTAGAGCTTGGGGCACCAAGTCTTCTGATGCCGGTAGGCACCAAGCCACGCAGCACAGCTGGAGAAGGAACGTGTGTCTTTGACCACTGGGTTGCAGAGGAGGATAATTAGAGAATTATCAGTGTTGTGCTGCAGAGCACACTGCAGAGCAGTGTTGTGTTTCCACCTAAGAGTGGTGGGGGCACAGGGCTGGAAAGGCAGCAAGCAAGTAGGAGCCACCTGTGCGTGCTAAGGCAGCCAGTGGGAAGGGCTGCCTTAGCCTTCCTTAGTCCCAGAGGCCTGGACTTTCTGAGGGTGGTGGATTACACACTACTGGGGTACAGGAAAAATCCCAAGCCAATCCAGAAACCCTCCAGGGCTGCAGAAACTGGAGCTAAGGCTCCTCAGCCCTGGCTGGGTCTTCAGACCTCTAGGAGGGAAAGACACATCCACCGCTCTCCTCCCCGTCTCAACTCTCCTTCATTCTTGCCCGTACAACGGTGCGGTTTCAACAGCAAGGACTGGTCTGTAGCCTCATGGTGGGGATGTAGCATGGGCTCAGGAGAGTTTGAAGCCAAGTATCTCACAACCTAATTAAATACTCCACCCTCTCGACTACTCTGTAAATATTAAACGTTAAGTTAAGGTGCCCATGGCTGCTGTGTTGATTTTGGTGTCTCACAACTTTACTTAGGAGCTACAAGGTGACTGACTGCCTGGGCAAACTCCTGTTTGCCAGTGAGATTTCGTGACACAGCTGGGTTGATGTTAACTGCAGGGGGGTGGTGTCACTTCTGTCCTCAACCCGTACTTCTGGTGTTTTGCTTGCCCCAGTGCTCCTTTGACTCATTGGTGTGCCGGTTCAGCTAACTAAACTGCGTGGAAAACACTCACTTATTTATTTATTTTTTTAACTAAAAGTTGCCCTGTGCAAAAAATCTCTCCTGTGACATTATTGCCCCTTATGACTTTTTGATACGAGGTGCAGGAACCAGTATGGCTGTTATCTTTGGGATCAGGTGCTTCAGGGGAGAAGTCTTTTTCTTCTGTTTTTTGAAGCTGATGTGTGATTTTCCTCCTTCAACTGCTCCGTAAGGCTATTTGGGGCATCTAGGAGGATATCTGCATTATACCCTTACACATCTCTAGAAGTCTGGTGTGTGAAATCAAAAACAAAACAAACCCAACGGCTTAAGTAGAAACTAGACGAAGGTCAAAAAGCAGGGTTTTAGAAATATGAGCAAACACCAGAACGGGCATTTCAATCACTAGGGCCGTGAGAGGCCTTCAGCTAAGCTAATAAAAGAAGGCTGTGTTTGGAGTATTGGAATAGTGATAGAGAGATATCACAAGATTTCTGAAGTTCATCTCTTGGCACACGACGACTTCCTGGCTGTATTCCCCTGGGTACCCTTACGAGTGCTGCAAAGCCAGTCTTGCGATGGTGCTGTGAAGGCCTATGGGACCGCAGGCCACAGTGCTAAGCGCAAGGTTTAGAGAAATTCCTCTAAATGTGGAAGCAACGACTCACAGTGAAGTAAACTCTGGTGCTTTAGACATGGCTACCTCATGCTGGCTGAGATGAAGTAGTAACATTGAAGTAAATCTCCTCTTGTAGACAAACCTAACTCTTGCTGACATTTAATCATCTTGAACTGAATGAACTTCATGAGAGCTAAAATCTACACCAGAGTGCAGATAACATGTCCGATGATGTAACTGTTCTCCTGCTCAAAACAAAGTCGTTTTGCCAGCTGATATGGATTTCACTTGAAGCCTTTTTCTTTAATGGTCATAGATATCTCCACTGGAAGAAGGCTATCATGAAAATTAAAACAAAATGTGGGCTTTGTATGCATAAAGGACATGTCCCCTGATAGCTAAGTGTCAATTAAAAGCAGTTTAACATTTTTGTGTTTCATCTTGGGAGCAAATGGATCCTGACTCCATTTAATTTGCTTTATGACTCTGAATTGCTCTCCCTTAATGTTTTTCTTCCATTTTTGTTTTGTTTGCTTAGGGTTTTATTCCTCTTCTATTTTGGACTACCTGTCACTAAGGCCCTTGTATTTGTTGTCTCCCAATGATGTTAACCTCTTTGCTTTGTTTCTCTCTTCCTGCGACAATCTGTTGCTCTCTGCAGTGACTGAGGCAACACGAACATTATCATTCAGTGTATGTGTTATCAAGCAGCAATGACTCAGTCATCAGTTCAAGATGACAGACAGCAAAGCTTGTGGTGTCTGCCGAAGGCTCAGTCAAGCAAAGAAGAGCAGCTTTCATCTGATCAGGACGCTAGTCCCATCTCTCAACCAAATTAAAAAGGAGTCTGTGGTTTACAAGACCATCAGCATGATAGCACCTGACTCAATAAAAGGGAAATCAGTTCCTACTCATTATTTTTATTCCTAAAAGCGAACAGAGAGGATTTATCTTCACAGCACCTGGCTCTATATTACTCTTTGTCAGGCAGAAGCTCTGTTACTATTCCATCTACTAACATTAAAATTCCAGAAGAAAGCTAGAATATTGTATTTGGACAGAATATTTGGAGAATTCATGAAAGCTATACTTGCTGAAAGATTAGTAATATTTAAAACTGAGGGAAAAATACATGTTATTTCTTTGTTGGATTAAAGTGTGCAAAGATCATGAAAAGTTGAAAAAAATGCCTAGAAAAAATCAGCTAACCTGATTCCCGGAGTGGAAGGTAACTGTGTAGTAGACGTTCTGGATTCCTGTGAAGTAGATGCCTCCTCCGTATGTCAGCACTATCCCTGAACTACATTGTACTTTAAATCAGGTTACGGTTTGTAGTGAAAGATCAAAAAGCACAATTGTAATGTGTCACAGGAGGCCACCAAGGAAAAACAAGGCTACTGCCTATATCTTAGGTCCTAACAAAATTTGCATACATGTTGTGCATGTAGAAGAAGCCATCTTTCTCTGATGAAAAAAAGATTTATTGGTTAATCAGCCCATGCGCTCCAGATTTGCATCTTAAAAATCTGGTCCAGTAGCATTTGCAAATTAAAGAGCATCTGTCTGTGTGTTTGTGTGTGTGCATCCACATGCATCTGTGTTAACAGTTCAGTGAAAGACCTCATGTTTTTACCATCATCACTGATAATCTAACAGTTGTTTATATCAAAATGAATAATGTTGCTAACCAGAAAGTTCTGCCTCTTGGAGTCCAGTCATCTTTTTGCATTTCAAACTGTCTGTAATTGATTAATGTTCTCTGTGGAAATGAAGCTGGGAGAGCCAAGTGCATGAGGTGCAGGAAGAAAAGCAAGAAACTGAAGTACAACACCCCTGCGTGGCAGGAGCAGCTCACTGGAAGGGCCTTTGGGGTGTTCCTTCCCTCATCATATAATCACGTAATTCTTTTCACTGAGGGATCGGGCTTCATTCTAAATGCAGG
The DNA here is from genome assembly GCA_013398735.1 of Nothocercus julius. Taxonomy (NCBI): domain Eukaryota; kingdom Metazoa; phylum Chordata; class Aves; order Tinamiformes; family Tinamidae; genus Nothocercus; species Nothocercus julius. Next base: position 7,591,965 of record VZSV01000007.1, read on the forward strand.
TGGATTTTCTGTTTTTGCCCCTCCCAGGTCATTACTCCTGTTCTGAAATGTCACTGTCTTGGAAGTCTTTACACTTCCAGCCTCCATTTACCCCTGCCCTGTGCGCGCAACAGCAGGGTTCAACAGCTGAGCTGCTGCAGGTTTGCTGGGGTTGTGGTGCGGGGAAAGTGTGTTTTGGGGCATCAGAAGAAGGTTTAGAGACGAGGTGGGAAACAAGCCTTCCTTCGCTGGAGAGTGGTGTGGGACAAGCACTTGCTGGAAAGGGCATGTCGTTTCTCTCTTCCTCCCAGCTTATAAAGGGAGACTTTCATGTAAAACTTAGTTGGCAACATTACTGTAAGGGCACTCAGTATCTGATTTAAGTGGAATTTGAAATAGCTCATTTGTGCTCCAGAAAGGCTTTTGCTGCAACGATGAAAGGGAATGAGCTAGGCATGTTGTGCTGAGAGGCAAGTGTGTGTGCTTGTGCAGCCCCAACCACTTCTCCAGCAGTGCTCTGAGCCTTGTCCTGCACGCCACGTAGCGCCTGACCACATAATCTGCTGTTGTTCAAACATCTCCCTCTGAGCTTGCCAGAAGTGCTGGTCCTGGGCCAAGCTCCCAGGGCCAGATGCAGGGTTTCCTACCAGGCCCATGTCTCCTCAGTGGTGGGATCTGCTCCCTCCCTGGCTCTCAATTTTGGTGTCCAGGGAACAGCATGAAGCTGAGAGAGGAGCAGTGCAGCTTCTCTGCATGTGAACTAGGCTACGGCTTCTGGGAGTTAATATTCATGGGCTTTTAGGAGTCCTGCTCATACACCTGGAATCGCAGCATGCCGAAAGGCTGCTCCCAAGTGGCATTAGAAGACGGTTGCTGACTCAGCTGGCCCTCAGCTGAGAAGACGGGGCTGCTCAGGCGACACTGAGTTGCCTCCTTGTTTCTCCTGAAGGAGACTGGCAAAAGTTTAAAAATCCTATTCTTGCTTTTTTGGGGGTATGCAATTACTGTAACTGCCATAGAGATTTTATGTGATGGTCCTTGAGAAAATCTTTCTATTAAGATGTTATCAAATATGATCATAATTTTTAGAGCCTATGTTATACAGTCATTGAGAAGATTTTTATTTGCAAGCTAACAGATACTGTTAAAAACATGAAATGAGCTGTGATTATGCAGCAAAATATCCTAGACTATTCTCTTGAGAAACCAAATAAAAATCTATTCTTCTTCCCCATTCTTCCATTTATCTATAATTTTGAGATTTGATTTCTGAAGATAAGAAAAGGAAATTTAAGAGATGGGACGTTTGGCTCTTTGGAAAGGGAAAAAAAATATTATTCATAATCCTTGTCAACATTATAGTAAGTAGATATGTTTATATATGACCTTGGAGAGCATATCAGAAGTTACTTCAGTACATTTTACAATCCATATGCTTCATCTCAGTTTGGTACCCATTATAGACATTCCATAGAGTAATCAGAGACTGATAAACATAAATAAGATCTCATGAAAATGATTTAAAGCATGGGGATGAATAGAAGGGGCCCACTGCCATGGTTTCTATATCCTCCCAAATTCTCACACACATTTTATACCTTACCATATTCTTCTTCCAGGCTATATAGTTTGTCTCTTTTCCAAGGAAAAAAAAAAAAGGTATAATCTAAACATGAAAACTAAATGAAATAATGAAATGAAATGAAAAAATGAAAAATAAAAGTTAGTAAAGGAAAGGAAGTTGTAATATTTAGTAATATTTATTAATTTGGCACTTGATCAGCTGTGGTTTGGAATCTAGCCTGGTCACTTGTAACCAACCTGGTAACTCTCCTGTTTCCATTCAAATTTACGTTTGAGTTCCTTACCAAGTTCTCCTCTCTCCCTCTGCTCCTAACACCAAATGCCAAATGTTTTAATTCTTTCCTTCTTGTGTATCAAAGAATGCCCTTTGTCTTTTATTTCATACTGCATTTTTTTGAATGTTCCACCACTGATAATTGCTATTTCACCATTAATGCAGGGCCCCTTCATTTCATATGAGCTTGAACCTTATCAATATACAAATTGCACTATGAAAAAAAACATTGAAACAGAGACCTTGTTTTCTTTATACATCTATAAAGCACTGAGTTTAGCTAGAGCTCTATAAATAATAATAGCCAAATGATAAGCCTCTCCTAATTCCACATGGTGTCTTTTTCAAAAATATGTTTTTTGTTAAAGACTCTGAATTCCTCTTACTTTGGAGTTAACTCAGAATGGGAAGTCCAGGAGGCATTTTTTCCCTAAAGACTATTTTCTTATAAGATCCATAGTTATCTGACAAAATCATAATTACTGGAAACCAGCTGTAGTTTTTGAACCAGTATATGTCATTGCATTTGTTAAAAACACTTTTAGATTGGAAAAAAAAAAATAAAAAGGCAGAAATAGAGAAAAAACAGGAGGAACGATTTAACTACCCTTGATGAGTGAGCTGACAACATATATCAGGAGCGTTTTTTTTTCTGTTCATCAGTTTAACTTACAACAGTAGAAAGTTTCCATAAATAATGACATACACATTTTTTTTTTCAATGCAAATAAAGTAATCTTTCAAAGTTTTCATTTCACAGTCCTGGCATAGCTGCAGTTCAATGTGCATTAAGAAAACATACGTGCAGGATGTATAAATTATATCTCACTGTGTAACTGAGTCTCTGATGCAGATTTTAGTCTGCAGGGGTAAATTTATCAGAATTAGTGGAAAAGATTTACATTTGAGCCTGGTTCTCATTTACCGTAAGCCCCTTACTTGGACAATAAAAAGAGAGCTTGCATGTAAAAGGCTCTTTTGAAACCTTGCCAGAGTGATGTGGAAAGGTGTTAGGGTAAATAAGCATCAGGTCCTGGGTGAGTGCAGTGCCTGGAGCAGGAGAGCAAGCAGCAGCACGCGGGACTGTCACTTGTTTATTTTTAATAGCGATACGTTGCCACCTGATGATGGCAGATGGGATGTGCTCTCAGCAATGGCTCAAACCTTCTTGTGGGACACATGGGCTTGTGTGAGAGCCTCCCGCAGCCGGGTTTGAGGGGCGCTGGTCAGCGGTGCTCTGGGCAAGGCGACCCTCGCTCTTCGCTCTGCAGGGCTATGTTGTATGTTGCTGGCTGCAGCTCTCACCGCGCCGAGGCGAGCCTGGGGCTTCCCGCGGGCAGTCACGCCAGGCAGCCGCCTGTGTGGTCACGTCCATGTGGCCACCCTCATCCCTGGCAGACTCTGTGGGGTCACCACTTTAAAACCTTAACGTGGCATGTGAATTTTAATCATCTTTCAATGGTAAACATCGGCAGGTGGCTTCTAAAGAACATCATGCTAATAGTGTATATTTTGGGAGGGTTATTTTAAACTTGGCACTCACGGATAGTTGTTTTAATGCAAATGAGGCAGTGAGGAGTGGGAAGCAGGGAACAGGTCAGGGAAGCTGTCCTTAAAATGTCTGCCACTGAGGAAAGTGCCTGCTGACCCACAGCCGCCTCCGTCCACAGTCTGTGCACTTGGAGACTGGCTAGAAGAAGCTGCCAGGCTGGCAAATGACTTTCATAGCTTGTCAGGGACCAAATTAAGGAATAGGAGATCAGACTCCTATGGTGGTTCTTTAACTTCCAGAAAACTTAGGGCAGCATGTTTCTGTGGTGAGCCTCGGGGGCAGTGAAAACACAAGGGAAGCTCTCCCTTTAAATACACGTTCTGACAAAGTAGCCTGGAGGCTCACTCACATATTTTGGAGACAAATGGGTTTATATTTTGTGCCATGGCTTTGAAAGTGTGTCTGCAGCTGGTTTGGCTTGTGGAAGTGGCCTCAGATTTGTGTGTGCGAAGTCCTGTGTCACAACCGGGTATCACAACTGGAGACTCTGTGTCAGAGAATATTGTGCCTATTCTTTATAAAACTGGCACCTCCACCTCTCGCGTCTTCCAGCCTCTGAAGCACGTCGAAGGGCAGATGCAGCACACATAACAAAGCCTTTTCTATCACAGGAAAGGAACAGAAGGATCCTGCTTGCCTTCAGGGCAATATAGCAGCGACCATTTTAGTTCGGTAGGTAATCTGCCTTGTATTGTGGGGCGCCTTTCATTCATGCATGGCTTGACTAGCCTGAGATATGGCACCTTACTTTTCCTCTCCTGCTTTGAGCAATGCTGTACATGATAGCTTTTGAACATCGGAAGATGTCTGCTGGTTTAAGATGCACTTTCATTTGTGAAAGTTTGCAATCTCAATTTCCTCTTTCCAGCCTTTTGGCTTCCTTCTGTTTTCTTTAACATTTGTGTGTCCGGGTACAAACCTGTGCAAGAAAAGTTTGCCATGCTTAGTTGCATGGTGTTATAGTACTTTCATCTCATCTCCCCAAATGGGTCCATGTGATATTTGACCTTCTTAGTGCACTGTACTCTGCTTTTCATCTGTAGGCCTCTGTCCAGCCCTGAATTTAAGAGTATAGTGCCAGCACCATATTAAGCAGAGCTCATTAAGCAGAGCTCATTAAGCAGAGCTCATTAGCACACATCAGTCCGGGACAGTCGGTGCATTGCAACAGCAATGCTCACGTGAAACATGTGGTCATTGCAATAAGATGACCTGAGCAGTAAGGGTAATTTTTGACTCCAGACTGTCACTATGAATTTGCCTTGATCATACACATACTGGCTTTAACTCCAGTTAAACTTGAGGGACTGTCACTTCAGCAGCTTTTCTCGGTTGGGCCCTGAGAGGTGCTCCTCACCCCCCATGTCCATGCCCACCCCTGGCCTCCTCCTGCCTGGTCAAAGCGCCGTGGTGCTGCAGCAGGGCTGGTTCCAGCCCTACATCTGCCCTGTCTGACCCCCATCCTCACCCTGAACCCTGCCCCATGGTGATTCCCAATGCCCCGTGGGGCGCTGCTCCCTCAGGGTGGCGGGTCAGGGCCTGGTGGCCAGGACCAAAACAGCCCCATCGGGAGTCCCTGCTGATAGCAGTGCCCAGCCACAGCAAGCTCCCGGGCATCCAAGCTCCCTGACAACTTCATAGGGAATGGCTTTTAAGCAAATTTGCCTGGCCACAGCAAAGCCAGTGTGATTTTGCCAGTCCCACACCTCAGAAGCAGTTAGGACCTCCTAAGAGAAGCAGTTGGAGGACGTGTGGCATGGCCTGTGTGAAGTGTCAGGCGCATTGGGGAATGCTCTTCCAGATAGATGTTTCAGCATTTAAGTTCATAAGAAGTATTGTCTGGGTTATTACCAATTGTCCTGTAGAGTGTTGCAGCTCTTGATCTGGCCCTTACTGGTGAATTGTAGGTTGGTTGCCCTCTACCCCGAAGAAGGGGAGGCATTTCAGCTCTGAGGCTAGGCTATGGCAAGACCACGTAATTCTGAGTTATGTGCCATAGGCACGGTTTCCTTGCTGTTGTTGGAGATTTTGGTGGCCGTGACCTCAGTAGAAGCAGACTCTAAAGCTGTATGAGACTGCCTGGCATTGCAAAGGCTGGTATGTGGCTCTCCTAGTCCATTAACAGGGCAAACTATAGTTGCAGAATATGCCAATATTTTGCAGAAGATGAAATGATGACTGAGAAGGTGCAATTTTTGAGCTACTTTCTATTCCTTGGAACTTCTGGAACTTGCAAGAACAGCAGTGATTTGTTGGAGATTGTTCCAGTCCAGACCATGGCATTAGAAAACCTCTAGATATGCAACACAAAAATATCTGAGCCAGGCTAACACATACCTAATAGAGCAAGCAAATAAGATATGAAAGCAGTTGATTCTGGAGAGGTCACCAGTGATCCATTGAACTGAAAGACTTCATGCGGGAGTCCCTATTTGGGTGTATGTATAGCTATTTAGGGGACATTCAGCTCACACGCTGCAGGAGGTAGGTACTCAAGCTGTCATCAGGACCTATACATGGATGGGATTTTGAAAAAGTTTTGGGGGTGATACACTCAACACACTGTTTTATCCTCTTTCCGCCAGTTGCATGCAAGTGTTACTTCAATAGAAAGGGACTCTTCTGGGAAATACTATTGACCAGCACAGTCATTCCTGTGGCGGGGAGGGGCCTGGTGGAGTGCCTTGTGCCTAGGTTTCGACAACTGAATTAGAAATTTAAGACTGCAGATGGGGACATTGTTCTGCCTACCTGCCCCTTGCAGGTCAAGGTGGTGACCCTACCCATTTCCATCTCTTCTTAACTGAAAACTTAGCTCACCTCTTGTGATGACTTATTCTTGCTGTATATGAGAACCACTGATTGTTCCCAGGAATTAGTTGGCTGCTGCCTAAAACCATTTTACCTTGAATGAACAATGTGCTTTTGCCTGCTTAAAAGCTGGATGGAGAGCCTTTGTGGGCTGACTGGTTGAGACTGACATGTCTTCCCTCCCTGGGATTCTGGTTGCTTCCTGAATTCTGTACAGTGACCCAGGATGGAGAGAAGGAATTAAGGAGTTGAAAGAAGCTATGTAGAGACTCAGCGATAAGGGCACAGTTAGCTGCTGAAATGAAAAAAAAAAAAAAAAAGCCACAGAAAGACTGGGGTCTCTGCTAAGAGTAGTGTGGATGTATTAAAATTACCTATGAGAAGCAATAAAATGATGGGATGTATGAGGTGGCAGATCCTGTTTTCTCTTCCCTGCTGTCTCTTTTTTCTTACACCCTTCATGATAAAGCTGACAAGGCCACTTCTCCACTCAAAGGAACGTGTCATTCAAAAAGAACAAATCTTTGAGAACAGGAACACAATTTTGATTAAACTCCTGTTTTATTGAAGTTGCCACGTGTGTAGGATGATGAGGGGAATGCAAAAATAAACTCGTGAAGTGGTCAAACACTGCACAATATGTAGCATCAGTAGTACTAAAATCAAAGCCTCAGGAAGGAGAACTCACCTTCACTGCTCCTGGGTGGCCAAACACATGGAATCATTTGACAACATTTCTCCAGTGTGCGAAAAGGCTGCTATGCAACTTGTATACAGTTAGTCCTTTTGCTTACCAGACCCCTCCATGCCTAGGTGTGCAGAAACAGCTTGTCACATGCTCCTCATTGCTCCAAATTAGGGGGTGATCCCTGAGTGTATAAAACTTGCCTTGAATGAGACCCTGGGATGCCCTACTGGAATATCCTCTGTGGTATGGGAGTGAACCAGGGCTAAGGAGTGAGGATGTAAGAGGGGAAGGCCATTGAATTGCCAGGTGCTAGAGGGTACAGACAAAACTGAGTAGTACTTGTCAATGACTGCTTGTGCCCAGACTATAGCGCTATAGGGGTATAGCCCTACTGTCGTCTCCAATGCTCAAAGGACCAGGTATTGCCTCTCTATAAATGCTGAGTCTCTGCTGCTGGTAGGTATTGCTTCTTTGCAAACTGGCAAGGACCTCCCGGAGAAGAGCCACAGAAGCTGAGAATGTGACCTCTGAGCCTGATGGATGTTGCTTTACAGTTTGTGAGCAAAAGATATGCTGAGTTGTGTTAGCATAACTTTATAGAAACCCACTGGGAGTATGTGTTCGTCCACCTACTTGGTTGACACTACCCAGGGATCAGCCCAAGCTCTTTATAACTGAAGAAAACCTTAGAGAGAGATAGACTGGTCCAAGAAGACCTGCATGTTCTCCCAAATCTATTTGAGTCTTTTCCTTCTTTGTGCACTATTGGGACTTGTCATAGCATGTGGTCTTGGATGGGTGGAAGTCATATTCAAATATATTTAGGACAAAGTACAAATGTACTGACTCTAGATGGGGAACTTTGCTGTGTACCCAGTACTTGAGCTTACTGAAATGGCATCTTTAAATGACTGCTTACCAAAATAATGGATCCTGCTCTGTTTTTTATTTCTCAGCTTCATAGAAAGTTTGCAAATTTAGTGAAAATTAGACAGGCTGATTAGAAAAGAATTTGATGAAATAATACAATGTATTAAAGAAACTGTCAGGAGACCTGTGTTTCTGGCTGCCCTGTCAAATAGTGAATATGTTAACACATAAAATAATTGTATACCAAAATGAATGGTTTGAATGCACCTGATTCTCCTTCTGGATTGTGTAATAAAATGAGTCTTTTTTTGGACAATAATAATGCATATGTATAGTGTTCAACTGAAAGCTGCCTAGGTTTTTCTTCTGTGAGATTTTAGGATGTGTTCTACTGATGGATAGCAAAATCAGCTTTTGCTCAGGGCTGCCCTTTCAGCTTCCAGGTATTCAAGTTCTAGGCAAAATGTCGCAGCTTAATTATTTTTATTGTCAGTTGTGCAGAGGGTTTTTTCTTTTTTTTTTATGTTTACTTAGTGTAGCATAAACCTAGTGACTGAAAAATGCAATAATTTCTTTTTGATTCTCTTATAATGTGTTTTCAGGAGCCCCCTGTTATGTTGTTGTTCTTGAATACATAAGAATTTTTGAATTTCTTTGTTTCTTGATCTTGTAGACTCAGCTCTTGGGAGTTCTGCTGGCTGCTGCTGGAAATTTTCTGATTAGTGTGTCTTTGAATATACAGGTATGAAATTATTTCTCTTTGAGTTACTTGTGTTTAACAAATAGCTTATGTTATATTTTGATTTTATGAAGAAGCTCAAAATACAGTTTCTATTGCATTTGATAAATGTTCTCTCTTATTCTTCTGCTAGTGTCTTCTTGTATTTTTTAGCTGTATGATAGTTCTCAACCTTTTGACCAAAATAAAAAATCAGAACAACTCCTCCCCACTTCAATCCATCATAAGGAAATACCAGCTGCGATCTGCTTATGGTCCCACTGGAAGTCATGTGAACATTTGTGTGGAAATCTAAAATCGAATTGACCACAAATGTTTAAGTACTGTTTAGTAAAATAATTAAGTAAATGCACGCAGGCATGTAGCTGCTTGTTATGATGGGCCCCAGAACAGCTTTGACCAACTTGATTTGCCTTGAGCAAATAGGATAAATGATGTTAATTTTAAATCATAAAAGTAGTGGGAGATGCTGACCTTGGAACTATGGCAAGAGTTTGTAGGGTGAGATTTATAAAATCATTTCTGCACTAATAATTTGAAAACATATTCAGTAAAAAGTTAAATAATTCATTCTAACCTTGTAGCCTTCATGGTATTTTTATGTCTTGTAATACAAGTTCTTAAAGTACAGAAGACTTTTTGTATTAGTTGTACAAATTGAATTTTGTACAAGCTTGTTGTACAACAACGTGTTGTACAAACTTGAATTTTATGAGTTTAATATCTTTTTTATATAAGATGACTTTTTCCTCTTTCTTTAAAGGATGGAACAGAAAGCTGTGAAATATGAAATCTTTCATACATAATAATTGCCATTATTAAAACAGGAAGCTTCTTCAACAATGCATTTCTATTTTAAGTATCTCTGGTTGGACAGTCCCCCGAAAACAAAAAAAAATGTGTTTAGCTGGAGATGTCATGCAGATTGAAATGATTTCTGCCTCTCCAATATTAGTGCTGATCTGTGATTTGTTGCTGAAGGCAACAGTTGTAGGAGAGGCTCTGTTTCAATGGAAAAAACTTTGGTTGACGAAGTGGAAATTCAGTCTAGCCCGTAATGAGGAGGTAATTCAGACACCACGTCTTTTGTCTGTGGAGGGCACTGAGTGCCAAAGTGGATGTTTTGCATGGGGATCTACAGGCATGCAAACTGACTGTTAATTAACTTGTAATCATTAACAGCATTTACTAGGTTTGAACTCTTTCAACTTTAAAATGCTACATATGCTTTTAAGGAAAATCTAGTTGCTCTGCATTGCCCTTTGAAAGTTTCAATTGGAGCTTTTATTTATTCCTCCAAATTGTTTTTTTTACTCCCTTTATTCATGAAATAAATAATTTGTGAAACTGAATAGTTACCTCTTTAGACGTCAGCAGTTATTTTTATGTTAATATTAAGTGGATAGGCCAAATTTTATTGCTCTCTCCCCTTTCCAGTGTGCAAATGTCCTCTGATATTTATCACCTATCTTTTCAATCGCAGTTTTCCTATGTGATTCTGAGGGATAAACTGGAGCTCAGAGTTCAGTTGAGAATTTGTCTTAATCGTTTTTCAGCAGAAGCCAAGATTCTTGTTTTAGGACTTTTACTTAATATTTCAAGTTCAAGGAGATTTTTGTCATCATTGTTGTTGTTGTTTGTTTGTTTATAAAAATGGAACATGCAAAATCCTGGATATTACTGAATTTCTGACCTGTGGCTGAGGGAAGTTGGATTTTTCTCATGCTCACTTTTTCCTTGAAGGGCCAAACTTCCGAAGGCTTCATCCCTTGAGTGCACACCCTAGCATGAAGCTGCAGTAACAGGCTTCATCCTCTCAGCAAGAGGCTGTGGTACATCACAGATGTTACTCTTTGGCCCAGAAGTGTAGCTTACAGAGTAGTGTGTACAAGGAAAATGATTTACAGCTTCCCTGGGGCTCTGCAGGGGCACTTCCAAAACCAAATATCCGATATGAAGGAAAAAAATGTATTTTGTAGCCATTTACACTACAGTGACACTGTATCATTGGGTTTCCAGCTCGTTTTTTTTTTTTTTTTTTTTTTTAAAGAAGTTCCATGCTTTCACCAGCAGAGAAGCTGATAAGGAATTTGAGAATGGAAATTACATTCAGCAGAACTGATGTGATAAACAACCCTCCCATCACCTTCCTGATGATGATATCCTGACACTGTTTTAGAAGATCAGTGTGATGAAATTATCCTGTATATACAGGTTCTTGTTGTATAAGAGAGAAAGCAATTACAAGATGTGTAAATACCTTCTCCATGTTACAGAAGTGTTGATGAAATATTACTTGAGCATATACTGCTGACATGTGTGTCGCTGGTTTTCCTTCTGAAAATAATGCTTTACCTGAGGTCTTCTAAGGTCAGAAAGGTGACTGTGTCCAAAACTTAAGTGAATTTAGAGTCCTCCCAAATATAGCTGTGGTAACTTGCTGGCTTTTTCATCTTGAAATTGTGTTTCTAAATAGAAAATGCAGCAGGGAGCAGGAACGCATTACTGTCTGGTCACCTGCTCCTGGTTTGTCACTGCACTTCAGCTCCTGCCCCATCTCCTCACTTTGAGTGTTTCCAGATTCACAGGACAACCTACTAAGACATTTGTGAAATTAGATTTTTTTTTGAAACAGCCATGCTTTGAGAGAAGAACAGAAGTTTGTCATGATAGCTAGGAACACTGTGTATTCACTTAATATTTCCCGGGTTTATTCAGAAGTCTGGTTTTCCAGAAGTTTAAAGCAGGGCTTTGAAAACACAAAGCTCAAGCAACGTTAGGTTTACACAAAGCAGTATGTCTGTAACATCACGCTGAAAGGCGTGCTCAAAAAGAAAACCTTGACGCACCTGGAATTTGAAGTTGACAGCCCCCTAATTACCCCACTTTTGTTATGCATAAGAGCACAATGGAAGTCTTTCTTTTCATGTCTGTTCCTAACAATTAATTTTCTAGAAATGCGCTCACCTGCGACTGGCTTGCCAGACAGATCCGAAGCCCTGCTACACAAGCAAGCTATGGTGGTGCGGGATTATCCTCCTGGGGCTTGGAGAGGTGGGGAATTTCACAGCCTACGGATTTGCCCCCGCTGCCCTTGTCGCTCCACTAGGATGTGTATCTGTCATAGGTGAGATGGTTTGCCTCATTTTGCTTGGGTAGTTGTTGTAATCAAATGCTAATTTGTGATCTGAGGAACAATACCAGAGGAACTGCAGCAGAAACACAAGAGAAAAAAATGCTAATGTTATGGTTTGCAAAGAAATGATTCATATAATTACATAGCCTGACAGTCAAACACAAACCCTGTGCTTAACTTGGACACCTTCTAATATCTGTCTTTTGCTATAGTTCTGTCTTTTGTGGGCTCTGGTGGGCCAGTTCCTGCAGGTTGTTCCCCTGCTGCCAGCCAACATTGCCACCATGTGAACACTGCAGCCCTGCAACCCCACAAAATGGGCCCGAGTCCCCAGAGCTCTGCTCTGCTCCCAAGAGCTGGCAATGTGTTTCTGATGTTGTTGTCACTCCAGGCCGTCTCCCCTTGCTCTCCCTTGCTCCTTTCCATGCTTCGTGTTGACTCAGGCCAGCTCACTCGTCTCTGTGCTCATGCTGCTGGCGGGTGCCCGTGCCCACCGGCACACCTGCGTCCCCACACTGCAGCCGCTTCTGCAGAGAAATGCCCCTTAGCAGGGCTGCAGAAATTATTTCATTAAAACACCGTCTTCTTCCTGTTATTTTTTAAGTTAGCTTATTATGAATTATTCTGCTACTTCAGGTAGCAGCATGTGATCAGATGTGAAAGAAATTTTCTGAAATTTTTAGTTTATTTATGGACATTAACCAAGTTGTTCACTTGTTCCCTTGCCTACAGCTTACAGATCAGTTAGTCTTCACTATAGTTATTTCTGTGTTTAGAACTTATTCCTTATCTAGAACTTACCTGATAACATCTTACTCTTCTCTATATGTTGTTACTGGAACAATTTTATTTACAGCTCTGTAAATATGAAAAACAGACACGATGTCTGTTTTTTTGATAAAGAAACATATTTTAAAATATGTTATCATCTTGTGCCAATGCAAAACAGTGCACAGGGCAATAGTGTAGAGAGCTGTGAAAATATAAATTCAGGGTGCAGCTGTGACCCTTAATTCTATCACCTCACGTCCAAAATTGAAACATTCAGGGCTGAGATATCACAACAGTTCTGAATATACTGAAGCTCCTTTGGTTGCTTTTGACAAGCAACAGCATGTCATAGTCTGCCTCTAGCTGACAGTTTCATATTTGCAGTAGCATAGGGTAAGTGATGCTGCATGGGAGAGTGGGAAAAAGGAATTTTCTTCCCTGTGGATTGGAAGGATGCAGTCAGCCATGTATGGGTGCAATTCAGCATGGAGGTAGCAAGGGAAGGAAAGTGCAGGCAATATATTCCAGCCCATAATGTTAAATTATTACATAATTTTAAGGACTTTCAGAGCTACTGTAGTAGTTCACTATCCTAAGAAGGGTTTCTAAAAGAAAAGGACAAGATACTACCTGAGATTAAAACAGAAATTGGACATGATATATCCCAATGTAATTTTGGTAGCAGGATGCAAATACAAATACAAATGCAAATACATAAAGCTAGCAAGAAGAAATAAAAAATAGTGAGATGGAAAAAAAAATTCCATTGGTTATTAAACTGCTGCAGGGAACAGGTCATATTTAGGGTTGATTTTTATCTTGGCAGATTCTTTCTTCCCTGTGTTTGCAATATATGGAGAAATGTTGCATCTGTTTCTTCTGTTTCCCCTTACCCCTATTAAATATCAATAAACCATTTTCATAAGTGTTATATTTTATCAAAACTCCTACTCACTTTTTTTTTTTTTTTTTTTTTTTTTAGCTGAACCAAAATGCTTATCCTGGAAGACCCCAGAAAGCACTTTAATAACTTATATTCCGTTCCCATATATCAGCTGACAGTATCCCTTTCATAGCCCAAACAATAGAAATATCTGAAATTGTATTTAGTCTAGCAAACATTCCCTTAAGGAAGGGAAAGTAAAAAAATGATGTCGACAGCCAAATGCAGCACTGTTGTGGTAAGACTTTCTACCACTAGATACTTTTCTGTTTGCTGAAATTACCCCCAGAGAGATCATCCTCTTAATTTTAGAGCAGTTTATCATTTGAGACAGTGACAAATTGACCAAGACACACATATATCATCTGCTAACAGCTTTGCAATTGATAGCTTAGGCAGATCTTCTGATTCCAAAGATAAAGTTTTTTTTCTCATTAAGGTGTGACCTCTTCTAGGTGGCAGAGGATGGCATTTGCGCATTCTGGTTGGCTGTTCATTGGAAGTATTGTTGGATGACTATCTTTTCATAAGTTAAAGTTTAACTTTAAAATGAAGAAAACAAGAGTTTGATAGCAAACTCCATATGTTTATCTGAGTCTTGATTCAGCCTTTCTTATTTTTTTTCCAAACTCCATGTTAACAGACCTCAAATGATAAGCAATGATGTTTTACATTTTGAGACTATAGGTGATGAATTAGTTTTTTCCATTGGGTACTCAGCACCTCATAGCTGTACAGTGGGGGAGATCTCCACTGTGCCCCCTAATCTTTCTGAACCTCTCTGTGAAAGCTTCTTGGGTCTGCATGGAAACTTTCCTTTGCTTGGAAACCATAGTGTAGGGAGAAGATGAAGCACACTTGAGTTTTATCCCAGAACGGATCTGGACTCTACCCACCATGAATCATCAGACCTCCTAGTTGGGAAGCGTCCCTGAGTCCTAAAATAAATGGAGCCAGCATCTATTAAGCTCTGCTACCACATTTAACTGCAGTCCAACTGAATTTTGCATTTAACATGGTATCAATTAAATAGTGAAAAAATTGTGCCTCATTCTATTGAGCCGGGTACTTGTGATGGATGTTTTAAAAAGAATCCATCACCACAGACCATAAATTGGCACTACACCAGAAACTTTTTTTTTCTTAGAATTTAGCTATGAAGACTTTATTTTTTTCTTTTTACACTATGGAAGTATTTCTGTGTGTGGTTGCAATGATACAAGTTCTACATCTGTTCAGGGTTTTAAATAGTTTGAGAAGATAGTGGTTGTTTTCTCCAAGAGGAGAAATTAGTAAATTTTTAATTAAAAAAAATGGAGGAGTAATACATGTTTGATGCGATCATAAAAAGCTTTTTATATTTTAAAATTAAAAATCATGTTTTACATGTAGCTTGAGTGATTTTAAACTTCTATGTTTTTTCCCCTCATTCTCCTATGTCTGCTTGCAGAAATAAGTTAAAGGGGAGTCAAAGAGAGGCTAGTGGTATCAGAGAGTGGTATCACTTCTTACGCAGTTTACATCATTCCACAGAGAGTTATTTTACACTTAACTCACTTAGATTGTCATGATTGAGATCCTTTTGCATTTTTATATTCTCCTTCTAACTAGCTGCGGGGCAATAAATTGCTTCACTCTTTGAAAACTGATATCCCTGATGGTGCTTTAGGAAAAAGATTCTCAGATGTTCTTGCAGAAATAGATTTCTCCCACTCAGGCTAATGTAACATCTTTTTGGTCAAAGAGCTTTGAATTTTGAGAACTCTGTTATGAATGAGAACTAAGAAACATTCACTAGACAGTTCTCATCAGACCATTTTTGAACTGCTTTATTAGTTCTTTTCTAGAAGGTGCAACAAAAGGATGTTAGGTTTTCAGGGTCCTTCTTTCTTTCTGTAATATGTATGTTCTGTAATACAGTTTCCAAAACTAGGTACACCTTGATGGTTTCTATTTTGAACAATTTCCTCATGCTAGAAACATTACATCTTGGTGTGCAGAAGAGCTATCAAGAGGTCATGCACCAACTGAACTAAGTCTAATATCTTCCTTTGTATTTAGTGCACCATTAATATCTACCATATAAACTAAGAATAGGCTCAAGTAGTCAATTAGCTGTGATGAATTTGCTCCCAGCTGTCATAGAGAGAGCTAGCTCTCCATTTAACTCTGATTAACACGCAGGTATTCTTTCAGTTTCTCCATTTTTTCTTGTTAATCCTGCTCTGATACACAGCGCTGGCCTTGAAGTAAACCCAGATCCCATAAGTTTTAACAGCTTCTATCCTCCTCCCATCTGATTCATCTGCCCTGTTCTCCCCGCAAAGACTTGGAGGGAGTCAGTAGGTTTTTGGTCCTCAGGCTCCTGATCTCTGCCTCCTCTGTGGCTGAGATGGTACTTCTGAGACTTAGGCAGGATACGATGATGGAGGTTTAAGTCAAAGGTCTTGGGGCAAAGAGATTCTCAGTCATGGTCTATATGCAGACTGCACTGAGGGGACAGTGCCTGCAGCATGTCCTGTCCTCATGCCCTGTAGTTGCCACCATTGCCCCTCATGCCCATCGGTTGCCCCCATTGCCCTTGACATGAGAGGGAGATGTTGGAGTCTACGCTAAAACTGTGAATATAGCCCCATTCTCAGAACAAGCTCCTTTCCTTCTGAATGTGCTTGATAGCCCTTGCCTGCTTGGGGATTTTGTTTTTAATTTTTCACCCATCTCTCTTCTGCACAATTCAGTCAAGACCAGCCACGTCAGCATTTCAGCCTTTTATTCTGGTCCCACTCTTAATGTACCAGCCTCCAGATCCCTGTTGGGAGGGATACTGATACTTCCCCAGGAAGAGCTTCTCTCCAAAATCTGCCCCCAGGCTTACTGTGCATTTGGGCTGCAGCAGTCCAATGAACTGCCCCATCATCTTCTCTGCAGATCTTCCTGACTGAGAGGCAGGCGATTTTTGTATGCATTTGAGGAAGGATTGAGGCATATCTAAACGCTTCTATATCGGGTCACTTTTTAAGATGTGCCCTTCCACAGCAGCAGGTTGCTTGTCATATCCTTACTGCCTGAGCACTCCTTAACAGGTTTAGTGCAAAGTCAGCTGGGTTAAACTCCTTCGTATATTGGAGCAGCTCCTTGAGTTGCGTAAAACAGCATAAATGCTTTGATTCGAAGTGTTTTTTATTGCACAAACTGATAAAAGTAGAAACATTAAACAAAAGTCTTCAAATCATGACTAGCAAGGCTTCTTTCATATTTCTTCTAGAGTGCTAGTGAAATTCTGCAAAATGTGTGATTTTTAAATGCCTTTACCTAGTTGATCTTAGCTTTGTTACTACTCAGTTTGGTTTAATGGAATGAATGTTTGAGGCAAATCTTCATTTTATGCCACTTTATTGTACATGCCAGAAGCAGCAAAAGTAGTCCGTGAGCATTTATGAGGTAAAATTTATTATATAGATTTAAAATAGTGAAAATCCTAATCTAAGACTTGAAAAAGGGAAAAGGAAGAACATGTTTATATTGAAGGCTATGAACATAAATTGTAGAGGAATTATTTAGGGTAGTGCCTGACAGTAAAAATAAGAATAAAGAGATGAGATTCATAAATAGACTGGGGATCAGGAAAACAATTTAAAAATGACATATACATATTTATGAAATAGCTTTTGGTAGGAAAAATAAGTGATGGACACTTTGTTATTTGAGTCTCCTAAGGCTGGATTGGACAAAATTTAGAAAATATCCTCTAAGGATCAGTATTTTAATATGTACTTTCTGTCTTTTATTTCTATTGTTCCGTATTATTTCTTTCCTAGAAAAACAAGCATGAAACAAGCCTAACTGCAGATTTCATGTCTAGGAGGCAGATGAGTTGTTTTATGAGTTGGGACCTGACCATTCCGTTTCCTAGTGGTAGAATACAGATTTTATACAATCCGTTGCTTCTATTTGTGCTAGAGAAAACCTACATATGGAGATAATCGTACACTATCACTCTCCTAGGAGATTCAGCATCTGACAAAGCTATGTGTAGCACCGTTACAGCCCTCCCTTGTGAAGCATTTAATTGTATATCATGCGGAAAAAGAACACTTTCTACCATTTCTTTCCATTAAAATTGGAATTCATGTGCTGCAGTAACAGAGAGCTAATGAATGCAAAACAGCCTGCCTTATGTTGAAGCATGAGAAGACAAGGTTGTTTCAACAAAAAAATGAAGCTCCCAATAAGCTGATCTTTTCATCTGGAAATACAGAATTAATATTTCAAAAGTAAACTCTTATGACTTGGTACAATATCAAATTATGATAAATAAAATCTATCGGGTAGAAAACGCAGAGTTCCATGAGCCTTCAGAAATGAACATATAGATAGAGCTATTTTACAGACTTCTTACTTTATGGGTGTTGATATGATCATGCAATCAAGATAAGAAATGAATGTAAAGTTTGCTTTAGGACGTGTTTTAGTTTGTGCAGTCCTCATTTGTCCAGTCTTGGTTCAGTACTCAGTTAATACTTAACAGAAAGTCTCTCAAAATGTTCTGCCCCACTCTTGTTATAGCAGGGTTTCAGCAGGAGTTGGATCTGTGCCTGTTTTTGAAAGTTTTACTTTAATAATTAATTAAAAAGCTAAAAAAGTTCTGAGAGCGTGCAAGCCTTCTCACACAAATCGGGAGGCTGTCCTTGCCTCAGTGACAGGCAGGCTAACAGCTCAGGCGCAGAGTACTGCATGTGTGGTATTCCCAAACCAGTGACTCGAAACCAACAAGATTTTAAGACAATTATAAATTGCTTGTTTTATTGCCAAGCTCCTGAGAGCTTACACTTTGACACAATATTTTCTGTATTACTATATTTTTGAATTCTATTGCTGACCAATTAAAAAATAATCAGAGAATATTTCTCACTTGGGCGTATCTCCATCTCCAAAACTGTCTATAGCTTTTTAAAAAGAAACAGGCAAACTAGTGAACATTTGCAGAGGCATGTTAATACCTTTCAGCCAAGCAATTTGCCCCCTTCCTCTGTCTGTTCACCCATAGAATTGAACATAGTGTTCAGCGGTTTATTTTCCATATCAGTAGTAATAGTGGAGAAGAAGGAGGCATGAGGCTCCCATGGCAGAGGGGGAATGAGAGGACCCTGGCGTGGGAAAGGGGAAATTCGGGGCTGGGTGGAAGGAAGTTAGACAGAGGCCACCTCAGTCAGGTGAGGAAGAGGCCGGCTAAGGGCAAAGTGCAAGGGTATGAAGACCTTGCGCTGAGGCAAAGTGCTGGGGAGATGGGGACACCTCGTCTGGGCAGTGACGGGGAAAGTTGTGATGGGGCTGGGGAGCAGAGCATGAGCATTTTATCAGGGCTGCTTCTAGGAGCTGAATCAGGGACGTAGGAAGGGCTTTGACTCGTACATCTGGTGGGCTGAGCAGTGGTCACTGGCTGCCCGCTTACTCTTCTGCCACGGCTTCCTGAGATCATGGTGCAATTCAGGCTTGAAGGAACCTCAGGAGGCCTTTAATGCAAACCTGGCTCAAAGCAGGGAGGCCACCACAGAAGAAATGCAGGGAGAAGTGTTTGCCATCTAGCATGGTGGTTTAAACTGCCTTTTCTGCAAGCATTAACATCTTAAGCAGCTAGACCCACCTGAGACTGTAGGTTGGAGCTCTGAAGAGTATTAGGAAGTGGGGCTGAGCAGCTGTGAGGACACCGCATTTCTCTCCATTTTGCTCCCTGCTGTCTCTCTTGGATGACTGCAGAAAATCCCAGACCTGCGGGTGGCAAGGCAAGCGCCGTCCTGCACTTCTGGGCCTCCTTTTATTCCCCTTCTCCTCCAGCCCAAGGCTTCTAGAGAGCTACCCTATACATGATCTGCCCTTAGTTCCTCTCATTTACCCAGGCTCAGGCTGAGTCTGCAAGTTGGTGAGCGTAAAAGATGATTTAAAAGTCAAACGTACAAAGCTTAAAAGCGGAAAGTTACAAGCAAAAATTAAAATTTAGGCAATGTATAATTACGAGGTGTTGTCTTGGTTGTGCTACAGTCCTTGCTTAAAATTTAGTCCTGAGGGTGTTGTCAGTCTTTGCCAGGCTGCAGTGCAAGTCCCCTCCCTGTTCTCTGTAACCGTTTTCCGTTCTTTTGCTCAGCTGTACTGCTCCTGATTTACTCTTCACTTCCACAGATGTGAAGTCTCGGTGGCTTATCCACAGAGACCTTTTCTGTTCAAAGTCTCTCACTGGTTTCATTCTCCTCCCTTTCTGTTGCACTTCCCCTCCTGTTTCGTTTCTGCCAATTCCTCCCATCCCAGATGGCCCTAAAATGTGTTCTTAAAACTGCTTCTATTTTTAGACTGTTCTACATATTACACATCATAAAGAGCATTAATTATGCATATATTCTGTTAAGCTCAAGATCCAGCCATCTCTGGAGAAAGGGCTTGCCACATTTGAATGTATTTTTAAAGTGGATGACAGACTGAATGACAGATTGAATGACAATTTTCATTATATGGACGCGTTCTGGACATGTTATGGCCCTACTGTGTCTACTGCTATCTTCAGAGGTTGGATCCTTAGATGGCCTTATCACCTTGCAAGAGCTAGGCAGTAGAATTAGGGGTGTAACTCACCTCATCCCACATGGGCCCCCTGACAGTCCTGACCACATGCTCAGACACAGGTACTCTGCTGAGGATATCTAAGGTTTGGTAAGATGGGAACTCTCCATAACTGGTATAAAATTTGTAATAAACTGGGACCATTGAGTGTGAGAAGCCCACATGAGGCCAGTGGAAACGGCTGTGTGAAACCTTGTTCTTGTGAGCCGAAGGATCATTGACCAAACTCTGTTACTGTCTTCCAGAAGACACTGGTTTCTCTTAGATCTCTGTCAGTTCATCAGAGGAGATGGCAGCCAGACCTTCCCAGGAGATGCTCAGCACTTAGCGGGGTCAAGTCTTGCATTCTTCTCATCTACAATTTAGTGTATTTATTAACACTGATGGCAAGAGCATGGACTCAAAAAATAAAAATCGCTGAGGCTTCCATTCATTAAGCTACAGGTCTTTCTCATTATGCTGACGGCCTGGGTGGGTGGTCTGAGATGGCTTTTGAGAGTTACGATTGTAGGGAGACAGCGCAGTAATTAATTCCTGATCTTAACTAGGGTGGCTGCTGCTCCCTTGCTGATTTTTATCCTCTCTCTTTCCTAAAGTTAAGCAGCTCTGGTTGTATCAATGTTGCCTGGATACCAGTGTCTTTTCCTCAGTAAAGTTATCACTGCAACATGGTGTAAGAAAATATACATAAGGAAAACCACGTCACTTAAGTAGCTTGCTTTCAGTGAGGCATTTTCAATTACTTGTATTCATTTGGATAGATCTCCATTACTCACCATACAGTTTAAATTTATGATTCTCACTATGCCTGATTTTCTACCGATTGGGT
Organism: Nothocercus julius; assembly: GCA_013398735.1. NCBI lineage: Eukaryota > Metazoa > Chordata > Aves > Tinamiformes > Tinamidae > Nothocercus > Nothocercus julius. The sequence continues at coordinate 7,612,753 of VZSV01000007.1, forward strand.
AACACAGACATTATGGTGAATTCCAGATTTCTGTTCATGTCTTGATATGACCCTGTTTTGGTTTATCTAGGATACCTCTACTAGCTAACCACAAATTAACTTTTCCATCAGAATAACAGAGATACTAGGCAAGGACAGCCACAAAAAGCTTAAATTGCTGTTTGAAGAATAAACTGAGAAGCTCTTTTCAGGCTCTTTCTCATCTCCTTCACAGTAGATACTGCAATAAATGCTGGAATAGAGGTTTCTCTCCTGGCTGGCCAACAGTCTCGTTCATCTTAAGTCCAAACCCCTTCTTACCTGTTGAGCACATGTTCACACTGAGTTGCTCACCAGAAATCCCATCTTGAGCGTTACTTCTGCTCACCCCCTGCTGCCTTTCCAGAGGACATAGGTCTAGGAGGTGGCACAAAGGTCAATACGAGGGCTGGACAAGCGAAAGAGCTGACAGCCAGGAAATAGGAGAATATTTCTAGTGCTCACTTCCATCATATTTCCCCCTCACAAGTCACTCTAGAAAGTTGTGCTACCGCTATGGTACACACGAGAGCTTCTCCATTTGCCTGTTTGCAGACATCATGACCAGTCTTAGTTCAGACTAACTATTGTGTTGTTGCAGCAGCTGTTCCCCTCTAGGCTGTACAACTGTTGCTTTACTTCTAAGCTTCTAATACCAAAGGAAACAGAATTTTACCCCTCTGCAAGGCAGTTTGCCTTGATCAAGAGGTTGTGGAATGTCCTTCCCTGGAGATCCTCCAAACCTGCCTGAATGTGACCCTGTGCCACGTGCTCTAGGTGTCCCTTCTTGAGCAGCGGGATTGGACTAGATGATCTCCAGAGGTCTCTTCTAAACTCAACCATTCTGTGATTCTGTGAATTCCATATAGTTAAGTTCACAGAAGAAATTGGAGAGTGAAACAGTAGTGCTGAGCAGTTCCCAGATTTCCTAGGATTTTCGCATATGACTAAACCAGGTCAGTTAAAGCAGTGTCCGAGTGGGAGAGAGGCAGTTAAGAGCCTACTGGGTGCATTTACAATGCTTTAAAACCTGAGAGTAGGTTGGTTGCCAGGACGGACTCCCGGCTCCCTATACCACGGGATAGCATGACAGCAGCACCCATGAGACATCCGTATGTGTCGCCCGAGACAGCTTTTTGCTATAGCACATGATATTTTATTGCATATGAAAGACATCTTTGTATCTTCCTTCTAGGTAGTGCATTTATTTCTGGCCTATTCCTAAAGGAGACGATGAGGGCTGCTGATATATTGGGTAAGTAAGCATTTGCTAATATGGGCATGTGTACTGCCATATGCTTAGCAAGCTGTAACTCTCACGCAGCCGCCCCACACCTTCACACTCCCACTTCCCTGAGCAAGTGTTTTGAGGCTGATACTTTCAAAATTGTGAGGAAGTGACAAAACGAGGGAGAATTTTCAATACGTATGAAGATTGCATACCCAGATCCTCCTCTCTTATAACTCGTTCTTTGTATGTTCTTATTGCTCAGATGTATTTTTGTTGTCTATTTTTGCCTCTGAGAGTGTATTTAGTACTATCTTCACGAGTACAAAGAAATTTTAATAAAAACAATAGGACCTTTGAATTATTCCTTCAAATAGCAGATTTTTTTTCTTTCTGCATGATATTGCACAAAAATTGAAGCTTGATTAAAAATGACAACTTCAATGTTGGTACTGATTTTGCCACTTCAAAGAACAAATAATCATGTTGTCGAGTTTGTTGGGAAACAGCCTTTTCTGTAAAAGCATGTCAGCTTTTAGTCTGCATCCAGGATTTTTGTTGCATATCAAAACTGCCTTGCTTGAACATATTAACAGTGAAAGACAAGCAGATTTCAGGGTTTGGACTTTACACCAAGCTGTCTCAGCTGGGATAGTGCACCTGATGCTGCTGTGGGTTGCCTGCTGTTACTGTGGGGTTCCGAACATTACTAGCCTTGGTTGTTGATACTATAATGAGGACATTCCAGCTGTTTTCATGAATGCTTTGGAGAGATCTGTTCAGTATTGTTCCAGGAATACTATATAATATTTATTTAGGTCCAAGTTTGCCAGCTCAACTGCTGCATTCAAAATATGTCCTTCCTCCTCCCCCAACTGATCATATTTCCCTTATGGCCTTATACATGGTGGGTTGCTTTAAGTAGTGTTCAGCACTGATTTATTTTATTTTGTGAGTTAGACTTTGCGAGGAGGATTTAACAGTGTTGCTACATTCCATAGGAATGAGCTGTATGATGGGAAATATGGTGATGTTTTTGCAAGCACATAAATATAGAACAGTTTTGCTTTTCCAAAGGAACTGTGTGTGATAGCAGTGCCAGCAAAGCCCTCCGGATGTGCTTTGTTTTGTATTCCTAAGCCTTGTATTCCATACCAATATACAGCTTTGCCAAGAATTTTTAAAGATTACTTGAAAAAAAAAAATTGATTAGCTAATATCTTCCTTAATCCAATACAGCTTATGAGCTCATGATCGGCTCACTTGTATCTAGATACGTCTGTGAACATCTGTGTTTGTCAGCTGGCTGTCCACAAGGCAGAACTTCCAGATTTTTATTAAAAGCACAATAAGGCAAGTTTGACCTTGAAAAGGGGCCCAGCAACCTGAAGGCTGAACAGTCTCTTGTAATTCAACCTTTTATAAAACAGTTCATGGGTCTGCAAATACAGCAAGGAGTGGCCAAAATGTTGGCTTCATGTCAGCTTCACACAAGCGTTGGACTGGAACGTATCGGTTACACTTAAAGTTTCCAGGGCAGGTCCAGAGCTGGTGTAGATCTCTGTGGTCACACTGACTTCAGAAGAACTGTAGTTATTTGCACTGTTTAATGATCTAGCTGTCTGTCTCAGTAAACAAGTTGTCCTTTCAGTTTAGGATGAGTTTATGTGATCTGCTTTGTGACTATGAGAACTAAGGAGGATGGATTCTCCTTTGTCATGCCCTTGGTGTTAGAATTGAGCTTATCTGGAAATGCGTTGCCCAGTTGGAGCTCTAATTCATGAGTCTTTCCTGACAGCTTTTTTTTTTTTTTTTTCCCTACTTCCAGAATCTTTTGAATGTTTATTAAAAATTATGCTAGGTAACAATACAATTTCTTAAGCCCAGATCTGATGAAATGGACTAAAATTTTCTGCTATAAGCTATTTCCAAATGAGCTGGAGAGCAAAGACAGCGGTGATGATGTCTATTACCAAAGTAACATGTCTTTTCTTTAAAGGAGGAACACTGGCAGTAGCAGGAACGTACTTGTTGGTGACTTTCACTCCAAATGTACCCCAAGAAATCACAGCAAAGAAAGTACAGAATTACTTAGTGAGCTGGCCTTTTGTGATATATGCGGTGAGTATCTAGATTACAGTTCTTCTTAAATCAGAATAACTGAGGATCTTGCACTTTTTGCCACATTATGAATTGGAGTCTGAGACTTGATCTGGAAGATAAATTGCTCCCTGTGTGATTTTCAAAGGAGAAAGAGCAAGTCCCTGGGTCACCAAGTCCCCATGCCAAAAATCTGATAAACCAAAAGATGCCTTTCAAGCTGTATGCCAAAGGAAAGTCACAGTTTTGCAGGATTGATGAGGAGGAAAAGATTTTAATTTTTAGTGGACTTGAAGGAAAGACTAAATATTGGCACTGGTTATACTTGCTATGTATGTGTTCATACCACATTGTCTGTATGTACATCTAAATTATAGTGCTTTTCTGGAACGGGATAGAATAGTGGTTTTGAAAATTAGGCTATGCCTCTTTCTGGTCATGCCACTCAGTTTTATTCCCCCATTGCTGAGTCTGGCCCAGAGGAGCTTCGTATGGAGTAGAGATGTAGAGAGGCTCCCTGCTTCGCTGCCATCTGCTGTTACCCCAAACCCGAGTTGGAATTCAAATGCAAAAATTCTGCTTGATTGAAGTATCTGTATACAAACTTCAAACCCCATCCTTCTTCTTTGATGCATCTAATTAGCATCATGATCAAGACTAGAGTGAGTGGGAAGAATTTCTCCCTCTCCCTCTAGAATGCTGAAAATTTGTTCCTTTGGCTGAATATAGAAGATGCAGTATGTGAGCTTCAGAAATGTTGTTTTTCCCCAGTGAAGTGCCTCGCTTCAGCTACATTATTAGTGCCCACGCTTTTTTCAGTAGGAAATTCTCAAACTTTTTCTCAAGACCAATACTTTGCTGAAAAATTGCTTTTCCCAGAGGACATCTTCGACTTTGTTTCTGGAAAAGGTCACAAGATGAATGCGCAGGAAAACTGCTTTGTTCTACCTAGGAGAGACTAAAAGAAGGTGGTAGGTAACCCTTAGACTTTCTCCTTGCTTTCCCTGGCCTCAGCCAGTATCCAGTTCTGCATGTACAACATGGGCTGCAGGGATGGAGAGAGCAACTATGCAGAAAGTCTTGTTGACTCCCTCACCATTAACACATTGCTTGATTTGTTCCTTTTGCTCCGTGGGTGCATTTGTTTTGAGCTTCATGTCCAAAGAAGAAGGGGAAGGGAAAGCTACACAAACGACTCAGATACCAGCCTGATTAGCCTGGCAGGCTGCTGGAAGTTAAGACAAAACGTACTATAAACACTCTGTGGGCAGGGTACTAGCTCTTCATATTTGTTTGTGAATCGCCTGGAACAGGTTGGCTGCTGAGGTATAAAAAGCACAGCAGAAGCTGCAGAGTTTCCAGTACAAATATATGTAGAGAGGAGACAGTGCAGCAGTATAATGCAGTCCAGCTTTCTAAAAGTCGCCCTGATGTGAGGTCTGCTGAGAAAAATAAATCCCCAATGGTACAAAGTGCTCTGTAAGGGTGATAAACCATGTCCAGGTGGCACTCCACTGACATCAGAGGAGGTCTACAAAAAACAGCCTGAATTTCCCACAGGAGGCAACTTTGACTCACTTCCCGAGCTTTTGCAGTAACATAATCATGTCTGAGCAAGAATGACTATCTTATCTTGCATTTTCTCTTTTGCTTATGTGCAGTTTTAGTTGCTACAGAGGATAAATTATAGATGAAGCTCTTAGGTTTCCCTAAACAGAGGAACATCAGGTTGTTAATATTTAATCTCTATAAAATCAGGTTCAGAGAATTTCTGTTTTTCCTTCAAAATGCCTGGAAGACCTAGAAGAATGCTCCTGGTTCACTGGTCCCTATGATGCTGTTATGTCCTGCAAAAACAGTTGAGGGAGACAGTGGTATTTTGATCTGGTGCCTTCTGGTAATGCTTAGAAACATAGAAAACATCGTGAATATAAAAATCTTGATGAGATGTGTGCTTGAAGAGGCTTCAGTACAGATTAGTTGTAATGGCAAAAAAGATTGTAAGCAGGTCAACTTCCTTTAGTTCTTCTAAGCAGAATACATGAAGCTGAGCTCATCTAAACACTTCTCCCTCCTGGAGTTTGCATTTAGCACTGCCACAGCTATCAGCTGTGTGAGAGCACCTTTTTGGTAGCGCTCAGGACCAATCCTGCAGGCAGCAGCTGGGGCACCCCAGAAGGGGTGGGAGCCCGTTCGAGGCACTCGCTCTGCTGGCCGGGTGGCTCAGTGCCACGGCCTCTCCCTTGCTTGGTGACTCAGGGTGACCTGCGGGTGGGTCACCAAGTGGCAGAGAACCGTGGCACCACAAATACGGGACAAACAGGTTGGCTGCTGGCGAGCACGGGGAGAGCGCTGTGTGTTAATTGTGGATTTCATGCTCAGTGGGTGAGACTTGGCAGAGCTGCGCTGGGTTAGATGACAGCCATCAAAATCAAGCATCAGCTTCTTCCACAAGCGTGTCCTCAGGACCACCCGTCCCTGGATACACCACTGCTCTTAGAGGCTTCCCCAGGAGGTGGCCTCAGCCAAGCACGCAGACCTGCCTGCCCCTTGCGGAGCCTTGTCAGGGGCTTCTTTATGTTCCTTGGACAGTTTTGCTTGGCTGTTTATTTTCAGAAGCATGGTTTGGGTTTTTTTGTTGTTGATTTTTGGGTTTTTTTTTGGTAGTTTGATTTGCTTTTAAGCAGAGAGAGGCCACAGTGGAGTTTTATGATAGCTCTTCAGCAAGAGAAGAGCCAAGGACAGGGAGACTGACGAAGGGCTGGTGCTGCCGGCAGCAGCAGCAACGTGGATCTATTGAGGTTAGTGGTGCTCGGCGCTCCCTTCTGCTCTTGGAGGTCATGGTGAAGTGCCAGAGCATGCAGCATGCTGGAGGTGGCATGAGGCAGCATTTCTGCAGGTCCAGCACTGCGTGTCTGCAGCAACTAATATGACTCCTACCTTGTTTCCCGATTTAGACATACTCACTGTTACACTGTTGAATAAACCTGGAGAAGCTGATGCAGCTCCTCTGTGCCAGACTGGAGCAAAAGCCGCTTTTCTATTGTACGGTGTCCCAGGTTTCACCTCTGGCTGCAAGCATGGTGGGAAGTCATTATGAAGGGAGATGAGACCTGCACTTCATAACGGTTGCAAAGATTAGCCCAGAAATGCATTTGTTTAACTAATAGCATTTTTTATATATATATATATATATATATAGGACATATTTGTAGAAAATAATATGCTTTTCTAAATCTTGTGATCATTGGTTTCTTCGGGATTTCTTGGAGAAATGTGATACAGAAGCCAAATTTGTGTCCTGAGATGCAATTGCCTTTAGGTTATCTTTGGGAACAAAGGATAATTATGACGTAAATCAAAAAGTAATTAAAGCATAATTATGTTCTGCTAGTATTTTTGAGCACTACTAAATTGGGGGATCATTAGTGTGGCAGAGAAATTTAGTAGCTGACTTGGGCAGATGACTGCTTTCCTGGGGTGCTCTTTCTCCAAAATGAAAAACAGGATATGTTTCATTATATAACCACTAGTGCTAACTGTTCTGTTGTTTCATTTGAAATTTTATCAGTGCAACAAATACAAAGATCTTTTTGATTCCAGTGCTGCTTTATGACTATTGTTGGGCTACGCATGGAGTGGCATTAAAAAACTTAAAATAGTAACATGGTGATGGAACCAAAAAAAGAGAAATATTTTTTTCTAGTACTTGTTTCTTTAGCAAAAGACAGAGAATAACCAGATTCAGTAATGAGCACAGTCTCCTTTTCCGTCTTCTTTATTTTCCCCATTTGATTATACCCTGACATGCACAAACTTCTCTTTCTTCACACAGCCTCTAAAGCTGCTGGGCTTCTGAGCATCTCTCAGTGAAGAGATCTCCAACATTCCCATTTCCACCAGCCTCCTGGGCTTCACAGAAGCTTTTTTGGCTCTGGCCCTTGCTGTTTTCTGTGGGCGTAAAGGGGGTTTGAGTTACTGCCTTATACCTCGGGTAGGAGGGGGAATATCTGCTTTCAAGATGCTGAGGATGCAGAAGCCCAGGTACCAGCTGAGGCGGGAGGGAGGGTGAGGGCAGAAGCTCAGAGGCTTTTGCAGGTCAGTCACCTGCATCGCTGCCCTCGTGGCTCTGGCCATGACTAGGTCCCCACCTGGGCTTTCCGTGGTTGTATGTGACACTCGCGACATCCAAGCCAGGGGGACACACAGAAGTTGCATGTTCAGGCCAGCCCCCATCATGGTTTGCAGGGGAAGGGGGTGCCGTGGTGTTCCTGTCATGTTGTCACACAGGTTGTCCTCAGGCTCTCCCCGTGCTGACTGCAGCTGGAGCAGTGTCACCGTGGTGTGCCCTTGCACCCTGGGCTTCCCACCTCCCAAGTATCGCTGGCAAAACTTGCCTCAGCCACAGCTGCAGGGGTGAGCATGGGAAGCAGCTGCAGGGATTCAGCCGTAGAGCCACAGCTGTGTCTGGCTACCCTCCTTGCCCCAGTTTTCAGCAGGAGGGCTCCGAGGGCCCCCACAGCGCCCTGGCGAGAGGCAGGAGGGAGGCTGGAGACCTCTATTCCTCCCTCTCAGTCACCTCTTGAGGTAAATGAGAGTAGAGCCAATATTTGTCTGGAGGTGGGCTGCAGTTTGCCAGCCTGGCAGACTCCCCAGCACCATCTCACTTGCCCAGTTTTCAGCCCAGAGCGAGGTCTGGTGGTGATTTCCATAGCTGGTAACAGCAGGGAGCTTTGGCTGAGCCGCTGCTGCTGAAATGGCACCACACTAGCAAAAAGCAAGAGTTACTAGGGGAATCTGCAAGGAGGCTTTTAATAGCAATTCTGTAAATTTAACCGTCAGTCACTGAGCTGTCAGATGTTATTGAGGGAGGAAATTTGGACTGTGTACAGTGTAAGTAAAGCTGCTTCAGCAACTGCAGATGTCCTGCGGCACGGTCTGCTGGTGTGTCGCTGAGCTTTTCCAGGTGCTCCTCTGACAGGTAGTCTGTGATCTGAGAACCACCCTGTGAAATAAATGCTCTTCCCCATATTATGGGTGGTGGCAGGTTCGAACAAAAAGACAGTGTTAAAGATTTTTTTGGTTAGAACCGGGGAGAAGGGCAAAGAGGCTGGCAAAAAGTGAGTTTGCAAGTCACAGGGGTGGGCACTAGGAAAACCGTCACTAAAGGGAGGGAAGGCCATTCCCCCAGGTAAGTGCGTCACTCTGTAGGGATTATAAACGTGGGATTTCTATAAGAATTATTTCTAGCAAACATGGGTGACTTTGCTGACACATTAAAAAAGCATTCTTAATGCTATCAATGAGAAAATAGATGAGCAAAAGGAAAAGGTAAAGGAAGAATAAATGCTTGAATTTAGCTTACTCTACAATACAAAAGATATATGAGAACGGTTGTTTGAAAACTCAGTTGACTAGTGAGGTTACTTTTTAGTCAAAATGCTTAATAGGATAAATCTCCTTTGAACTGTTAGAGCAGAGTAGATGAATGTGACATCTCAAAGACTTTGAATGAAGTATTTATTACATAACAGCTCTAACTTTCTTCCTTTTTACTTCCAGATCATAGAAATAATCACATTCTGCATTCTCCTCTATTTTTACAAAAGAAAGGCTGTGAAGCACATTGTAGTTTTGTTAATGCTGGTAGCACTACTGGGTAAGAATATGTTATTCACTTTAATGCTGCTGTCTGTTGCTTGTTAATTCCTTATCACTCAGTGCCCCCTGCTAGTCCAGACTGGGCCACTCAAAGCTGTGTGCTGGAGGAGAATCCTTAAAAACATTTACATTTACATGATTTTACTGTGGTCCCTTTTCAAAGAGAAAAGAACAATTACTAAACACAGTTTCTATGCATATTGCTGGGGCTGTTTCCTTTTACTGATTTGCTTAAATTAATATTCTGTTGAAGCCTTTTAAAATAACACTTTATGTTTAGATACTGGGACTGAGGAGTACTGATTCTGCTTGATATGTTTTTTGGAGAGCAAAAGTGGTGAAAGTTGATACTTTAAAACAGAGCAAGTGAAGACCTTGTAGGCACTCTGTAAGTATATGCAGTGCTACAGTGTGTCTGGAAACTTTTCTTTGAATTACCTATGCCTGTCTGCATGTGCAGCTTATGGTGCTTTACCACTTTTTTAGACGCACAAGTTAGAAGACAAGTATTCAGTGGGCCACTGAAGTTTGTGTTCTGATTAATGTTGCTGTCAGAAAATAATCAATATCCAGAGAAACAGGGAAGATCATTTTCTAAGGCAACTTCTAGTAAAGTCAGATTTGAATCAATTTTGAAAAAAGGCAGGAGGTTATCTGTGATGTCCTACTGCTTGCAGGATATGTTATGAATTTGTTACCACTCCACATCTTCTATCTTTTTCTTCACAGTTCTCCACAGAAACCCTCATGGGACACCATATTTATTTGATGATTGAGGTGAAAGGGGCTGAAACTGTGCCTCTGATATCAATCCGTTTTCCACTGAGTTCAGTGGGTACATGTATCAGCTTGCAAAAACTTAGAAAACATGTTTATGATGGAGCTGGTCAGAAATGTTTTGATAAAATGGAGTTTCAGCAGAGTTTGCCAGTTACACAATTTGGATTTAATTGAATATGATTTGTTAGTTTGATTTCACCAGATTCTTGCCTGGTTTATTACTCAGCTGATAAGCTTGGACTTACAGTTTTACCACTTTGGGACAGTCCATCTACTTAAATTCCCTGTCATCAGGAACATTAGGATCTGTAGCGCTACGTTAGCCTGGAGGGATTTCCACTCTCCACATGAGACTTTTAAGGGCCCCCAGTGTCTTGCAGCAAAGTGTTTAACTTCACTTGGTTTGCAGGACAGTGTAGGATGTGTGAGTTCAACCTGGGCCTCAGATCCCATGTGGAACCTGGGAACTTTGGGAGGGCTCACTTGAACTGGTCACAGTTTTGGGCTCTGCCACCAGGAGCAGGAAAAGCTGATTGCTCCCAAGCAATTCCAGGCTCTTGCTGGATAGTGGGAAGTCTAGAGGTGCCAGGATGGGTTTTCACTCCCGAGTGCAGCAGTTTTGGGCAGACTGACCATGGGGGCTGCCCCGGTCTACAGCAGAGCCACAATATGAGGGAGCCCAGCCATCCATCTGCACAGGTTGGGATGCGAGTTTTGCTGTGGAGCCTGGGGCCCGGACACCCCCAACAGCAAAGGGAGGCACAGACTGCTCCAGAGCCTTAGATTCCCCAGCAGAAACTAACTGTATTTGGTGGTCAGGTTGAAAGCAACCCAAAAGTCACAAATTCAGATAGTGGCTGCTGAGTTTTGGGTTAGCATGTGCAGCTTCAGAAATAACGGTCATTATTTCTGCTCTGTTAAAAAAGACACAAACAAGTCCTGCTTCCTGGGAACTTGAAATACTGACATTGGCCTTGAGCAGGAAATCCGGAACTGTGGCTGGCTCTAGTCCTGCAGCCATCCTGGTGCCTGGCAGAGCCTAAACTAAAACTACCTTTAGTCCTCTGCTCTCTGACCATTCTGCTGAGCAAAGTCTTGGGGAGCTTTTCTGGTTCACTAGGCCTAAGAAAAGGCCCAGGCACTTTGCTCTCCATCGTCTGACACATAAACAGCCCTCGGAGGGCCCTGGCTGCAAGAGGGGTGGACAAGGTTTGGGGGCTCTGTGCTGAAAATTCCTTTTGACAGCTCGTGGAGGGCAATTTCTGCCTTCTCTAACATGTGCACTCATAAGTTCCTGGAAGAGGGTTCATATCAATATAAATTAAATGTAGAAAAGCTTTTCTAAAGAGGATGCAACTTTTGTGTTTCATTGGATACAATGAGATCTACTTTTATTATGAAGAAAATACAGAACTGATGGTAAAATTTGCAGTCTTTTTGCTTAGTACAAGCTTACAAGTTGACTTGCTAAGAATTATCTTACATCTTGGATATACTGGGAGTTATCATAAATTCAGGGGAGAAATTTCAGATTAAAGTGGGATTTCTGAGTTTCCTGCTCCAACAGCTGGACAGTGACATCATTTGTCACACGAGCTTTGGGGAGGTCATTCTATTATAGATAGCAAAACCATTTCCTAGGTTTCAAAACCTATTCCAGGGCTAGTTTAGCTAAAAGAACATTTTGCTTTTCAGAAAACAAAACAAAAAACTTATGCTTTCTTTTATGATTTGTTAAAATTGTAGGGGATGAAAACTTCACAATCTTCAGAAACAATTCTTTTGAAATCCTTGCTCTCAAATGCACCATTCAAAATACCAGTTTTAACGTGTAAATAGTATTTTAAGACAATAATTCCATCATCCTACAGTGCAACTCTCAATCATTTTGGTTTTTTTTTTTTTTTTTGCTTTTCTTATATCATTAGTACCACTACTGTCCAGAATTTGTCATACTCTGCTTATTTTGAGTACTGCTTTGTTAAACAGCTCCACCTATTTTAATTATGGTGCAAGAAGTTAAATGCTGACGATGAGCAAAGGTTGTCACTAAAGCTGTATTTCATGATTGTGAAGAGGATCATCATGCAGTTCTTAAACTCCCTCTGAACTTTTGGAATAGCTGCAAGAAAAATGCTTGGAATCAAATCCCCAGACCTGAATCCTTCCTTCTTCTCCCACCTTTTTTCCTATCACTCTTTGGAAAGTGCAGATCTCCTTGCCAATCTAAATGTTGCATCTATACTAGGATGAATCAGAAAACTGAAATCAAACACTCCTAAATTCTGAAGAAGGTGGATCCCAGCTGAGGGACTGTGTTTCTCATGATTAATTACCTTTCTTTTAAGGTCATTTCTACACTCTGACTCTTATTATTCTTACTTTGTTTTGAATTTGTTACATTTTACTTGAGTAATCACAAACTACTTATCTTAGATTCAAAAAACTAAGAGCACACTCCAACAAGAAATCCAGCTGAACTAGATTCATAGTTGAGCTGTCAGCCTCTTTTTCAAATGATATGTTGCAAGACTTTTCTGGACTGGCAACGTAAATAAAAATCTTTGCCTCCTCACTTAAATGAGATTCATTTTTGGTAATGGAATGGCAATAGCTAAATGGGTCGAAAATGCACTACTGAAATATTCTGTTTGTTAGCAAAATCCAGTCATGGTATGAAGAGCCTGGCCCCTGGAAAGAAATGCAGACCCCTGCGTTAGTTGCCTTGACTCTGCTTATAGCTCATGGGGATAGTTTTGGTGCCTTTTGATGGGGCCGGAAGGGTCAACTCTGTCTGACTTTCACCAGCTCCTTACTCAGCAAAGAAATCCTGAGGGTGGGAAGTTATTTTAAACCTCTAGGCTGACAGTATCATCTGCTGTGAAGGAGATGTCCGGCGGCCTTGAGCAGATAATGAGATGCCTCTGACGCTCTCCTGAATAATACAACATGGGCTCCAAATTAGCAGCTGGGGCTAAATAAAGCATTTCTGGAAGATGTAGAAGCTGTGGTTCCCTTTCAGTCTGATACTTCAGTGTCTAAGGCTTTTGCCCAAAAGCGGGAAAGGGATTCAGCTCTTTCTTCAGTCTAAGTTCAACCTCTCTCATACACAAACACATGCACCGAGTCCTATCTTGCAGGATTTTGAGGCCTACATCTAAAATAGACTCCAACCTGACCTACACTGCTGAACAGGGGGAATTCCTGGGTAGGTGCAGGGTTGCAGACCTTAATGCTAGGAGAACTTCAAAGCAAAACAATAAAGCACACGTGGAGTTAATGTCACTCTGAGCTTCAGCAGTAGCTTAGCAAGGGTTCATAAATTCATGTGTTTTGATTTAGTCATCAAAACTCTACTCTGGTCTCTCTTCAGATGAGAGAGTCCTTTGGATGCAACCTGGCACGTTGTTCTCCCTCGCCGATGCTCTGAGGCACTTGCTCTGGGTGCTGCCCTACTAATCTCCCTTTTTCTTTCAGCCTCGCTGACAGTCATTGCTGTGAAGGCTGTGGCCGGCATGATAACACACTCTGTGAAGGGTAAAATGCAGCTTGCTTATCCTGTTTTCTATATCATGTGCATTTTAATGGCAGCTACTTGTGCTTTCCAAGTCAAGTAAGTGAATTTCTACTAATCTGCTAACCTCTGTACCCATTTATCTGTCAGTTTTGTTCAGTACTGCTATTGACTCAGATACAGATTACAGTTAAATGCAACAAACTCCTGACAGAGCCTGCATAAATTGCCTGCAGTTGATTATATTGTTTATTTAGACTTTATTTCTCAGTTTGTAATTGATTAATTGCACAAGGTGCTACCTCCTCTCATTATCAATTCATATGCAGTTTCTCCACACTCAGTTTTAGCTTTGCCACAGGTTTTGAACTTATTAGAAGAAAGTTATGTTCCTGATGCTTTTGGCTGCTACTTTTAAAAACCTTCACTGATGAACAATCCAACAGCCACACGTACCTCTTTACGCACCTCTTTTTTTTTCCTGGCTTATGTCACTCATCAGGCTGAAGAAGAGAGTTTGCCACTAGTTTCCCCCTCTTTCTTTTAAATGTGACTGCTTTGTTACCCTGTGTCTCTTTAGGAAGCAGCTAACTTTTGGTGAGCTGGGGATGTGGCGGGGGTTCCCTGCTGGCCTCTCGCCTGTTAAGTGACCATTTCGTGCTGCCTCTGCAGATTGCTGCGGGTGGCAGCACGGTAAAATACTGCTTGCAGCTGAACGGAGAGTCCCTTCCCTTCATGCCGGTCCCTCTGCTTCGGGTGCTGATAGCATCATTTGGTAATCTCAGCTAGACTGCTCCAGTGTGAGCCCAAGTGTTTACTTGCATGATTATTTTCCGGTAGAAGAGCCAACCCAGCTTTCTTGTGGCAGAACATATCATTCCCATGTGGACTCAGGAAGTCCATGCGTTATTATGCAGTGACTCTCCATGGCTGACTCAGGAACTCCCCTGCAGGAGATTAGAGAGTGATTTACATCCAGCTTGTCTTCGCTGGAAGAACAGCTCGGGCCATTTAAAATAGGAAATAAAAGTTTTAGTAAATAGGAAGCTCCCAAATTAACCTCTCCTCCTTGCCAGGTTTTCTTTCCTTTATTTCTTTTTTTGCTGGATCAGAATTAGAGGATAAGTGAAATGTGCCTGCTTCATTCCCTGGGCTCAGTGTCTTTTCCTCTCTTCTCTTTTGGGCACAGTTTCTGTAGGAAACAGGGCTTTCAGTCTAGATTTTCCATTTTATTTTTGTTTTCTCTTTTGTTTTATTTAACTGTCATGTGTTCGCTCAGAACAGTCAATGCTGCAACATCCTGCTGGATTCAATTCTGAGCATTGGTATCACTGTTTTAGTCTCTGTGACCAAGTTTGTTGCAAATGGGAGAAAATAATGAGGTGTTTTCAATGACTTCAAAATCCTGACTATGCTGTGGATATGTAGGATTTCTTTATTTTTAAAGCACCATGGAGACTGTTCAACAGTTGCTAAAATAACCATGCAATTACTTTAATGGCTAAAACAGATCCAAGCTTGGATTTTTACTGTTCAGCTATATTGTACCAGTGAACATTTAAACATGGCTCTTTTTATAGGTTTTGAATACACTCCACAGTCTCTTGATTTTTCTCTTTCTGTTTGAAATGCATTGCTAGGATAACACAGTATCTGCTCATGCCTCCCAGGGTTCACACTCATGATTCGGCATCTCATGGGTAGAGGTTGATGGCGCTGTTCTCCTTACAAGTGGGTTCATGTGAATTTTCATCGGTTGATGCAAACCGTAAGGGCTGCTCCATAACCTGCTCACCAACATCTTGCTCTGCAGGCTTGTTTGCAGAGTACGATCATGTGTTCCTGTATCTTGCTATTGATCCTGGCGAGGTTTTATTTTGCCTTTTTGAGAAGCACAACGCAGAGCTTCCAGCCCAAGGAGCACAAGCTGGGAGCCGCTTTCCCAGACTTTCCTGGCAACACAGGATTCCCCGCATAAGCTGGTGTGTGATTGCATGGATGAACATACCAGTGTGTATTTTAACCAAGTTGGCTTGAGCAGCAGCACCAAGAAGGCAGCAATGTGGACTCCAGCAAAGTGGAACTGTTCCTGCAAAGACTCAAAGCCTAATCATGCTGGGTAGATACCCTTACACAACCTGTATAAATTATAGTAACTTGTCCTTGACTGCTTGAAGGCAGCACATCTTCCAAAAACTGATGCACAACATAGGCAGTGACACTGTAGCATTCCTTCTTTTCCTGTGGCAGACAACATTTTTTCCAGTGAACCTTCAGCAGGGAGTTTCAAAGCCCATGGACAGAGGAAAGCCCTCCAACCTTCTGGCTTTGTCCTGCTTGTACTCTGCAGAGTCAAACCCAGCAGGTGAATTCAATATGATTATCCATTTGTCCAGGATGCTTTGAAATTGTGGTGAGAAACAGTCAGGCTTATTATTAAACTTACATTAAATTGCAAAGTTCATTTGCACAGACTTTCTTGAAATGGAAAGAACTTCCTGTGCAATAACTTTTGTCTTCCAGGTTCTTGAATCAAGCCATGGAGCTGTACAAAACGACAACAGTTGTGCCCATTAATTTTGTGTTCTCCACAACCAGTGCCATCCTTTCAGGTTTGTTTCTGGCCTTCTGTCTCTACAGAATGATTTTCTAAGGATCAAACTTGAATTATCAATCACCTTTGACAGGAAGACAAACCAGTCATGTTTGTCTTCACCAGAATAACTTTTTCTTATTTGACAGGTGTTTAAGTTCTGAATAATGAATAAGTTCATAACCTTTAAAGTAAAATAAAAATAATCAAACTCTAGCTTTTGGTAAGTAAAGTTTACTGTGCCTTGCTGGCTTACTGGAAATACCTACATTTGTCCTAGTCTCATATTGACATGCAGTAAATGCATTTACCATGTGTACACCAGCCTCTCCATATCCGAACTGGTAGAGTAATTTTAACAGCCTGGCAAACTACTCAAATGACAACCAGCTGTGTTTCATAGTAGTTAGTGTATATTCAGTTTCAGAAGGCGGAATTCTAGGTTAAGTGAAGGAAATAAAATGACTCTGAAGACCTTTTAAGCATTTAACATTTTATTCTGGGTGAGAACTTTGAACTCAGTGTTGTTAAAGAGCAACTGAAAATCTTGGAAACCCTGCACAGTGTAAGAACATGAGCAGGGAGGAGGACTAAGATGCTGTATCAGCAATGAGCCCAAATGATCCTGTTGTTATAACATTTATGACTCATTTTAACACACACTGGGGGCTTTCCTGTCATTGCTGTGCAGGAGTTTCTCATGCAGAGCTGCCGTTAATGAGAAGGGGAGTTAGCTTCATGCACAGATTGCCTCAGCACCTGTGTTAGAAGAGACCTACACTTTGTGACTGAGAGGAGACTTTGGCCAAGAGGGGTTTGCATTCTTGTGACCATATGGAGAATTTGGCTTTTTGCCTCCTAAAAAGATCAAGTAACTATTCAGGAACAGCACAATAGCTTTGAGACTGGATACACATGCATTTGCACCAGGTTAGTTAAACCAGCGCAGAGCTCAGGAGAACAAGCGCTGGTCAGTCTTGCCGGGGTACGTGCAGAGGGCACCTTCTTTAGCGGTTCCCCCATTCCTAGTTGCAGTCTTTGAAGATACGTTCGCTCTTCAGCTGCTCCAGTTCACACTCTGGTGTTTCTAAGTAAAACTATGCTCCTCAGTGGTTTAAAGCTCACACATTTGGCTGTGAATTGGGGCAGCTGAGATCCAGATATGCATCTGGTTCTGTCACCACCACTGCAGAAGTGCTAATTCCTGGAGAAGGGGTGACCAGAAAGAGTTAGTGATCCCTTCAGCCAGAAAGATTTGGCAGACTTGGCTGCCGGAGCCCTTAACTTGGTATAAATATCAGGGATACTGCTTGTTATCTAAAACCTGTTCTTAATTGGAGTTAAGATGGCCTGTTGGAGTGGCTTAACTAAATCCTTGAAGAACCTGTTGGCTACACTAGTATGGCCCTGCTTGCAAATAAGACCTTGAGCCCGACCTGCATAAAGACTGTGTTGCTGACAATGCAGAGAAAAAAATAACCTGCATCTGGGCAGTTAATAACAGCAAGCGTTCCAGCCTGATAAACTAAATCTTCTCCAGTCCCAAACAGTATCCTGAGAAAGCCTACATGATAGAATATGGGTGTATAATGTGAACCCCCCATAATGTGTATTAATACCATATTTGGGATTTTTTTTTGCTCCATTTGAGCATGACACTGCTCCTGACCCTCCCAGCTGTAATTCATATCACTTGGAATCCAGTCAAGATCTGCAATTCTTGTTTCTGTCACATTCCAGGGGTCATATTTTATCAGGAATTCCAAAGTGCAGCTTTGCTGAGTGTGTTCATGTTTCTGTTCGGGTAAGTGTATCGGCTGAAAATCTGCACTAAAGCTTGTATTGAAACAACAGTGCTTCGCGGAGTGCCTTCTTTTCTCAGTAAGAAGAAACCTGCCTTGTTATTAAAGTAGTATGGCATAGCCATTACAGTAGGATAAAAAACATTAAAGGAAAGATTAATATCAGAGCTATGGGGTTTTGGAGGCCTGTTTTTGAATCCAAATATGTAAAAATGTGAGACACTTATGAACTCCTAATCCCATGATGGAATGAAAACCCAGCAGCATGTGTTCCTGCAGCAGGAAGGACAGATCACTGCTCTCCTCCAAAGATCATGTTATAGAGGAGACTTTTATGACTGCGAGAAATGTCCCTCCACGTCCCCGTCCACTTGCGCGCTCCAGCTGTTCTCTGCGGCCATTAGCTGTGGGCATTTGCTTGCCTGCAAGGCGGTGCTGTAATACCTCTCCTCCGTCTCCTTCTGCTCAGGAAGACACAGACACAGCCTGCCTGCTGCAAAGCTCAGAGCCCACTACGAAGCTGCTAATGGCAAATGTTTGAAGAAGTGCTAAGCGAGAGCAGAAATCCACTGCAATGGATTCCACTATGGAATCCACTATGCCACCAGCGTAGTAACAATTCAAGGGACAGGTGAAAGTTGTTTGATAAGGGGCATGTGATAGTTAAATGCATCTCCCCTGAACTCTTGGTCATGTGTCTTTCTGCTGTTGTCAAATAAATGGGGCTGACAACTACACATATCTTCTTCCCCTGCAGTCCAACTGCAGCAGACACACAGGACTGGTATGTTGTTTGATGGCAATAAATGCAACAGAAAATGGAGATGAACAAATTCAATCCATGTATTTGGCAGAGAGGAAGCAGTGACTGTGTGTCCAACACAGAGCACACAGATTTATCCAAGCATAGCAGTTTCTCATTGCTCCTGGCTTTCCGCTTGCCCCTGAGACACACAGTCAAATGAGAAAAACAACAGAGATGTTGACTGTCTGTAACAAGACTGAGCTGCTAATGAAATTGGAAATGCAAAAACACTAGTTCAGACACTCTATGAAGATGCGCTCAAGGATTCAAATGTTGTTGTCTCACGCTCACAGGCAGCTGGTTCTCTGTCACAGAAAGTGTAATTTTATTTGCAGAGCCCTTGGTACTGACAATAAAGCTTCAGGAGGCAAAAGCTGGGTTGACAGGGAGCCCAAGTTGTATTTATAGAGCTGCCAGGAGCAAAAGTTTCTTATAAGCTGAGCAGCTCAGGTTTGGAAGTCCTTGAAAAAGAAATGTGGAAAGAAATCCTCATCTCAGGTGCAATTACTGCCCCCAATTATACTATGTCACTGTTTTTTGCAGGTGTCTCCTTTCTTTTCTTGGTGTATTTTTAATTACAAGAAACAGAAACAAGGAACATTTACAGATTCCTTATATTGACTGTGGAAATATTCCTGGTAAGTAGTTTTTTTTTGTTTGTTTGTTTTTCTCCTGTCTCTCTGTTTAAAAATGATTTATCAGATAATGGGATGACCTGGGAGAGTTGAGTCAGGAATGTTCTCTAATCATATTTAATAAATATACTGTTCCCTTAATTTCTATTACTGTTCCCAACAGATTTTTTAAGGAATTTTTCATACTTTTTCCAAGCTATTGTTACAACCAGTCAAGTGAAAACAATGATTATTGGAGTAAAGAATGTTTAAATGATGGATTGGTGGAGGATTTGTTTTATTAAGATTTTTCATAAAGTTATTGTTTTTCCCTTCCCTCACCCTCATTCCTTAGGACAAAAAGTGACAGGCAAAATACAGCCAGATTCTCACCATTTGTGTTATGGCACTTTGAATACTGAAGATGACATGGGGAAACCTCAAAGCTGAAAGAAAAAGCAGCTTACTTACCAGTTAGCAAAAGGAACACCACTGGGACAAGGATCAGGAGCACCTTTTCTCTGGATATATTCAAGTATTTATTGTATTCCTGTATGTCAATGTGTCATAGTAATATTTAGTCCTGCTTAATTTATCCCCTGGCTGTCCCAAGCATGTTATGAAGATAAAGGAAGCTTTAAGAAGAACTAAGTAAGTGTTAATGAAACTGAACATTTTCCTGCTATAAATGTCGCTTGGTGACGATTTGGAGCTATTCTTAGTTTTAATTGCCTAGAAATGCAAACGGGCATATAACAGGATTTAAAAAATTTGCTTTTGAAACCCCCCAGATGTGCCTAGATGCCTAAAGACAAAGACGGGGAATGAGGCGAATTTTTTTCATAATTGACTTCAAGTATTCTGCTGTATGTCCAATACCTTTAAAGACCTGATCCTTTCTGTTTGACCATCAAAAACTGTGTGCATAAACGTTTATACATGATGTATTTTAATTTATGTATGGTGGGAACGCCCTGACGTGCTTCTTGCTTCCCATCAGACTGATTTCCGTATCTTGGAAGGAAATGCGCCCTTGTGTGAGAAGGGACCCTGCTGCGGCGAGGGGCTCAGCCAGGCCGAGCCTGGGAGCGGTGCTTGACGTTCTCCCGCTTCCCAGAAGAGCCTCGCGCGCAGGGCCGTGCGGAGGAGAGGCCGTGTTAGCAGAGTCTAGCCTGAGGCCGAGCATCTGTTTGCAGGGAGAGAAGTTTTCAGCGAGGAGAGTGAAAAGCCCTCCAGAGGAGACGAGGGAAGCCAGGCTCCCTTCCTTGGTGTGTTTGTCAAAGACACTTTTAAGGGGAAAAGCAGAGGATGCCGGGCCAGTCCCACCCCCTTCCTAAATCCATGGTAGTCCTGCACGAGGGCAGGCTGGAGAAACCAGCGTCATCGTGCGGGCTGCGTACATTTTCCTCATCGAAAGGTCCCTTGTGTGCACTCGTTTGAGGAGCCGGTAGTGATGGGAGCCACAGCAATGGCTGGGTTTTGGTCCGGGACGCAGCGAGGCCTCCGTGTGCCTCAATCCCAGCCTCTGGTAAGAAATTCCCGCTGGGCATCCACGCTGGCTGCACCAGGCGCTTCTGGCCCATCTCCCTCACATGCTGGGCTGCAGGAACGAGCGGAAGGGCTCGGGAGGAGGGCTCAGTGCTAGCCTGGAAGTCTTGGGCAAAACTCTTCTTTGAGGTCGGACTTAACCTGCAGGAGTGGATGAGGGCCCTGTGCAGGGTGTCCTTCATTTCAGCGGGTTGTGATGGAATGGCACCTCCTGGTTTTCCAAGCAATTATTTCATTTTAAAATAGGTGCAGCAAAAGAGCAGTGAGACAGGTTGGTTTCAAATACTAAGGAGTATCCACAGCATTGTAGTCCTTCCCATGCAGCAGTGTCCGGAAGGCAGGACTCAGTGCGGGTGTGAATATGGCTTTGGACTTGGATCTTTTCCAGCTGGCACAGGACAGGATTCAGTGATGGCACCTTACCAGCTGCCAGGTCATGGCCACCTTCTCCCCCCTGCAGTCTAAGGGAAGCAGAAGTTCAAGTTTCTGAAGTTCAAAATAAAAAATGCAGGGTTTTTTGGTATGCCTTCTCCAGGGAGTAAAGGCATGCCTCCATCTTTCTTTTGCAGCTCAGATTTAAGCCACTTCCTAATTCTCAAGTGAAAGTGTGTGCTCAAGATGGAAATGGGAGGCTTACAGTTTTTCTTCCTGTGGCCTAGGAAATAAGAAGATGAAAGGATTTGTTATTGATTCTTTTTTTAAAGTTATTGGTCTTGGGCATCTTTCTGAAATTTGTTTCCATGGTTTGGAAGGGCTGGAGGAGACAGTAAGGATTCCCAGGTTTAGAATTTTTTCTTTTGAGTAGGAAACTGCATGCAGAATTCAATGGCAAAAGCTATTTTTTATTTTAAACAACTGTAATTCTTCTTGAATGCCCCCCCTTTTTTTTCAGCCAATGGGCTTATACAAAGATTATATGGGTTAAAATGTGTTCTGGGTGCCTGAACGTAATTTAAATTAATTTATGGAGCAAAACTCCAGCAGGAATTACGTGCAATTAAAAAATGTCATTTGGCATGATTTTGAGATGTGGACACATTCCAACTAATGTATTACAGGGCCAGAAAATTCTGTGATGAGATTTCATTATTGCTGTGCAAAGAAGGGGACATGTTTTATTTTAAGAATCAGTTCCTAATCAATGTCATTTTCAGATTGTGCCTGTGATATTTGGGTTACAAAGACCACAGGCAAATGCTTTCTAAAAGAAAATCCTTTCCACTGGAATACAAAAATATCCCTGGACCCCTTTTCTTTAATAGTGAGGTTTTTTGTTTTTTTTTCCTGTATTTTTCTTGACACCAAAGATCTGCACCAGATATAAGCTGTGAAACTTGCACCTGCAAACTGAACTTTCATGAGTGGATACTCTCTGGAATCTGAGGAAATAAAAATAAATGAAGGCGTGGTGGACAGTCAGCACCTCACGTGATCCCTGCAGGCTCCAGTTTGGGATTTTGTAGATCAGAACCAGCCGGACTCATTTAGTGCTTGTTCCAGTGCTGATGAATACTGCAGAAAAGGATGAAGTATTAACTGGCCAAGGGCCTGGAAATGGGAACTTTGGAGGAGAGTTAGGCAATTTGTTTTTTGCCATAAAAATATCAGGTTGCCTTTGCCAAATGTTTTCAGCTGGCAAAAAATAAATTAATAAATTAATCTTCCCACATCTGCCAATGATGGGGCCTGGTGTTCACCTGGCAGGCTTATTGCCTGCTCCCTCTACGGCCCTGCTCAGGTCTTGTGTGCAAGGGACCTGGCTCACCTAAAACCGTGGGAGAAAGGTCAGAGTTTATAGGGGCTTCTCTGGTGGTTCAAAGAGCTTCTCTCCTTTGAAGCTCTGGTTTCACAAATATGATGAGCTGCTTGAACAGTTCAGTACTGCTGGAAGCGTCACCATTTTCTCCTGGCTGCGAGGTCCTGCACTGCCTACGGCCTCTGTGAGCCTGTTCAACCCGCTGACCCTGCAGAAACAGTCTCTTTCTTTCCCTTCCTGGGCTCACCTGGAAGGTTAGTGAGTGGAGGTGGCCCATGGGAGCATCTGGCTGGAGCATTTGGTGCAAAGCAGAGGAAAACAAGGAGAGGGAGGAGACCTCCTTCCTCTAGCAGGGACAGCTATCGCGTTATGCTCTCCCCCCTGGACAGCCCCATGTACAGCAGGTATCCTGCTAAGCTCATTCCTCATGTGCCAGCATGTCCCAAACACATGTCCCAAAGCCTCTGACAATGCTTTGGTTTTAAGTGTCTGACTTCTGAAGCTAAACTGCAGGTCAGACTTGGCATGCTGTGCGTGGTGAGTTGGGTGACTCCACCTGGGGTAGAGACAGGCAGCCTGTGGCATGAGGAACATGCTTAGGTCAGCTAGGAGCACAGGCGTGTGTTTAACCACACAGCTTGTTCTAAGGGCTGTTTTCTTTTCTTTCCAGTGCTTTCCAACTGTTTGCTATGAAGTGCATGAGCAGGGTTGGACTGGGACCGAGTGCCCTCAGCGCTGCTCTTGAAGTGGTCTTCTCTTATGAGCAGTGTCTCCTTCCAACCCACTGCTTGCTAGGAGGCTGGCTGCTCGCAGAGGAAAATGTTGACTTTGATAACTCCGGAGTGCAAATGATTAGACTGACCCGTCTTCCAGTGTGCACTTTTGTTATAGTCCTCTGAGGCTCAGCCTTTTTCTTGTTTAAATGTTTTGGATTTTTGTTGCCTTTGGAGAAATCAGCAGGACTGTCTCAGTGACGAGTCCAAAGGCTAACACAGGCTAATTGCCTTAATTATTATTGGAGGGCCAAGTTGGAAGATTTACAACCTGAGGCTGACCAAAGAGAAAAAAATAAAGAAAAATTTAATTTTATGGATTCTCAGGAGTTTGAGAACTCCTGAGCTTGCAATGTTCCCAGGATCTGGGGCAGAATCGGAGACATCAGTGAACAAATAGTGAAAACATTTATTTTTGTATGTGTTTTTAATTTGATGGACTTTTTTTTTTTTAATGTAGTATAGCTTTTCTTTCCTTAGAGAAGGACAAAAGAAAGTAAATCGCTCTCTTGGTAGATGGGTGATATTTTGACCTTTTGAAGCTGAGAGAAGTTTAGAAGGCACCCGATGACATGTTCCCTAGCTAAAGTAGTCATTAACTTATAATACAGAGGTGGGCAGCACTGGCAGATACATCACTGCATACTAAGCAGTCACAACTGTTTAGAAAGGCTCCTCGTCCTCTTCCTGTGTATTAAATCTGCTTCAGAGCACTTGTACCTGGTCTGGGCCCCTGGGCTACACATAAACATATTTTTGGAACATACTGATAGGAGAAAAGTTGGGAGAAAACAAAATGAGAAAGTGCACCTGATAGCACACTGTCTGCAGTAGCATTTTGCCTGCTGAGTGCCTCAGCTCAGAGTGCCAGGGAAGTGTCACAAGATGACAATGAGCTAAGAACATGTCCCGAGTGTTGCATGGGCACAGAGGGATGAATCCAAGGGACAACTAAGATCCTCCGGACAAGGGCAACTATTGAGTTTTCAAACTAGAGTTACTGTAAAAGATGGACTGAACAGGTGGGTTTACCTCTGACTGTTTTACATGTAGTTAACGTATCGCTGTAGCCCGTGGCATTAATACTTTGAACAGAAGTGGACTGTGGCTGCTGATGAAAGAGCCAATTTTTGTATTTTGCTAGGTCACACTGGGAAAAATGGAAATGATTGATTTAAGCCTCCAGCACAAACATGCACTTGCCAGCTCTCCAGTTGGAGATTTTGACTCTTGGACTAGGCACTGCCTTCTCTAGATGGAATTGTTGGAGTCTGCTGCCAGTTCTCTTGCCAGACCCATTAAGCTCGTTGAAAGAGCAGCACTGTCATTTGTCTCTGCTTGATAGTTGGTGGGCATAAATCCAGACTAGCATTAACACTGGATCAGGACTTTTCTCTCCATTTGAAAAAATTAAAAATGTTGCTCTTGAGTTTCAATAGCATGTGTATCAGGCCCAGAGCTGAATGCTGTCTGATGCTCTCTGATACACTCAGCCAAGAATGAGAAAGGAAACTTGCGTAGCGTGGAGGCGGCTATATAGACACTTCTTACCTGACACTGAAGGTTACTGCTGGGAATGCATCATATGGCAACAGAGTACAACAACAAAGTGTTTCAGTGTCTCTTTAGTTTTATGAGAACAGCTGTTCTGTGTTTTACACTGGAAAGGAGATGAGGAATATGATTCAATATTACTAAGCATCACAGTTACCTGTGTATTCATTTTTTCTGGGCAATATTTAATAGTTAACTAACAGGCGTGCCCTGAAAATCCATTGACTGGATTTAAAGTGTATGAATGCACTTTAGCATTTGGTGCAGAGTGAACGATGACAGCTGGCTCATATGAGAAGGAAGCTCAATGTCGCTTTCCTGGCTTCTTGGACAGCTCTGGTCAGGGAACATTTTCTGAGTACTCCTGCGTAAGCACCTTGGCCCATCTACATGAAAAAGCACCTAGTCCTCTACCCCACAAAGTAAGGTAGAGCATCTACTGTTAGTAATCTGTATTAGCAGTGAGTCATTGTTTGCTCTTCAGCTCTGACTTATGCCTATTTTAAATTAATTTAGCTTATAGCTATTTGTCTTTCCCCAGTGAATTGAAAGCACTCAGTAAGACCCCCTAGTAAAGAACACTACCTGTGTTTTTTGCTAAGCCAGCTAGACCCCCCATTTCAGGCTCTCACCATCTGACTTTGTCTGAGCCCTCAGTTTTCTGCAGTTCTTTTCTGCTGTTTTCTGCATCTACAGCTGGCTTCAGCACCAAAAGCACTGTACAGATCAGGCCATAGTGCTGCTGCAGTGGTAGCACAGACCTTGCACGGTGCTCTCAGTGCCTGGCGTCTCCCGTTTCCCGAGCTCCAACCCTGCATCCTTGCCCAGCGGCCACTTGCCCCGGGAGCTGCCTGCGCCGTCTGTTCCCCACCGGGTTAACGGCGCTGGCCATGCGTGCCCAGAGCTGCATCAGCCTGGGTCATCGTGAGCAGTTTGGCTTCTGACTCCTTCCTGAGTTTGATCATGGTGCATCGTGGAGGTGGCCTGAGCAGGGGGCCAAGCACATCTTACGCTGCGCAAGCCTCTCGCTGGCGCTGGGGCTCACACAAATGTCACGGCAGGTATTGCTTCTGTTAAAACACCTCATCGCAGTGGGCGACCCTGCACAGGCAGCTCTTCTTCTCAGCGCTCCAGCACTACGGGAGCCACCGTGGCCTGGAGAGGAGGGTGATTCATGGAGGGCAAGGGTGCAGCAGGTCTGGGAGAGCCCTGAGTCCGGGAGGAGCGTGCGGAAGCGCAGAAAGCGCCGTTGCCGCAGGGGTGGCCACGGGGCACCGCGGGAACGGCGCAGCTCATCGGTTCCTGGGCGCAGCTGAACGGCCTCTGCTCTCTCCTCTCCGCGCAGCTCACGGGGCCGCCGCGTGGGACGGTGAGTCTGAACCCTCCAGAAGGGAGTAAAGCTGAAACCAACTCTCCTGTGTCCTGGGCGAGAGTTTCCTTGCCAAACTGCTGGATGCGAAGGGGGAGCTGGATGCTGGATGCTGGAGCTGCCTCTCAAGAGAAAACCGAACCCCCTTGCCTGGGTTTTGTAAGAGGCAGCCGGGGCATCTGGCTGCCTGAGAGGCCGCGGCACGGGCTAATGCCGAACCAGGCACCAGACCCCGCCGGGCACCCTCGCTTTTGGCTGCTCCAGGCAGTCGGGAGCTTGCTCCGGATGTTTCCCCCTTGAGGTGCCGCAGGCTCCCGCCATGGCAGAGGGCGGGAGGTTTGTCGGGTGTTTTCAGCAGCAGCGGGCGCGCGTCTCCCCGCTGCCCGCCCAGGAGCGGTCCTGTCGAAGGAGGGCGCGCGTTGCGTCTGGATACTCCGGCCACGCTACCCAAGCGAGCAGGGTCGCTTGGCCTGCTGGGGCTCTTGCAGCGCCCGCCCTTTGAATTGAGCGTCCCGAGGCTTTTTTTTGGTTTTCCTGGTGATTTAAAATGAGCAGATTGGTAATTTCACCTCAATTAACCTGTGGCAATTTGTGGTGGAATTCTGCGTGAAAAGAAAATAAAAAGCTGCTTTGTGCAGCGAAGCCTTTGCAAATAAAAGCCCATGATGGAGCACTTTGAATGTGATTACAGTGACTCATATTTTTAATGGC
>VZSV01000007.1:7639843-7699717 GCA_013398735.1 Nothocercus julius
AGGCAGAGCACCTGCTGCCGCGGGGGCGCCCCGGCCGCCGGAGACCTTCCCCGGGCGAAGGCCGTCCTGCCGCCGACGGCACGGCGGTGACAGCCCTGGCCGGTCCTCATGGCCACGTTTCCTCATACGCCGTGCGTTGTTGGCTAAGGCAAAGAAACACTTGGCTGTGTGTGTTGTGCTGGGCCCTTCAACTATGGGAGGCCAAACCTGCATTTCGGAAGCAAAGAGGTTCCTTGGAAAGTGAAGGAAAAGGAGGGAGGCAGTTCGTGTAGCCGTGTTGCCCCGGAGCGGGGCTCGATGCCACCCCCACCATGCCCCAGGGGATGGTGCAGCCGTCAGCCCAAGCTGCGCCGCTCACCAACACCCTTGCACGACACCCTGCGGACAAACTGCAGGAGTCCCAGATGTGACGTTACCACATGGGGGTTGGTCAAACTGCCCTGGTCCCAAATAAACTTGGGGGGCTCTTTGGCACCTGGCAGCACCTGAGCTTGGTAGGGCTTCCTTCTGCCCTGGTACGTTCAGGTTATGTGCCTGGTGCCTCTCTGCTGGTCAAAACCTTCACATGAGGTTGAAGACACCACATGTCAGTCAGGTTTTGTCCGGCTTTCCACCCAGCGGATGGTTTTGGAGCGGGAGGGCATCGCTGACAGCTGGGAGACACTTGCAGCTCACAGCAGCAGCTCAAGAGTGTTCAAGCGTTCAAGAGATGTAAAGCGGCCTCAGCCACTGCGGGTGACTTATCTGGAGACCTCAGTGGCCAAAGGCCGTGGTGTCCCTATTTAGCATGTGCCAGTGGTGGTTCGGAAATGGTTTAATGCGTCTCCAGGCCAATATGATGGTTCCCTGACAAGCTACAACCCTCTCTGCACCCCCTCCAAAATGAATGTGCTCACCCTTGCATGGAAATAAAAATAACTTTTCCTCCTACATAAAGAAAAAATAAATTTAGTGCTGCTGTTTTGTTAAGAAATAAACAGTTTCTGTTGCGTTTTTCTTTGAAGAAGTTAAACCATATTGTTAGACTTACTGATTATAAATAACCGTCAGCAGCAGAAGCCTGAGGTGTCTGCCTCATATGGAAAATTTCAGCTCAGATGGTAGAAGTCTGGCAGAGCTTTATGTTCAGCTCAGAACAGGATCTTACAATAGAAAAGCAAACCGAGCTGCAAGCTGTGCCTGAGATCAGGTCATCCGCCTGCTGAAACACTGTCACCTGCGGGGAAGTGTCACTGTGGCAATGTCTGGTTTCCTGGGTCCTTGTGTGGCTTTCGACTAGGCTAGTGTCTCGCTTTCGCATGTCCATCAGCACTACGTCGCTCCGTGCTCAGGCTGCCTTTTTTTTTTATTTGCCGGAGACTGCAAGTTGTGCAACATGCAGTAAATGTCATTAGGAGCTGAGAAAACACTTACCGGCTATGCATAAATAATGCTTCTAACATAAAATAAAATCATAGCTTTAAAATGTGTCATCATTAAACATTGGCCAAAATGAAATCATGTTTTAAAAATGTATCGTGTGGTTGGCCAAAACTCAGGCTTATGTTAATTTGTTTTGCTACACTAAATGGTGGCTTTAATGTACCAAGCCTTTAGCAGAGCTGGTGAAGATGGCACAAAATAAGGTAATTAATGCAACTCACGCTGTAGTGGAGCATTGTTTGAGATGATCTAAATAGAAACCTGCAAAAACACAGCTGTGCTAAAACATGGTAGGATGGGTTTTTACAGTGCAAGAGCAAACATTAGTGTTCCCAAATTGCAGAAGCCCCAGGGAATATCCAAGCTGCTGTGGTTTCCATCGGCTGCCTAGGAACCAACCCTCAAAGCATGGGGTTATTGGGAGGCATTCAGCCCCAGCTATGGGCAGAACTACGCAGATGCAAGATTGACTCCTCCACACATTTGTGTTTTGTCATCTTTTGCTTAGAGCCTCTGCCTGAACTATTTTACATCAGCTTCATCTACAGCATTTGGTGAGTGCTGGGTAGGACCCGCAGTGTGGATGCAGTACAAACAATTCCCTAAGATAAAGAGCAGTATCAGCACAAGAATAAATGGGTTTATATTTACCATAAAAATGTATCTGGAATTAGAAAGCTTCCAGCCGTTGGTGGAAGCAAGCTTTGGAAAAACGCTTCCATGTGTTTTCTAGCAGAAACAGTGAGAGAAAGAAACCTAAGTAATTTTAAGATGGAGTTGCAAAATGTAGGATCTGTGTTTGCACTAGCACAGGAGCCTCTGGCTGTGGACATCTCTCTCAGTCTTCCGTGCTGCAACCTGATTTAGCTGCTATGCTTCTTGTCACTGTGAAGCTGTAATGTAAACTCCTGTGCACACCGGGAAGCAACCCCTCACCATATAGCAGAGGAAGGGAGGAGGAATGGAAAAGCCTTGCATTGGAGGCGACATATCTGAGTATCCCAGGAGCAATGTTTATACTGGAAAATCAACACAAATAACGAGAACTCAGGCAGCATCTGATATGGTGTCCAGGAGACACAAGGAGTGGAGCAAAATAATATAAAGCTGCTGCTTTTTACTGTTAGCATTGCCACACCTAGCGTGCTTCATTCATGGGTATTAAGTAGGTGGTGGAAGATGGTGTCCTTCTTGGGCAGCAACCTCCATAGGCTCTGGAGAGCCCCGGGAATGCGTGAGGGAGATACTTCGTGTCTCCCACAACAAACAGAACAGTGGGCACGTTTCTCCAAAAGTGTATTTCTCCATAGTTCCTAGTCTGAAGATCCCTGATCCCCAGCCTGAGAAGCGCTGTTCCAAGAACATGTGCACAAAACGGCATTTCAGAGCAGCACTGTGAGGGTTGTTCCACAAGCTCACAGGGAATTGCTCCGAGAGCTGGGCGCTGACGAAAACTCTCCATTGTTATTCTTGAGCTTACAGCTAAATAGAAAATAGTGCTCTAACTCTTTTACTCATAATGAAAAAAGAAAAAAAAAAAAGTTTAAACCATGATGCAAGTGAAACCCAGGCTGTTCCTCTCCAAGCATTTGAGGAAAATATGAAATGTAAAAGCCTAAGATAAAATACCCTGGGAAACCAAGGGTAAAATCAGAGACGTAAATTCAGGAGCCCTTAGTTCTGACTGATTTCAGAGGGTAAATTCAGGGCTCTTTTTGTTCTGATTGATTTCACTGATGGATCAAAGCATGCAAGAATTGAGAGGAAATAACATTTTTATGAAATGTTGCATCAGTAGTCACCAGGATAAGAACGTCCCGTTAAGAAAAGTAGGTGGGCTGCAGCTGATACAACCAGGAAAATGCACAGGCCTTTAAAAAGAGCCAGGTGTTCTTTCAGACTGCCTTCATTTTCTGGGCTGCGGAGCAGCCTTTTAAAAGTCTGGGAATATATTCTCAGTGAATGAGAGGTGCCTCAGACAAAAGACATAAAACAACTGTCTGACTAGATCCAGTCCTCCCCCCACCAGCTTCCTTTTGAACAGTAATAAAATATAAATATTGAGGAGTCTGTTTTCAGTACTTACACTGGTGTTTTTCTGTTTCTCTTGAAGAGTACTTAAAAAAGATACCTCTTTTCCCCTTGTCAGTAAGAAAGCAATTAAGTTATAGCCATTTGAAAAATACTGGCATTGGGTCTGAAAATGGATAGTGCAAAAGATATAAAAGAACAAAACAGAAACAATTTAAAATTTTGTTATAGTCAGCTATAACTGCTGAAAATAACTAAATTCCTCTAAGCGAATAGCACATTTATCATCGTGAATGTCAAAATTTCCAGTGGTAACCTTCATTAAGTCTCTTAAAGTCAACCATCAACACCCACGTGGCTTAGGAGTCTGCACAGCAAAGTGAATAATAAAATCAGTAGGTGTAGTAATCATTGCTGTTCTCTCTCCTTATCACTTTCTTCCTTAATATAAACGTTCGTGTGTGTGTAACATAGGGCGAAATCTAGCAGAAAGACGGTCTTTCTGTTCTCTGCATGTATCATATATTGATGTCTCAAAAATGTATCATTCTGAAAAACAGAGAAGACCTCCTTCTCCCCACCTCACCAACACTGCTATACCTCCCTGCAGGAAGAGCCCTTTTTCCCTGCCTAAGTCATCACTCAAAACATTTTATGACTAAAATATGCTTGAATTTGTATTTGGAGTAAGCGTTTTTCCAACAGGTTTGGGTGGTCAGAATATTTTGCTTCTACAAAGTTATGTGGAAAAAAAAAAAAAAGAAAAAAAGAATTGTAACTAGGGAGTTTTTTGTTGTTTGTTTTTGTTTTGGGTTTTTTTTCTTTTTGAGCATGGAATTTATTTTTTCTTGACAGTGATATACAATAAACCCCTAATAGCTTCTCCTTTATAGGCCAGATCTTCAGGAAAAACGCACTGACAACACAAGAGGAAGAGTGAACAAATAGGCCTGGTCAAGGAAAGCTTCCCCAGGATAATTAAAAACATCTCACGTCAGCACTGGGGCCAAGAAGACAGATTTCCAAACACTTATCTTAGAGCTAAAATACAGGCGCCAAGCCTGCGTCGGCGCAGCGGCTGGAAGACAGTGGGCACCGGGAAGGTGCCCGGAGCATGCGGCTGCCACGCGTAGGTGGGACACGCTAGACACGGCCTGAACGGGGGCTGCACACAGGGAACCCCACCTGAGCTCAGCACGGGGCTCCTTCCCACGGGGAGATGGGAGGAATGCACGAGGGGATGTGGGAGGGGGTGAGGGGATGGGACAGGAATGGGTTCCTGAGGAGGAGGAGGAGGCAGGAGGAGGGTGCAGAGCTGCTGCAGCAGCAGCGTCGCTTGCAGAGTACTGAGGTGGCCATGACGGCCCAGGGCAGCCCTCAGTGCCGACTCGGGCATCCTGGGGTAAAGCTGCAGGTCCTTCGGGAGCTCAGGATGAGTTCATGGGGAGTGTGAGCAAGCTGTCTGCGGATTTGTTATGTGTGCGAGCACCTACTCCCATGACGGCAATGACTTCCTGCCTTGCTGCCACTTCGAGGGGACGCCCACCTTCATCTCGTCTGTATTCAGCTTCAGGTCCTAGAGAGAGAGAGGTGGGTTCCTCTGGTCTCAGAGGGGTATTCTCCTCCAGCCCTCCTCAGCTGAGGTCTCCCACGACCTCCCTCCCTCACCTTCAGCATCCAAGTGTTTTCCCCATCAGCTCCCTCCCTCCTCCTGCAGCCGGCCGCTGTGCAGCAGCTCTGCACAGGCTGCTGGCTGCCCTCTGCCCTCCTGAGACCCACCACCCGTGGACCTCTCCAGCTCTCCGAGGGCTCCCCGTTCTGCTCTGCAGCAGACAGACTGCTGTCTCTAACCTCCTGACTGCGTGTTTCAGGCAACGCCCCCCCGTCCATTACAGGTTGCAGCTCACAACCGCTTTCCCTCCTACTTCTGCAGGAAGCTCTCGCCTGTCTCACAGCTCCTTGACAAACTCCTCCAGCCTCCCACCCACTCGCTGTCGGCCTCCTCTCTGCCCCACCATACAATCTGTCACTCAGAATTTGTCAGCTTCCTCGCCGGCAGCTCCTTACCTTGCGTGGCGCGCCTGCAGAGCTCCTCTCCCGCACCTGCGCCCATCGCTGAAATATGCCTTTCCTCACCAACGCGGCCGCCTCCTCCCGTTGCCTCTTTTCATGCAAGCTATTTGGGCAACAGCTTGTATAAAAAGCCAGAGTGGGAACAGAGGTCGAGGTAGGGAAATGGCTTTGATTATAGCCTCACTTTCAGTCACTGACTTTATGAAACCATCGCCTCTTGATTCCAGATTTCCAGGCATTGCAGCTGCTTGGGACTGTGTGGTTTTGTTTGCTTTGGAACATTTCATTAAAAAGAAGAAAGGAAGCAAAGTTCAGCCATTACTGAGTCAGTAGGAAGTAAAAAAAAAAGACTCCTTTCCTCATTATGAAAATATATGTAGGCCTTTTCCCTCCTTTCCCCCCCACCCCAAACAGGACTTCAAAAGCCAAAGGCAGTCTCAAACGTTGCCATTTGCTGTGGAAATGTGCTCAGCATTGTGCAGGGCCAGGTCCTGGAGGAAATTTTTGTTGTTGACTTGACAGTTACAAGGATTTGGAAATCAAGTAATGAGCATGAGCAGTAGAGTGTTACTGTTCACTAACTCATTAAAGCTGCACCTGGAGCATTTATGTGTACAAAACTCAGCCACGTGCAGAACTGCCGTCTCCAGAAATAGCCTGAGGAAGCCAAGGATCTGGAAGCGAGTACAAATCCCATGGCTGGGGTAAACTCTTGCGGATTTCACAACTGAACAGTAGTGCTCTCCTCCCTAAGTTCCTCCTGCAGAGCGTGGCCAGCAGCTCACCATACCTGAGGGCTTCTCTGGAGCTTGTGGCCAACTCCTGCTCACAGCGTCAGTTCCTCTGCTAGTGCAGTTTGCAAAATTTGTTGGGCCACAAAAAAATGACTTATGCTCAAGTGCATAATATAAACAAGTTGTACTTCTAATTAGCCAAAACAGTCACACCAGAATTATGGCTTTGATGACTTACCTTTCTGAGCATTAGGGAATTATAGGGACAACAAACAGCACAAAAGTACAATAAATGCTCACCATTATTACTCTTCAGAGACACCTGCAGAGAAGAGTGACATCCTGGGGCAGGGATCATCCTTTATTTGTGCTTTTTCTCTTAGCTAAGCTCGAGTCTGTAGTATCTCTTCTAGCAAATACCTGACCTGTCCTCATTACCATAGTTGCTACTAAATGACTTGGTTGAGCCAGGAGATATCAAAGCCCTGATCTCTTGCATGGCCTCCAAAACCTCGTCATGATACATTATCTGTATCAGTAAGATCATCCAAAGGGAAAAGGTTAAAAGATTAAAAAAATCATAAAGAAAAATTTCAGATGCAGCAAGAAGAGTTTCATCAGCTCGGAATCAGCTGTTCTATATTCTCCAACAATAAAGACCTAGTAAACTTATTAAAGACATGCAATCTTGGATAACACCGGTGATGTACGCAGACCATTATCCTGTCTCTGGCCATAACCAGGTGTGTCAGAGCAAAGGGCAGACTCTCCTGTAGCTTGCAGTTACAGAGCACGCTGCATGTCAGGAGAAAGTGTCCTTATCAGGAGCTGAGGCTTCTAGAAGAAGGCAGGGTTGTGTCATAAAAGAGTTTTATGATCATAAGAGATTTGGTGCCACCAGATCGTAAGGGTAAACATCAGGGCAATGTCTCTGTGTGCCTACGTGCTTGTTACTGACACAATAATATGTCATTAAAGCAGGACTTAAGCCTGCAGAGGCTTGACACAGAAGTGACTTTGCACACACCTGAAGTTTTGAGGCTACCTAGTTTACTGTGTGATTAACAACTAAAGCTTAAGCAGATTTTCTACGGCTACAGAAATTCTGTAGCATTTACTGTCCCTGATAGAGCCAAACACAAGCATGAAGCTGATAATGTGAGCAGGATGCATGAAGTCTATAGCATACAGGAAGAGGCAAGAATGTATGGTGGCAAGTAGTGGGGAAAAGGTCATGAGAAAAAAATGATGGAAGTAAATTGTATTAGCAGAAAAACAGGGCATGACCCTACCATTTGGCAAAGTTACAGAAATCTTAACCTTTGGAAATGCTATTAGTTCATTGCCGCTGGAAAGTTGGCTAGAAATTCAACGCTCAGGACTGGCTCAATTCTAGGGTTTCTGCTGTGCTAAGCAGAGTAGCACATGAACACACCTCCCCTCTCAGAGGCACGCTCCTAATCAACAGTTACTAAATACTGTGTTATTCCTAATATTTTGCTGCCCTAGGCAACCAACCACTGGTTCTGCACTGCATGACACAGCCTGGAAGAACTAGATAGCCTAGAATCAATTTGCTACTGCAGTTGAGTTTGATTTTATGATCTTAATGCTTGTCTTCTGGGGAAGCAACAAAACATTCACTGTTCCCAGGATATGTAATGCTACTGGGAAGCCATAAATTTTAATTCACTGCTTTATTGCTCTCATGAAGAGATGTTCATGTATGTACTGTCACAGTTGGGGGTTCCTTCCTTTTTTAAATTCTTTTTTAGTTGCTTATCCATGAAACAGGAATAAATGCAGAATGCAGAAGCACAACAGCTTTTGTTTCCATCAATTATTGATGTTGGAGTGAGAGTTTTTGTCTCGTTTATCTGGACCAGGAATTGTTTCACAGGAGCTTTTTTTTTTTTTTTTTTTGCTGGATGAGCTGGCACTCCTCATTTCTCCTGGTTCGCTCTCCAAGCACTGCCAGTTTTCTTCCTTCAGCATCCAGCTTGAATGTGAAGTTGCAAGGAGTAGAGATTAATAGTTTTACTCATTAGTGGAAAGGAATCTATTCAGAATTCATGTTTGTGCCTAGAAGAGATTTCAGAGAAAAGCCTGCCCTAGAAATTTATCCAGAGCTCTTCAAAGGCTTGAAAGGGGTATCCAGCCAGACGTAATGGAAACTTTATTAAATTAAAAATAAAAATATTTTGCATAAAGTATTTTATTAGGGAAATAAAATCCTACAGAGTTTTCTGTAAGACAATTTGCTTGATATTTGTGGAGAAAATACCGAGATGCCAAAAGGGCCACAGAAAATGGCTGTCTTTCATTTTCCTTGTGTTTTCCATGTGAAGAAACTTGACCCTAACAAAACCTGAATGTACATACAGAATGTACATATAGAAAGGGATCCAGGTAATCAAAGGGGGCTTACTCTGGTCTATAAGAGAAGATAGAAAGAAAGATTTTTTTTAATGATAATAATCAAAGTTCAGTGGGGATTCTCTTACGGGTTTTCTTTAATGATCTATTTTGGAATAAAAGTATGTCCTGTATGTGAGGTCAAAAAAACATGTTTAGCTGCTGTTTTAGGTGGGGAGTCAAGCTCCAGGCAGGAGATTGGCTGAAGCTCATATTTTTTTGTAAAGATTCACTGGCCTTAACATTTTGGTGATTGAAAAGGAGGAAATAGATACTGATAAATTGATTAACCCCCTCTCTCCCCACCTAGATTCCCATAAACTTATGTTCATTCTTGAAAACATGTAAATTAATTTTACATATAGCTCTGGATGAGACTCAGTTCTTAATGGTCATCCGTTTTATGACCTTGCAGATAGGAGTTACTTTTCTTGCATCTCAGTAAACTCTAAAATCCATCTGACTGTGGAATTCAGGGCTTTGAATAGTGAAATGGAAGTTACTATTTTGGGGTTTTTTGTTCCTATCCCTGAAGTTTGCATGAAACCTGGCTACTGTCCTGAGACTTCTAGCTCGAATTATTGCCTTTGCAGTCCCTGTAGTTAATCTAGTAGTTTGGGATCTTGTCTGTAGAAAACATTTGGAGAAAAATAAATTTATACTGTTATTTCCTGCTTATTTTTGATAGCTACTTGGCCAGACTAGCAGTGTTCCTCCTTGTACTGTGGGACAATATTCTTGCAGTTTTTGATGGCTTAACTTTTACAAAAGGAAGCCTGAATTAAAAAATACACGATATTTCAAAATGAAGACTGACATTTACTCTGAGTGGAATGGAATTTAAAACACAAGTATAGCATAAATGCAGCTTTAGTCTCTCCTGTGGTCTGCTACTACATTTTAATAGAAAATACATCAAAAAGTAAACAATTCCACGCAAAAACGAATGGTAAGAGCCCAGAGTACAAAGCTAAGCAGGGGAGATGCTGCAGAGGAGGTAGAGGAGATATTTAATCAAAACCAGAAGAGGGTCTGAGGACTGGAACCTTCCACAGTCTGAGGTCCACTCTGTGGCACCAGTGAACCACACGCTGCTGTTTTGAAATGCTTAACTCTTAGAAAATGAGCATTTTAAAAACAGAAAGAGATCTGTAATTTGAAACATCTACTAATGCTGGGCACATATTATACTTCTGTCTTCATATTATTGGATGTGTTTTAATGCACAGTCTGAGTTATATGAAATAATCCCAAGCCCATAGCATTTACAATTAAAAAAAAGGCACTTCAAAATCGTGCAAAATTAGCTAGAAAGAAATCAAAACAGACAGCAAATGAATCACAGCTTCCATTTATCCAGAACCCTCCAAGGACTGTATTTACTGCTGATCCATAGAAACAGCTGAAAACCTGTGTCATTCCTGGTTCACGTGCTGGTCTCCTTGCTATCCTGTATGACCACAGAGCTTGGAAAGAATTCCACATGGAAACTGAATCCACCTCTTTAACCCTGGAAGGGATGCCTCAGGTATTTGAGGCGGGCCAGAAAACAGTACTAGTAGTGTCTTTGTGCCTTATTTAAAAATGTAAATGTTGGAACATCTTCCCCAAACATTATCTCACTATGATATTTTAATGTTTTAAGGATCCATACTATAGCTGAGCACCTCCCAGCACCTCTGCTTTTCTGAGGGGATCTGCAACACTATGAACCGTGCACCCACAGGCTGCAGTAATGCACTCCAGTAATGAAAAGGAACCAAACCCGAGGCATTTTTACATGATAAGTAAGGCATGCTATTCAAATTCTCCCTCTGAATAAAGACAAAAGTCCAGTTCTGATTGATAAAGTTCAATATAAGATTAAAAACATGTCTAGTGTTTGGAGATTTTTATTTTAAAACTGCATCAAGCCTCTTTATTCCTCAAGCAATCAAAGAAAATTACTTGCATAGCCTATTCCAAGGGAAGAAACAACCTAAATGTACTTCCATGCATGTCACTTGCAGCAGCCCATGCGCAAGATCAGCACAGTAACTGCTTGTAGCAATGCTTATTTCTAGGTTTACACCAGTGTGTTGTCTCATGAAAAAGGGTTGACTGCATATGATGCGAGAATTAAGCCTTCAGGCAGGCACTTGCAATTTTTGTGATGTTTCTGGTTTTATTGGACAGCTCTAACGGACTTTTAATTTTTTCCTCCTCCTTTCTCTCCACTGAGATGAACCCAGAACTCCTGGATCAGGATTTCTGAGCTATTTGTTACGCTCACACTTCCTTCTCCAACATCAAAGGCTGCAGAGCTTCATCAGCAGCACAGGAAGGAAGGGTTTCCACAGCCTTCAAAGAAAAGCTGCTTTCACTTTGCTCCAAGAGAAACTCCTGCCAAGGTTGTCGTATTTTGCTCAAGTACCCGTCACAACTCATGACAGCTAAATGTGAATGTACCATCAGGAGACTGGGAGGTACAGGCTACACATTGCCCTAGGAATCTATGTCCTGAGCGGAAGCCTGATGATGATGAAGTCTGTAGCCCTTCAGGGGTGGCTGAAACAAACAGATCCAGAGTTGTTAGTCTTGAAGTTGCTTCATTGTGATTTCCAGCCTAAAAGTTCTTAAAGTGACTAAGAAACTTGTTCTTTTTTTATATTTCTTTCTTCCTTTAAGAGTTCAGTGTGTAAGAATCATTAACACACAGAAATAGAGTAGCTCAGGGAAAGTCTTAAAAAGATTAATAGAAACTACAAATAG
Organism: Nothocercus julius; assembly: GCA_013398735.1. Classification (NCBI taxonomy): domain Eukaryota; kingdom Metazoa; phylum Chordata; class Aves; order Tinamiformes; family Tinamidae; genus Nothocercus; species Nothocercus julius. The sequence continues at coordinate 7,651,270 of VZSV01000007.1, forward strand.
TTTATTTTAAAACTTTCTGTAGATGACTTCTTTCAATGCACTAATGCTTATTTTCATCTGCTTCCCTTTGAAAAAATCTGGCTATAGTTCTTAGCTAATCTGATACATTTTTGTGATATCATTTGGAACCCCTTGATATATCTGCCAACTAATTTACCAGAATTATTGCATTGTAAAAATATTCAGAAAACCTGGATGCAATTGATTTTCTGACAAAATGTCTTAGAGGAAAATAAATGATCTATGGTTAACCCTTAAAATTCTACTGCCCCGTATGAAAACCACTACCACATACATCTTTAAATAAACAAAAAAATCACTATATTAAGCAATAGCCAATTTGGGAAGTGTATTTTCAATTACAGATTTACAATTTCTTTCTCTGTGTATGCATTCCGGAGTTTTTGAGAATGCTGTGGAGCAGCACCAAACGAACACACGTGGTCTCTGTTTCCCACCCAACCTGTTCGATGCCATTTAGCAATTGGCTTCTCACTTGGGTGAAACTACCTTGGATGACACCTGTTACAACTCAGGTAAGATTTTTCAGGAAGTACATGCATGATGTAATAAAGATAATCTCTCTTCCTGTACAGAGGTATGTATTTATCATGGACTACAACAATGTGCAAGTAGGATGCATCACCAGAGCCACAGTTAAACAACTGTGGTCTCTTAAGTGGGGAGGAGGTTGTTTACTTTTGAGGTGTTATTCAAACACTTTTTTAGAGCACCAAAGTTCTAAATATCTCAAGTTTTGCTCTCCTAAGCTTGCTTTCGCTCCTTGCTTTTGCTAAAAAGTTTTAAGCAAAAGAAAAAAGCCTTCCTGTTATTACCCAGGGGGACAAAAGAAGAGAACTAGAAATTAGCAGAAGTCACATGTCACAGCAAGTCCTGACTGGCAGACAGGCTTGCCATGCATGAGGTTTCCCATGCATCATCACTTGCAAAACATTCTTTTTCAAAACCAAACAGAACAAAGAAAACTCTTTGGGGTGAGAAACAGGATGCTGAGAGAAGGACTGAGCTGAAAGAAACACCTGGCTGTAATATCTTTTGTCCCAATTCAGTCAAGGTTCCTTCTTGAGATCAAATGAAAGGCTGAATTACACCATCCTTTCTAGGAAGTTCAACAAAACCTCACAAATTTGAGGTCATAAAGTGAAATCTGAGCTGCTCTCTTCCCTCAGGCTGCTTTTTCATTCTCCACTTTATTCTTGCTTTTGTCCAGGCCATGTTTTTATCTCTCCGTAGCAACAATTCGCCTTGGCTCGGCAAGGCTGGCACCATCGCAGCATGGCTGGGAGCCATGACCAAAAGACTTCTAAAATGTGTCAAGAAAACTGCTGCTGGAACAAGCTTTCCAGGTCACAGACTTTAAAAAACAAGAACAGGTGTAGGTGTTTCTCCTACTACAGAAGAAAATGTCTTCAGCAAGAGAGTCAATACAATAAATTAAAGCTGCATCTTGCCTGTCCTGTTCTTTTGTCACCCATCTTCTCTGCAAACTATCTTGCACTCATTAATCTTATTTTGTCCACAGACAAGCAGGCTCTGATTTTCAAAGCCACCACAAAATGGTTCCAGCATCTCCCATCTGTCCTTTCTTGGAGTTTTGATTATTCAGTACTAATTTACTTGCTCTTGAAGGGATTTGATGATACTAGTGTTTGTAAAAAGAGTTTTAGTACAACTGAATTTAATTTGTAATAGGTAAACCTCGGGTATTATATAGATTGTTAACCTCTGAGAGGAACATTTATAAGCATGGGACTCTTCTTTCTTTTATTTTTGCATGCAGGATTTTTAGAAAGTAAAAGAAAGCTACTGCTTCCCTCAGTCTTGGCAGTTTGGTAACCTGCCTTTGGTGAACCTGCCTTTGGGTTGGTAACCTCCCCCCAGCATTGCTCCTGCTAACGTCTGCACATGAGTGAATCAGGTTTGGCTCTTTCCAAATTTAGGCCACTGAAAAAAAACCTGTCACACTGCATTTGCCTGTACGCGTGTGCCATGATCCTCCACGGCTTACACCCCATGAAGTGGTCTGTCCCCCTCCCAGCCGTTTCCTCAAGTTTGTTTCAGCAACCTCAGATGTCTTTCTGCCAGCTAACGTTGGCCATTTCTTGTGCACTGCTAAACAAACCAATTGCCCCACACCCATTTGGAACTTCCTTAATAAATACGCCAGGCTCTGGCACCGGTCCCACGTCAGCACATTCCACGGGTTCATCACCCCTCGCTGCTGCAGCCTCATTTTCTGGACCCGCAATGCTAAAATATGCCCATCTCTGAGGCACAAGGAGTGCAGCTTGCTAAGCCTTTTGGGCACTGCAGCCTGTCAAGCAGCAGGCAACAACCCAGTGAGCCATGGTTCAGGTTGGAAAACGATCCTTCCATGGTGGAAGGAAAATGAGAAAACGTCCTTGGTGTTTCAAGGACAGTAGCTATGCAGCTACGCCCAGGGAGCTGTACCTTGAGTCACATGGTCAGCGCAGAAACAGCAGAGCTCTTCAGTGCCAGGGGTAACGCTGGAACTGCCTTCCGTGCTTCAAACCGCTCCCCACAGCTCCCGCCAAGTTAGGGGTTCAGGCTGGCATCCACTTTGCAAAAGTATCCTGAAGAATGGCATGGAAGCCTAGGAACTCAGGGGAGCATTATTTTCAGCGAGTTTGAGCTCCCTGGGACCCTGAAATCACTCACACACCGGAGCTTGTGCGAGCTGACCCAGATGCTCTGGGGTAGTTGGTTAACGAAAGGGTCGTAACTGCAGCCCGATGCAGCCCAAGAACAGATGTGCGCCACAGCTACACCCGACCCAACGCGAAGAACGCGGACACACGGCGCAGCTGACGCCCAGGTAACACAGCCTTAATCACCTGCAGCTCGATTACCCAGTGTTGACACAGTTTTTATGGCTAAGTCACCCTTGAGACACTGAGAATCTGGAAATCCCAACCACAGATAAAAACTTCCTTGCAGCTACAAAGTCACAGTATTTTTTGTGACAAACTTTGGCTGAGAGTTTTGAGCACTTTAAACTTATCAGCCTCACAGTGCATTTTACAAGGAGAGTGAAGACTTCTGGCATAAATCACTGACTTAAAGGAAAACAACTGTGTAACAATATTACAAGATATACAGAACAGGATGCACTTGGATTCCAGTTTCTGTCCATTGGCTCACCAGAGGGAAGGATCATAAATCAGTGAGAGAGAATGGAAATCAAAGAAAAGTAACAGGAAGTGTCAAAATGAAAACCTGGCAAAAATTACCAAAAGGAGGAAAAGAAAAAAGACTCCAGATGTTATAAAAAAGAAAAAAAAAAAAAAAACTGGGAAAGATTCAGTGAACAAAAGAGGAATAAGCAGAAAAGAAACAAGAAGTGATAGCTTGGGTGGGGGTCTCCTCAAGTTTCCTTATCACATGCACAGGTCAGGTCTAGAGAAGCAAGAAAATCAGTATCTAAGAGGATGGGGGAGGTGAATGGGGAACGAGCCACATAAAATCACCTCCTCTCCTTTCTTCCCATGAAGCAAAGCTCTGGAAACTCTGATCCTAGAAATATTTCGATTGAGCTCACAATTCAAAAGGTTCATTAAATCCAGGATTATTACCATGAGAGAACTTGATCACAGCAGCCAGATTGTAATGTTTAAGGGGGTCTTTATTCCTACATACCTACATGATGTAGTGTTCAAAGTCACATGGCGAGCACGTGAACGCCGGCCTGCTCCGCTCCAAAGCTCTTTCCTGTGGGGCCATCTACCGGCCCCGCTTTCGCACGGCGAACGCTCCGCACAGGCGGCTCAGCGGGCCCCACTTATTTCTGTAACGGCGACTGCTTTCTCACACGTGCCAAACGCCACCGATCTCGCAGCAGTTACGAACGGCTCCTCGCAGAGTTTCGCTGCGGGCCACGCTGAAAAGGGTGGTTTTTCTGTAGCGCGTCACGCGCCACACGAGGCCGAAACGGGGACGGGCGCGCAGGGCCCCGAGCTGCTCGTGACTTCTGTGCGTGGCGTATGAAATACAAGCGCACACAAAATACATCCAGCTGCACTCCCAAGCTTATGAGGGGAATTTATGGTTCTCTTTCAGGAAAAAATGACAGGAAAATCCTAAAGAGTTCAGATCTAAATGAATCACAGACTGGTTGGGGTTAGAAGGGACCTCTAGAGATCATCTAGTCCAGCCCCCCTGCTCCAGCAGGGACACCCAGAGCACGGGGCACAGGGCGGCAGCCAGGCGGGTTTGAGGATCTCCAGAGAAGGAGCCTGCACAGCCTCTGTGGGCAGCCTGTGCCAGGGCTCTGGCACCCTCACAGGAAAGAAGTTCTTCCTCACATGGAGGTGGAACTGCCTGTGTTTCAGCTTGCGCCCATTACCCCTTGTCCTGTCACTGGGCACCACGGAAAAGAATGGGATTGATTGCTCCATTCCCCACCTACACTTCCCTTCCAATTAGAGATGTTCTCCCTCCCCTCCCTTGTGTGTCATATTTAATCCAGCAATGGTCCCAAATTCTAATAATTGTGACATGAAGGTACTTAATCTTTCCTCCAGCAAAATAACTCGAGCAAAGAAATTCATGTTGTGGGTCAAAGTATTTTTTTCAAACAAAACCAAATGCAGGAATTAATTTGCAAACCAATACTTAGAGAGACAGAGTCATTAAGTGATCCATATTTAATTTTTTAAAGAATGAAGCTCAATCAATAGGCTCCTGAATCAAGGATGGATAGATTACATGTTTATTTATACATGATCTGGTATCACTGGGTGATTTTACCAACTGGTATATATTTGCATCATGCAGCTATTAAACGACAGTGTATTATTGTACATCTCATTTTCAAGTTACTTAAACTTTTAGGCATTCTTGAGTTAAGGCTCTCTCATTTGTTAAAAACAAAACAAAAACCCCAAACATCTTTTTCACCTTCCACCCCAGAAATGATTTAAATGTTTTATGACCGTTTATGACAACATTCATAACCCAATACTATGAAGTGAAAGAAAATCCTTCAGTCCTAGCACATGCCATAAAAATATAAAGTCATGTTTTAAGTAAACAAAATACCCCCATTATTAACAGAAAATGTAAACAGACCCGCTGACTGCAATTTAAATATGAAAGACTTACTGCCCTTGAAAAAACAGAATTTTCTCTCTCAGAATAGAGAGGGAAACCGATACGTCTTCCAACTTAAGAGCTTTGGTTGCTCCAGTCCAGTATTTTGCAGCCAGACTACCTTTTATTTGCATTTCCTTTATGCACAGAACTTTTCCACCAAAATAAGTACCTTCTGCTTTCTACACTAGATTTGTCTACTCTCTATTCCACAGTAGCCACATATATTCAGATATAAGAAGCAGGTGAAAGATATTTGCTATATATACAGGCTCAAGTCACACGCACTTAGAGGTAAACAATGACCTGATAAGGTACAATCCCTCTGCCATCTGACCAAAAGATTCCTAAAGGGAAAAGCATGATTTTTCTGTTTTAAGTATTGTTAGAGCATGCAATGCTCTGAGATAAAAATGAACATGTCTCTTAGATAAAGACAAAGATCATAACGGACGTGTTGCTGTTAGAAATCCTTAGCACTGAAGACATCAAAAGTAACACTACACCTGTTCATTCATTAGCTATTTTCATGAATAAAGCTTTCCAATTATTTAATATGCCTCAAGACTTTGTTGGAGCACAGAATCACCTCCAACTTTGGGACACATAAGGAGGGCCACTGAAGACAGAAAACAAAGACCTTCTTTGGCATTTTTTGGCATTTTACCGCATTGCAATAATACTTACACCTCAATAGTAAGTCTTGCAAATCTGTACTGTAGAGATGCGGGAGTTCTTAACAAAACAAGCCCTTTCTTATCTGTGGGCTGGCTGTGTAACATATGAAGTAATCCTGTCACACTAACAAAACCCAGTGCTTCTCCACAGCCCACAGCCAATGAAAAATCCCCTCGAGTAACATATCCAAGGAGAGTTCTGGAGCAGTGGGAAGTAACATCTGGGAGAGGGTCTGCCCATAAACCAAGAATTAGATCTTTATGTTCCTCAGTTACTTCTCTGTCTGAAACACTGGGAGGGTCACTTTCTAGATCCTTCACATTAGCCTTCTTCTGCTGCTTTTTTAGTTTCTGTATCTTGTTCTTGAATATATCACAATGTTTGGGTTCTTGAGGACCACAGAAGAGCTGGTCTTTGCTTAGATGCAGCAAATCTTCCTCTGTCGGGATGCAAATCATAGCATGTAATTCAGGGTTCCCCTTTCTCAAGAGAGACAAGCTGACCCACACCAGAGCCCTCGGATAGCTCATCAAGATTGGCAAAACGGCACGTTCAGTCATTTCCTCCTGTCCCAGCCGAGAAACAAGGCGGACTCGACGATGCTTTCCAGAAGTGGGATAGCACCAGGCTGATAACTGCATTAGTAATTTCNTACTAGAGAAATCCAGACCCCTGCATATTTGCAAAGGCATGATTAAAAAGGCCTGGGACCTTCTGTAACCTTCCCAGCTGATGTTTTTATCACTCTTAGCAGAAAAAAAGTAACATGAAGGACAAGAATTCATATGCAGAGCTATTTTTTTAGAAAAATACATTACTTTTTTAAACCCATTTTAGTCACAAATGCACTAGAACCTTTAGCGACCTTCATTCAATACAGAATTGCCTTTATTCTCTTTCCATGCTAACTACACAAAAATGAAAGACCTGCATTCAGGCACTTCTCTTCAAGTGTTATTGCCCTCATGCATTGCACTGGAATGAAGGAGATTCTCCATTTGCTCTATGGATGTTGTAAGCAGTGCAAGAACCATCTCTGATAATGTATTAGAAAAAAAGAATGCCAAAATATATGGAGAATAACAGCTTCAAAATCACAGATATGTGTCTCTAGAACAGCCTAACTGCAAGCAGGCAGAATATGTCAACTGCCAGGAAATTCTAAACTCAGGAGTGTTATTTAAGACAGTTACTAATTTCATCTAGCCACCAACCTCACTGGGGGAAGAATGAAGGACTTCCACTCAACAAGAAAGTCTGATCCACAGCAAAACTTTCTAAATTCCACTTCATCGCAGTTCAATCCAATCATTCCCTCATCTTAATACTCAAGGCTGAGTTCTTTCTTTCCCCAACTCACAGAATCACAGAGTAGCTGAGGTTAGAAGGAGCCTCTGGAGATAATCTAGTCCAACCCCCTGTTCACGCAGCATCACCTGGAGCAGGTCGCCCAGGATTGTATCTGGTCAGGTTTTGAATATCCCCAAGGATGGAGACTCCACAACCTCTCTGGGTAGCCTGTTCCAGTGTTCACAGTGAATAAGTGTTTTCTGGTGCTCAGGAAGAATTTCCTGCCTTTTAGTTTGTGCCCACTGCCTTTTGTCCTGTCACTGGGCATCACTCGGAAAAGTCTGGCCCCATCCTCTTGACACCTCCTATCAGATATTTATATACACTGATTAGCTCCCCCAAGCCTTCTCTTCTCCAGGCTAAATGCATTTATTTCTGATAAAGAAATAACATCCCACATGTCTGTATCATTTTGACATACCTGAGAACAGTAAAGATACTTTTTTTCGTAGTTTCATCTCCCTCATCAAAGTCTTGGGTGCCTGCAACACCCTCTGTCATTAGGGCACCTTCAGAGCTTATTTCCATGGCCTCCTCCACCTTGACAGTCTCAGGTGAAGCTTCTTTGACCACTTCTGGTTTGGGGTCACAAAGCCCTTGCCCTTCAGTTGAACAGCTCTCAGTGTGTGGAAAGGAAGGACACACAAATTCCCCTGAAGCTTTCATTCTTTCTTCCCAATTCTTTGTCAGCTGCCCCCAAGGACAGAGGAAAGGGGACAGTGTGCCCAGCTTGACATAATTTGACCTTTTGGCAGGTGGACGTCTAAAAGACAAATAGGTAAGATTAAGCCTTTGGTTAACACTTTGCGCTATTTGCCACTTTGAAAGGCTATTTGCCACTCTGCCATGCCATGAACATTTTCCTTTTTCAAAAACAAGCATGCAGAGAGCAATTTAACTGGGCATTCACTTTGCAATCTCAATGAAAAAGAATTTTTACTATTCAGAAGTTTTACTTTGGCACAATGCCGCTATATTTCTGGCCTCCATATCCTTTCAGCCATCCTGGGTATTTCTATCTACTGTGATTTACATCACTGTTTTTTCCTCTAAACTTTTCCTACTTCTCCCTCCTAGCTGAAGGGAACCTAAATCCTGCTTGTCCAAAGCATGCTTCCAGTTGTCAAGAGCTCCATGTTTATTGCAGTGAAAATAAAGGAAAATTTCAGAATATCTAGTATTAAACTGAAATACCTCTTTGCTCATTTTGTTCTTTACTACTTTATACACACTTTAATATTTTGCCTTTGCCTGCTATTACCTCCTCTATCATTTGCTGCTAAGGGAGCTTGAAATAGTTTTATTTTATTGTGTTATGCAGCCTTTTTATAGCCTTATAATTGAGCATATCTCTGGGAATAGAAGGTTTCAGTTAATTTACATGTCTCATTTAGCAGCGCTTTTCTGTTATATACATATTGGTCTTTTTTTTTTTTATTATACTAGGATTTAAAAACACTAGTGAAAGATCTTCCTAAAATCAAATTATAAATGAACACAACAACAGATAATTGAGAAAATATTTTAAGCAGTATCCATTATTTGTTTTCTAAGCATTTATCTTGAATTTAATATTACCGTTTGAATTTTTCAAGAAGACTGTTTTCCAGTTCTTTGGCAAACTGGATTCCCGCAGGGCAGTCTGGATAATCATTTGGAGTATGAGGTGTCCTTTTATATTCAGAGTGTTTTAATCCCTCCTGCAAGCCACCAACCCGTACACCTCGATAGATCTGTTATAAAAACAAAACCCAAAAGGCTGTGTTTATACTGATTCCAGGTTCTTAACTGAAACAAAGTATGAATACCCCTGAAGCTACTGTCTTACAAAATGGAAAATCTATCACTTTAACTTTTAAATATCAACTTCACGTATGGTTTTCACAGTTCTAAACCTCATTTCCACAAAGAAATAAGTTTGTTATGCTATTTAAATTTAATTCTGGAACAAAATATAACAAAACTGAAGAGAATATCATAGGTTGTGATTGTAAGTGTTGCCAGGAGCGTCATATTAATTTTACAAAGTCACTGCCCATTTCTTTTTACTGTACAACAGAGATCACGGCAATTGTTCCCCATACACATCCAAAAGCATAAAGTTAGCTGCAGAAAGGCGTTAAAAACAGCCATCTAAATATTCAAAGCAGAACAGTCCAAACAGTACCAGAGGAGTATTCAGCTTAACTTGAATACTGCATTTCAAACTCCCCCAAAAATCAAGCACAATGAATCTGCAGACAGTGTGGGAGAGAGAGCCAAGCTGGAAGTGCACTCACTGTAGGTACCAAATGACTTATCTTTTGTTTTAGAGACACCAAGAAACACAAAAGCAAAGAACCATATAATCAGCTTTCTCTCCTTACTCCCCCTCAACTGTTATTTCTGCTTCAAACTTCCATGCCAGGAGAGTTATATCTGACAGAAGATATGGAAAGCTACTGCTTATTTATTTTTAAGCTTTTAAGAACAAGTCGCTGTCATCACCCAGCTCATTCATCCTCTTTAAAGTGGGATTTTGATCCTGTAATTCTGAATCAATTGAACAATGTTAAGTACTCTCTAAAGTCCACGCTTCAAACCATGATGTGACATGTTGTGGTTGCTTGCGGCATGCACTGAAAATCACTTACTAGGGGAATCCAGAAAGCCATGCCCCAGCCCTTTGGGATATAGATGTCCCAGCCACTCCCCCATCCTGGTCGATCTTCCCCAGCCATTTTCCCAGGGTGCTGCACCAACAGTACAGGAATCTTAGATTCACAAGGACCCAAGTCAAGTTGTGATCCAGGTACCAGTAACTGACTTCTCATTTGGTTTAAATCCTGGAAAGGAAGAGACATTTCCTGTAAGTTAGTAACCATTTTTTCTTCTTCTAGATACCTTCCTGAGATACAGACACAAGCTGATCTTGTAATTAGAAATAATAAATTAGCTAGTATAAATTAGTATGCTACACATTTGAATTGACTTTCATTTGAGAATGAAAAATGCCTTTAGAAAAAGTATTAAGTACTCTTCCTTCTAACTTACCACATATCTTGACGGAAGGCAAGTCCTGAAACACAAGGCAAAAATATAGAGCACATATGAAGGAAAAAAAGGGTATTGCAAATTGATAAATACCAAGTGTTTTGGCCCAAGACAGACAGAGTAGGTGCTTTCAAATAGTCTGTCCAAACAGAGAGCAAACTGGATCTACAGCCAGGGACAGGGGAAGAATATTTTGTCATGAATATATTTCATGTAAAGCACATGGTCCTGGATCCTTTAGCGATCACCATGATAACAAATGAATTAAAAATATATTCATGAAAAAACAAAACAAAAACATAACAACAGAACACAATTTTACATGTCCCTTTTGGGTCAGCCATTCTAAGGTCAACATTACAGTTCATGACAGAATGCGAAAGACTGTCATGTACATAAAAATGGTGCTGACATGCGCTTGCCCTAGTGGAACATTTTGGAAATCTCTGCATTTTTTACCCTAAGGCAGACAGCTCAAAAGACCACATGACTCATGTGCATCATGAGAATTTTGAGAGAGATGTTTCCTTCTCTTTTAGATTAGAGCACTGCTGAGAATGCTCAGGAGTGTATCACATATTTGTCTATGCATTTGTGGATTGCTCCTTCATTGCCGGTTTGTTATGAAAAATGTCAAGAGAAAGGGTTTCAAAACTGTAACAGCACATTTAGAGCTGTCAACAAATCACAGATACCAGTTAGAATGCCCACAGCACAGTGTGTTACAGTCCAAAGCCAGTTTCCTCTGCTAGGGATTTAGTTTTATCTCCATCAAATCTTTCATCAAGAGAATCCTCCTAACTAGGCCTAAAGACAAAGCTTCTCTGGGTCACTTCATCCCTCCTATCTGCTTCAAATGAGTCAAGGTAAAGCAGGAAAATCCAGTTACAAACCTTTTAGATATAAAAATCTAGTTATTTAGTCCTGTAAACAATCCAATAAAGCTTTTTTAAGCTTTTAATTTAATTGAATCATGAACAATAGTTATGCAAGAACACTATTACATCAGGAAATTACGTCTCTTTGATTTACACAGGTTTTATGTTCTCACTAACCATTTTCCTTGGTAATCTACATTGTTATTTACCTGCTCTGAGATTTTATTTTCAGTGACGTTCTTACAAATGTCCTGGTCCCAAATAAAGCTGTGAGCACATTCTACAGGTATACCTTCAAAGGTCAGTGTTCTAACTTTATCATAATCTACAAAAGAAAAGAGTCTTTAAGCATAATTCACGTTTTAATTTCTTAAGTATCAAATTACAAAAAAAAAAAAAAAAAAAAAAAAAAAAAAACACCCAAATATCACAAGACAAATGAGCAGAAAACTAGGGAAAAACTATTTAAAAGCTTAACAAGCATCAGACATTCTTGAATACCTTACTATCTTAAAACGTAAGATATTTTTCAAATACAAAATATGAAATACAGTACCTGTTATTTTAGTTCATAGAATTAACCTGGTATTCTCTTATGAACAGACCTTCCGTAGTACAAATGACAAGACGTTTGGGCAAAATAACTCACATCTTGAATATTTACACCTTTACTATTCTGGTATTTGACCTTTCAGGAAGTGTATGAAGCTCACTGCATTTCATAAAAGCCAGAGCAATGTCACAAAGCCTGAAATAAGTCTCCCTAGCAAACTTGTAAGCAAAGCAAATATAACTTTTAGAGAGCATACACACAGGAAATGGTTTAAAATAAATCTGACCAGCATGCAACTACCTACTCAGCAATAGCTTCCCATTCGCTGGCTCTTTTCGGGCTCTACACTCTGAGGAAGGCATTATGCTATGGTTATTTTTGCACAGTCTAACAGTTGTGTGATTAGAAAACTGAAAAAGTGGGAAGTACCTTATTTTAATCCTCCAACATGGGTTACTATTCTAGAAACATCTCAGAAGTCAAGCTTCTCTGGTCTTATCTACTTGAATAAGGAGACCCACAAAGGCACACACATAGTTGCTGTTGCAGAACTAGCTACATGATTAGGTTAGGAAGAGCAATCTCTGAAGGGTAACCATAACTTTCTAACTGATACCTAACATCCCCGAGGCAGAATGGAGACTGGTAGTTAGACCAGAGTCTTGAGTTTCCTAGGTAGGGAAGTAACTACCCTCTCATAGGATGCCCACATTGCACGTTTAATTGGTATGCAGGAAATTATGAGCAATCCTGTAACTATTCCTACACAGCATCAGAAAGAGACTCAGGTGGGAACATGGAAAACAGCAGCCTTTTTCCTTGCCGAACTATTAATCTGTCCTATTCACTCCTTACTGCTTGTTGTAAGGCCGTCCTTCCCTTTTCTGCTCCCTTACCATGATGTCCCTTTGATCTTCTGCTACATGACAGTAATCACCCTTCTACCTACTCATAACGTACATAGTAGTGCCCTGTTTGTATAACAGCAACTCCTTTAGCAGAGCCTGATTAGAAGGTGCCATTTGCAGCTTACCTCTTCCTGTTAGCTGATCAAGGACCTCCCTCCTCTGAACAACAGTTAGAGAGGGCAGATGTAGTTTTAAGTTCATGAGGAGATCAAAACAAACAAACAAAAAAACAATCAAAAAAAGAACCAGAAAGTAATGCTTTTCTGAATGTTTGTGGTTTAGAAAGCTTTTTTTCTTTTGTGCACAGGCCAGTGAAGGGCATCACCAAAGCAGAAAGACCTTGAAGATGGTAGTTTCTGGCCATCCACATGCAAAAAGGGCATAGGTACCTCCTTCTTCTCAACTTACTATCTTATATTATCACCTCTTTACCATGGCCCTCCTCCTGAGGGACAATCAGCTCTTGCAGTAGAAGGGAAATTACTGCGGGAGGAGCAATCTGCAGTAAACTGCCCGGAAACCTTCTGCTGATCTTGCCATCTTGAGCTCATCTTCCCAGACATGACAAGCAGAGTGCAGGAAGGGAATTACTTCTTGTGGTTGCTAACTCAATAGCTCAAATCAGTATCTGTAAACAAGTACTCATCTTACTTAGCAGGAGGGAACCAAAGCAGGAGGTCACATATGCAGCAACATTTTATATTGGAACATTTATCATTAAGGAGATGTAATTTAACAGGAGAAAGGCTGTTCTAGACACAGAGGCTAGGAAGATGTAAGAAAATCCAGGCAGGGAAAGAGTTGTACAGAGAAAAGAGAATAACTGAAATTAGTGTGCAACTTGATTTTAAGTGAAAGATATGGTTCTATTTTAACATCTTGGAAACAAGCTGCCAAAGAAATGAAATATTTATAAATTTCACTTGTCCTATTTTCTACTGTTTGCTAGCTGGCTATTGTATTGCACATATTAGGTGAGACAGTCAGTGCATCCAGTCACCTAACTGGAAATATCTGCATAGTAGTTTATATACTGGCTGAATTGCATACGCTCTTGCACGTGTTTCAAGGACATCCAAATTCTACCTGCACTGAAGTGTTGTATAAACTACTTTCAAAATGCAAGTTTCTGAAGTCATGCATGCACCCTTCCCTTGCAAACATGCCTAGCATCTCAGCTATCCAGCAGGCTCCTCTTGCAGTGCTGTTTTTTTGGCCCCAGAATTTCATCATTCAAAGACTATAAACATGAAAAAGCAGGTAACAGCATCACATAGACTAAAGAGCAAAAAAACAAAAGAAAACCTTCTGAGTAGCTTTTAGCACCTGGTTGGCCTTGCCAGGATTCGAACCTGGATCATCTGTATGGTCAGACAGAGGCTTCCACTGAGCACAAGACCAGCTTTGGTGCAAGTCCCTCCCTCACAAGTGCTGTTCTTAAACCTACAGAACTTTCAAGCAGTTTCTGACAGGTGCTGTTGAAAGAGGAAAGAAAATTCCAAATTTGAATGCTAGAGGGAAACAGCAAGACAGAAGCAGTGGAACATCACAGTAAATAAAAACAGAGCTGTAGAAAGAAATTGCATCCCTTGTCTGTGCCAATTGGTGAGATGCACAGTATAAGTGGGACACTTTACCTTTGTATTTTTCAGGGTCAGGCATGGCTTTTGTTTTCTTCTTTGGCAAGTTGACACGAGGATCTCCAACAGTCAGGCCCAGTATTGTACCCGGTAGCATTTCTGCAGGTGAACTTATCCCTTTAAAAATATACAGATTAACACTGTGAAGGAACCATTAATAAAGCTTTGATGCTTTTCTGCACCACTCTCCTGTGTATTTTTGCCTGAAGGGATTTGACATGGCTGTAAGCCAGGGAAGCAATCCAGAGTACTCAATTTAATATGTTTTGAAAACTCTCCAGTGCTTGTTAGATGCCCGGTAACACAGACTGCAATAGCAGGTTAAAAGCTGCCTTGTAGTAAGATTCATAGAAGTGAAGTCATTCTCACAACGTAAAGGCTACATTCATCCTTTGTATTTGACAAAACTCTTAGAACTAAAACAAACTCCTCTCCTTTGAGAGAAAGCAAAACATGTTTTTAAAAGTTTTTCCACATCTCCATCTAAATACCTCATCTCAGATAGCTCAAGTACAGAGTGAATCTACCAGAGTCAGTTCCTTACCTGTTTCAGCACTAGAAGGTGAAGAGATGTTGTTAACTTTATGATACTTTACATCTCTGCCAAACATACAACTATTTTGTAAGAGTAAAAAATCTATAAAGCAATATATCATACTTGGGGTGGGGGCCTACCATTTTACTTGGGGAGGTATTGCATATCTTATTTTCTTACTTAGGTATATGGATGGGAGAATATAAAAGTATACGTTGCACTGTATAGCTCCTCAGCATCTGAAATCTGAATAAGATGTGAAGAGGTTTATCTATTAAGATTTTGGACTACACAGAGAATTACTGTTGCTTTAAATAAATCAATCTAACAGTTGCTAGATCGTTGAAATGCAACAGTAACTGCCCAACTACCTGCTCACTGGGATGATTTCTAATCAAGTAAAGAATAAGCAATTCCAAATTACAGCTAACTTGGCATGCCATTTTTTCACCAGCAGATTTTAAGAGGATTCCCTTTCCCCTTCCTTCCATACCACCCACACTCCCAAATACCTTCTAATAGCTCAAAGATAGCAGTTTGATGTTGATGAAGAGATACTTTTTCAGAGTCCTTGCAGTTTTCTACCCACCAGTTATTAAGTTCTGTCTCTGAATCCGCCATCTCCTGGAAAACAACACCATCTAGTTAAACTCAAGTGGTTATTTAGCATTTTCTCTCAGTATGAATTCACTGTCAGTTGCCTTAATCACTATAGTCACTTTCCTCCTCTTAAAGTTTAAAAAAAAAGTTTTTCTTGATCCTGGAGCAAAAAATGTATTTATACCTATACTCTATTTTACAGTACCTCCATATAAGCATGATTGGTTTAACCTGTGTTCCAATACAAACAAACACCACCCAAAACAACCCACAATGCTTCCCAGTTCTGGAGTTAATGATTTCTTATTGAAAACCAGGGATTTCATGGCCTCCTCATGTTTGCTGCAAGAGACAAAGAAACATTAAAACCTGAGTGATGCTATATGCCAAGAAATGGACAAAATACTAAATCTTGGAAAAAAAAGCAAATATTTCATTTACAACATGGAAGCTTTCTATAATATGTCTTGTCATCTAGAGTGCTCTAACTCATTGCTTAAGAAGTTGGACTTATGACTTGACAAAGAACGCAATACACCAACCCAATACACCACTACCGAGAGAGAAAAAAAAAAAAAAAAAAAAATCAAGCACTACTCTGTAGCATCACAACTTCTGTTATCTTGTGCCACACTTCAAATTCTGATCTCCCCTGGAGATCAATATTAAACAAGAGATGCAATACATAGAAGACAATAGTTTAGCCTTTATAATAAAGCAGATAAGATAATTTAGGATTCTAACAAAAACAACTACTGAATTTGCACAATCCAGACACGTGCTTATTGAAATCACAGTAGTATCCGAACTGTTGATTTCCTTACTGTTTGAAGAGCAGCAGCTTTCAGGGTCTCTGTAAGGACCGAATGTGATAATGGGCCAATCAGCCGGTATCTGAGAATCTCCATAGTCTGATCACTGAAACAGAGGGAATTTCCCTGTGAGCGACACCCACACAGTACAGAACAGAGTACTGGGAAAGCAAGTCAGAACACTGTCCAAGAGCCCCCATTCCTGACCCTGCTATGAACAAACCTGATCACAACACCAGTAGCTGGCGAGGCCCAGGAATAGGGCTGCAGTGGATCTCTAGTTCCATCACCAATTATTTTTTTCACTGGCACATCTTTTTCTCCCTCTTTATCTTCCTTCTTCCTTTTCTTGCCGAGGCTCACAGCAATATCTGTTTGTTTTTCCTCTTGAATTAATGTTGTACATGGTTTAGGAATACAGACTTCTTCAGGCTCTGAACATTGAAAAATCGCCTTTAACTCACCCAGTATATCCTAAGGAAAAATGAAAAGTTTTGCTTAAGACTATTTGCAGTGTACTGCAAATCTAAAGCAGAGTTTTAAGAATTACATTCACCATTTTATTTTCCTGTATGAACTTAAGGGAATAATCTTGATTTTGCTGTTCAATGCAGGAAGAAACTGGAAATCAAAGCTCAAGGAACAAAATACCTGTTTGAGAGCTGGATGCATCCAGATCCATAACTGTCTGTTTTCAGACACATCTCCGGGTTTCCAAATAAACGTAACAGGACCAAGAAAATCCGCAGGATAACGATCTGCCCGGTAAAGGTCCAGGGAACCCTGGAATCTTCCAGACAGACAAAACTCCGTTTCAAATGTTAACCCTGAAGAAAAACATACTTATTGAAAATCAAAGTAGTCTCTTAAAAAAAATACTGCCTGTTGGGACAGTACCAAATAAAGGATACATACAGGATTTTTTTAATAAGCAACTGAAAAGTCTCATCCTGGTGCGAGACATATCAAACAGGTTTTCCAACCAAAATCTTAACTGAATACCCATTCAGTTACAGTTATTTAGATTGGTTTCAGTAAGGTATTTAAGAAAGAAAAACACGGGTGGTACTTTAGTCTATTCAGAATCTTAACTTTACTTCAAAATAGTTAACTATTACCTGTGTCAGGACTGCATATTCGAGCAAGCTGCTTCAGAAGCTCATTCTCTCTACCCTTCAGCTCCAGACAACAGTAGTATGATAAATCCTGAAATAACAGGATAGTGCTAAAGTCAGAATAACTCTTAAAAGTGAACCTGACAAGGAAGTACCAGAAAGAGCTTAACGACTTTACGCTAACGTAGTAACTTTTCAGGCATTTCAATTTTAGTAAAAGAGGCATTAAGCAGTATTTTTTTTTTAACTAAAATTGTGAGGTATAAGCAGGCTGACAAGCATTTCTTATTCAAACCAACACACAAAAAAGGTCATGCAACAAAGTGTCTGTCTTCAGTAACATCCTACTTAGGAAGCTCACAAGGGGATCCACTGAATCTCTTAGCTCTGATACAGGAAGATGTTGTATTTCAGTCCAGCTTGCCATTTGAATACATAAGACTCTTTTAAAGGTTCATCCTGTTCCCTCTGATACTTCCCACCCTTCTTTACAGTTAAGATATTACTCACTTCATACTTAGCTATTAACATCTGACATAAGAACACTTCAAAGAGACAGAAATATTCATTATAACCAAACAGCCAATTATTTCACCTTGGCAAAATAACAAAGAAAACAAATGCAAACTTGGTACCTGAAGAAGACAGTGCTTTGTCATGGCTCGGTAACAAGCCCTGTAGCTCTTCTCTGTAGGTCTATCTGCTAAACAGTATCCCCATTTCTTTATCATATGAAATCTCTTTGCATGCCAAATATGTGTTTCCAGCCATATATTCTTTCTTTGCCTGCGATTAAACTCTGCTACCAAGTTGATGTGGCGCCTTCTGGCTTTGCGGCATTTTGTTTTGGATTGTTCTTTTTTCTGATGCACAGCTTTCTCTGCCTGTTTTTAAAAGAGTATAATGAAGCAATCTCAGACTCACAAACTTACACTGAGAGAAGGGGTTAACATATAGGAGGATACAGGAAATACCAGCATAGCTTGAGTTATACTGTATTCCCATGTTAGTTATCTGTAAGTCTACTGCCCCATCTGAAGATAACTAACACTGAAATTTTATATACCTCCCTCATCTATGCATGTGCATCATGGTTTGACTGGAACCTATAGATAAATATGCATGGAACCTATATATAAATCTAGTTACCCACATTCAGAAACTTACCAGTGAACAGTAAGATTTGCTACCTCCTGTTTGAACTTTTTACTCATCATCAAAACATTCCCCACAAAAAAAAAAAACAAAACAACAACAAAAAAACAAAAAACAAACAAAAAAACAAAAAAAAACACATGTCTTAAGGAATACCTGGAGATTAGAGGTTGTACAGAAGCAGTAAAGACTCTTCATTCAGCTCTATTCTGCTGTGTTTATCAGACTTGTCTTTCACAAGAGGGACATTTAAAGGGAAGCATGTAGAATCCAGCTTCTGCATTTTCCAAGAGAATTATAGCCCAAGAAAAAAATGGGCATAATATTGAACATAACATTTGGTTGTTATCCATACTGTCAATGTTACAGTACTTGACTATAACACCTTAACACTCCCAAAGCTTTACCAAAATCTAGGTTTGCAGTAAATTTTTTTTTTTTTTAAACACAGTAATCTCTACAGAGACACCTGAACTGGGTGAACACAAGAAATGCAACACAGTTAATGCACTGCCAACAACTAAAAATAAACAAAAGACACTCGGTTAAAGAAATGTCAAAATAACTTCAAAATTATTTTAAGGTTAGAAAAGTACCCAAGCACTTTAGGATGGATTTTCAGTTTCATAAAGGCAGCCTTATTCATTGCTTTTACTGGTTATATATATATAAAAAAAAAATCTAAATAATCTAGGTACTGGCCACAAGTTAGAAAATAATTTCTCTCATGCACTGAAGTATACAAAGAAAGCTGAACTTTAGAATACTGCAGTACACTGAAGTATACACTGAAGTATACAAAGAAAGCTGAAAGTATACAAAGAAAGCTGAGCTAGATTTTTGAGAAGAAATAAGGCAGTGACATTTCTTGTGCTGTTAGAAGAAAGAAACAACAACTGAGAGCTAAATAAAATCTCTTGCTCATCCCTCTTCTGCCCAAGTTACACGTTGCACAGCCCAGATGGACTAGGTAATTTGCCAGTCTCACCTGTTATGTGATAATACGCTGAGCACCAGGGGTCACAGAAAACTGTCTCTAGTTCACCTGCCCCTTTTGACCATAAATGCTGCTCATCTGTCTGGCATTAAGGAGACTGTCAGCTAGCACCCATGAGGATACTGAGTGTTTCTGCAAGGTGCAGAAGTGAACAAGAATGGGGTATCGGCAATTTCTTATCAACCTCCTGATAAACATCCTGTCACAAATAAAATTACTAGGACTTGCTTCTCCTAAGGGTTGGGTTTTCTTTTTGCAAAGAGAAATACGAGGAAAAAAAGGGGTTCATATGACAAAAAACACTTATCTTAGGATGTCCCTCCTAAACTCACCAAGGAGCCTTAGCAAGAGGCCTTTGGTTATAAAAATAATAGTGTGCTCCTTTGAGATCTGGAGGGAGTAAAAATGTTACAGGTTAAAACAAATCCCAAGTCACGAACCTTGGTTGACATCATTCAACCTGAGAGTAAGCAAGATAACCCACCGAAAAATGGTAGCTAAATATCTGACTTACTCAGAAAAACAATTAGGTAAAAAAAAAATGTGGTACTGTACATGAAAAATACGTTTGTCTTCAAGGTTATGAAGACATACCAGATGGTCTGGGTAAGTGTTTGGTTGAAAATGGTTATGATAAAGGATCTAAGAAACAGAAGAATTTGCAGCAGAATCATTGACAGTGGGCCTGATCAAAGTAAGTTAATACAGTCAGAACTCATAGGCAAGCCTTTAGAAAAGCAAATAGCTCAGATGTGCAAACTGCAAGAAAACGGGATAAAAAGAATATAAGTAAATTAACTAGGTAACAAGCTACACCAGAAGACCCCTGGACAGAAAATATAGTAAGAAAGATACTGCTGCACCAGAGACAAGTAACCTAAAAAATCTGAGAAAAATCATACCATGAGTGGAAACAAGGACCCTACACTAAGTGTGAGCACATACAAGAAGCCAGAAAGGCTACCATATTAAGGAATTAGAAAGTGCAGGAGGCATAAAGAAATCACTATTACTTAGCAAAGACAGACCTCATAACTAATGATGTAAGGCACTCAATGTCTTCTTCAATGCTTTCACAAATGTGACAGGAGAATTCATGCAATTTGGCCTCTACTAACAAGAGAAAGGAAGGCCATGCAGAGCCATGAAAAGGGAGGTCCATCATTGTGGAGATCCAATAAAACATACCCTGATCAGAATGTGCAAAAGTGCCTGAAGCAATTTCTGATACATGAACAATTACTTTCAGAAACTCATGGAGAAGGGACAAAGATCCCAGAGAACTTGAAAAAGGCAAAGCAAAGGGAAAAAAAGAATGCAAAAAATCACATGTCAATCAGCCAACCTCAACACAGAGAAAACTTCTCAAATTCACTCATTTAATCAGTCTAAGAAGCGTCTAGAGAAAAAAAAATGATGAACGTTTAACATCAGAGAAGACACCTCTCACAAGGAAATTCTACTGAACCTAGAAAACAAAACAAAACCAAAAAAAATACCACCAACAAAAAATCCCAACCAAACAAACCATCAATACACAAACAGTAACCGCATAGTAGGTAAGGACCATGTAACTATATGGGCGCATTGCCACTAAACCCTGAGATACTGCCCCAGAAGGAAAGTTACATGAGCAGTCAGGGATAACCAGTAGGTAGGCACTGTGCTGCATGCAAACCTGCTCATGATTTTCACGTAGCTCCCAAGCTTCAGCGAAGATACATGAACTTTTCTGGGGCTTTTCTGGACTTTCGGAACTTTTCTGGGCTTGGGCCCTGCAGGAAGACAGCCCCCAACTGCAGGCCACACAGGTGCTACTAAGGATTCTTGGATCACCTGGGATCCAGAAGTGCCACCAGAACAGTCCCTCCTGCAGTGGCCCATTGCATCACCACTACCTTAATGACTTTTCAAGAAGTTCAGTAATCATGAAGTGGTGGTTAGTGATATCCTTGGACTAGCACATCTAGAACTCAGGTGTTTCTGTGTCTTGGATCTGAACATAGTCGAAGTTTGAGAGCCTGTGTGAAGACTAAGGTTTTACAGAAAAGCTCCTATTTGAACATTAATAATGTGTAACTGAACACTGTACATTAGCTATAACTCCTTAATGCTGAAAGCGAAATACCTCACACTGACCATATGCACCATCTCCAAATAACAAGTCATCATGAAAAAGCTAAAACACCACCATTCACAGCCTATGTGTGGGACTTCTCAACAAGCTTTCTACGTAACTAAGCCCTGCGTCTCAGCAGCAGAGCAAAAGGTGTACATTAAGTTAGGCAACACTCAAGCCCATAGGCAGCAGGCTGGTGGGACATATTAACTTACTGACAGTTTATTCCTGCTCTAACAAAGCCTGAATTAATCATAACCCAAATTACCTGAATTAACTTCATCTACAGATTTCAAAATATCTGCAGTCCAGAGCAAGTCTTTCAGAATACTAAACTCAGATCTCAAAAGACCACAGATATCCTTCAAGCACCAGATAAGGGCTATCACCCACAAATATTTTTTGCTACCTCCAGTAATTCTTAAGATGCTTTCACAGAGGTTAAGCTCCCTGAAGGAACTACATGCACATGATGAAGAATAATGCTTACAAATGTTGCTCAGTATCAAGTATAGCTTTTCAAATACTCTCAAATGCATTTTGTACCTCTTTTCTGGCAATCTCTCGGAGGCGCCGGGGGAGGCGCTTGACATTGTGACTCATCGCTCGTCTCCTCATGTGCCTCGGTAGCGTCTGAAAAACCAGCGAGTTCGAAGACTTCTGCGTCACTGCCTTCAACATGGCATTGATCTCAGCAGCACGAGCTTGAGCAAAAGTAGATGCTGGAAGGAGAAGAACCACATCAGAGTATGACAACTGTTAAAAAATCAATAGAGGGGACACTCTACTTACACTACTGAATTCCAGCAGAGCACTCCTACAATATATCAGTTTAATGACTCCTTCAGATAAAATTAAATATTGCATTGTCTAGTAATGAAGAAATTTCCACTCATTAGATATATCTGTAAACTTCAGAGTGTTTAAGCAAATACTTGTAAGAGCATAAACTTGGAAGTTGTGGTATAACCAGGAAGTCCTCTTTGAATTAAGTAATTTTCTATTAAACTACAATAACAATCTTTTCAGGTGTTTTTCACAGAAGTGGAAAAACTGCAACATGTACAAACAGGAAGCAGTACTTAAGAGTTTTTTTAAAAAATATCAAATAATTGAGTGAAGGAAGAAGCTGATCTCCTTTACAATTGTAGAAGCATATTCATAGACACAGCACTGTCACACTTGGAAAAACTAGTTTGTCCTGTTGTTTTCCTCAATAAAGGTTCTGTTAGAAGAAAAGTTGTCTTTAACTCACACCATGAAGATAAGCAGTTTCACTGTCAACATTAAAAAGAGGTTTTGGAATACATTTTGATGGTAAAAAGCACCAAAATCCTAATTTTTCCTTACAAGGAAGTAAAATGTTTCAACTGAAGAGGACTGAGAGGACTCACTGAAAAACTAGTGGTCACTCCTGGTACACAACTATTTTCGTATTTTCATAAAAGTCCGGTAAAACAAAAGACTAAATGCACATGCCAAATAGAGCTTCAGACCTTATTTTTGTTATTTCACAAAAACAAACTCAGAAAACTTGATTACTACCAAGTTGTCCTGGACTTAATTATGACCTTTTTAATAAATACAAACCTGTAATGTATTTAGGCATTTCATCAGAAGCACTCTGGCATCCTCCTCTTCCTCTGCCTCTCCCTCCTCTATTCTGCCCTTTTGGAAAATACTGCTCTTTCCTGTAAGAAGTCCCAGGTGACTGATGTGAAAATTTCTGCTGTTGATACTGTGACAGACCTTCGGAACGAACATCTCCTGCAGGAGGTAAAACAGCTCAGAGGTAAAAAGAGGTAGCAAAAAATACAGTCCAAGTAGGCTGATAATTCTCACATCTTTCCTAAAGAGACTGCATTACACATTCCTCTTAGTACAGTTTGCAAATACCTATGTTAGAAGTCATGTCTTAGGTACATAAAGAATTAGGTATGAAAAAAAAAAAAAAAATGATTATGCAGCAAGCGCAGATTAAGTACCTTTTGCATGTTTTGACAATGGTAGCCAATTCAGACTTTACCTCCTGTATTGCATTGGGGGCCATAGGAAAGACCTGATTAAAGTCAAACTAATCAACTCTCCTCAGTGGCGGTACCTACTACTGTTTAGTCTTAGGTTTTGTCTGATTATGCCAACAAACCTGTCATGTCTTCCTTTTATTCCTTAAATTGCATTCCATAACCACAAATATTCTTGTCTAGAATATTCCAGCTCTTAAATAAGACTTGCAAACACACATGGACTGAAAAGAGCCCAGGCAGCCATTGACACCATCCCCCTGCCTGCATCAGGACTGGTGCTGGAGGTTACATGTGGCAATACTGCTCTACTGAAAATTAACCTGTGTGTCAGGGGAGGCGAAGATGAGATTAAAAAATAATAATAATAATGTTTAGATTAATCAATGTCCTGAACAAGCTCCTCACATTGTCCCACAAATGCTACCACTGAGGTATGAGGAAAGAGACACGTATTCTTAAAAGTTTCCCACTCCAAGGTCAGAAAACTGACGGTGCTCCTACAAAGATATACCCAAATCATCAAGCAGGGCCGAGTGTTAATCTGCAGAGTCACGGTCTGCCCGCAACCACTTCAGGCACCTAAATATGCAGACAAAGGGGCTGCGGTGACAGTCACACTTAAGCACTTTTTATTCACCCAGAAAGACACAATTTGCCGACATTTGAAGGCCTCGCAGTAAGAACAGTCCTGCTTTTACACAGATTTTTTTTTTATATACATAAAACAGGGTACATAAATCGAACATCAAAACGGTAAATAAGAAAACCGCCCAGATCAGAGCGCGGCGGGGTGCGGGACACAGGCGGGAGCGCAGAGGGCGCCCCCGCGCTCGGCCCTACCTGGCGGCGGGCAGGCCGCGGGGCCGGCGGGCGGGCAGGGCGCCGGCTCGGCCGGCAGGGTCACGCTGACCGGCTGGTTCCTCATCTTCTTAGCCCGCTTCTTCTCCCTCGCCGCGGACATCCTGGCGCGGGGCTGCGGGGCCTGAGCCCGCCGCGCTCCGCTCTCCTGCTCCGCTCCCTGTGGCAAGGCCGGAGCTCCCGGCGAGAGCGGAAGAGGCAGGCGGAAGCCCCCAGGATGCACAGCACCCCAACGGTCCCACAAACACCCGCAGCGCCGCCGCCGCCCCCCGCGCCGCACGCGGCCACGAGTATCCCAGTACTGCGCACGCGCACGGCGCCGGCGCACGCATCGGCACTACAACTCCCAGAAATCCGCGCGCGGAGCATGCGCACAGCGGCGCTGTGGGCGGGAGGCGGCAGGGCTCGAGGTTCGGAGTGTGTCAAGGGGCAGCTGGCAGACCGTTAGTGGCGGTTGGTGGCGGCAGTTGACGACTATGGCCACCGTGGTGAGGAAGATAATTACCTCGGCTAAGGCGCCGGCTGCGCTGGGCCCCTACAGGTTTGTCTAGCAGGAAGCTGCGGGAGCGGGAGAGGGGGAGAAGGATGGCCCAGCCGGTGTAAGTGGCGGTTGTGAGCGTCTCGTTATCCAAAAATCAGATCTGAACGATGAGTTTGAAACGAGTGATAGGCAGTGTGTGTTTTTTTCCTCCCTGTATAAGGATAAAAAAAAGATACCTCGCCCCCTACTCCCTCCCAAAAAGCCCAAAGCCAGGTGTTGTCTGTTGTATAGGAAAACCATAAAGCTGTGATCTGGAGGGACTGGAGATGATTGTTAAAGCTGGCCCTGTGTGTGCTTGGTGGTTAGAGAGCTGACAGACAACTCTTCTCCTGTTTAGTGTGTGGAGCAAGGGCTTGTTATGCTTTTCAGTGTCTAAGCTGGTGGCTGTAAAAATAAGTAGGATGTTGTTAAGTATTTTCTCAACCTGTTGACTGCAGTGGTTTAGAGCTTAACTCTTTTTTTTTTTTTTTTTTTTTTTTTTTTTTTTTTATCCTAAACTTAATTGGAGAAAGATTTCTCTTTTATGTCTGGGTAAGTGGTAAGTAAATACTGTGGACTTTCAAGATCCTGAGGGATTTTTAACAGCATTTTCAAAGGGCATTTAATTCTGCCTTCTGATTCTTCCCC
Source organism: Nothocercus julius (assembly GCA_013398735.1). Classification (NCBI taxonomy): domain Eukaryota; kingdom Metazoa; phylum Chordata; class Aves; order Tinamiformes; family Tinamidae; genus Nothocercus; species Nothocercus julius. Next base: position 7,676,826 of record VZSV01000007.1, read on the forward strand.
ACTGTAAACACAGTATCCTTAGGTTTTAAGTTTTCTACTTCTCTGCCTTCAAGATGTTTTTTTCTCCCCATTTCCCTAATTACTTTAAAATTGAGCTGAGCTTTGAACTGATTTTGTATCATTTATAGAAATTATAAAGATGGAAATAAAAGATCCAGAAGCAGAGGCAGCGTTATTACGTGAAGGTTGACTTCTGTAAACTATGAGTTGTTGGATGATTTCAGCAAGGGACTTGGCATCTACTGCAGTTAGAAGATGTAAAATATGGGAAAAGATGAATTCTTCCACTGCATATGTACTAACAAGCCTATACTTCACTGTAGCCCTCTTCTTCTACTGTAAATTAACTGCACACCAACTTTATTTATTTATTTATTTATTGGTGTATTGGTGTTTTTTAAGGAAATGCTGTCTATTGAACAGTCTGTAACTAATTTGACAGGTCTGTCATTAACTTAGTTTATCCTGTTCCAGTGAACTTCTCAAAGTCCATTGAGCAAAAATCCACAATAAGAACTGCTATGTTTCTGCCATGAGATCTGAACATGGTAACAGAGGAATGAGGGCTTAAGTATGAACGAAGAATTGGGATGCAGGGGTTGCATTCTTCATTCTCCTCCAGCTCTTCAGGTTGCTTTGCAGTAATCTATTTTTACCATATCTTTGTATTTCCATCACCTCATCCAATTTCCAGTAATCTTATGTATAAACACATGTATACATGCACAGCAGAGATGTTGTTCTTGTATTAAAAATCCTTTGCATTTTAAAAAAAAAATCTTACTAGCTTTTACAGTCATTGTCTTTAAAGAGAATTTTTCTTAACTCAAATTCTGTTGCACAATGTTTTCCTAGGGTCATAATATCCATCCAGTTATGCACTTCAGTAAACTGAAATCTGTATGACTTTAGGCACGTTTTTAAATCTTTAACGAATCAGAAATTAAAGAGTAACGAGGATCGACCCCAGCTGGAGGATACGGCTTTGTATATTTATCTAGGTGAAATCTGTGAGTGTTGCTCACAGCTTTGAATGGAGTGTAAGCACACCCTTTAGTTGGTGAATTGCTAGTAGTATCAGTGAACAGGGGTGGCCACTGATGGCCGCAGGAGTAGGTGAGAAGCAGAGAAGGGAATGCCATAAGATTGCTCTAAGTGCTCATCTGACTGTTTCTTCAGAAAGTTTCTGCATATTTTTTTCTAATTATTCATAATTTAGGACTGTACAAAAGCCTCCGTTATGATATATGGTTTGTTGTGTTGTTTCCTATGCAACAAGCAGTACAGGATGGGTTTTTTTTTTTTTTTTTTTTTTTTTTTGAGAGCTAGGACTTTGCTGTTGCTTGGAGAACTTGGCATCAAACTGAAGCAAAAGCTTGTGGTCTAATAGGAAAAGGTTGTGGGCCTTATAGGAAAAAAGTCAGTAAAATAAAAGAAGGGTCCCGTGAGCATTTATACACACGTTGTCTATCAACAAGATTGCATCAACTACAAAAACTTTTTTTTGACAGTTTCTCTTCTTTATGTTATACAGTTTTGTCATTTACTCCAGCTTAATAACCTGCTGATGTCAGAGAGAATAATCATCAAATGAAGTATTTACTACATCAGATAAGCTACTAACTTTTTTATTTTACTCCTTATGAAATTGTAGGGGAATGCAGGACAAAGGTAAAAGGGAGTGAGGGCGCTGTTAACATTACCTAACTTTAATGATTTTACTGAGTGCCTAAATTAGGATAGGCTCCCTGTGAGGTCAATGGAGAGAGTAATTAGAGATGAAATCTGGTAGAACTGCTCTCTGAAGGAAGTCTCTGTGTTTCTCATTTGACTTTATAGGGAATTTACCCTCTAATTTAGATGCGTCTGACAGGTGTCTGACTAGTCTGCATAATGCAAGAGGCTTGTTGAGCTGTCAAAACATAACTTTTTCTCATGGGATGGAAGAGATAAGAAAAATTATATTGCCACACCGCAAACATTTTGAAAGAAGTCTTTCTGATGTTTCTTTGCATATTATTTTTAATTGCCATCTGAAGAGAAGAAAATTGTCTCTTGCATAATGATTGCTAGGTGGTTTTTATCTTGATTTTAATCCTTTAATCTCTTTGTGTAATTAAGCAAAATGGCCAACTTTACTTCTGTGAAAACACACCTGACACTTATATAAAAAATATTTTGCAGATAGTTTCAATTTCGCATTTGTCTGAATGGACTCTGCCAGGTTGCCCAGGTTTTGTTCAGAGGAGACTGATTGTGCTGGGAATGGAGTGATGAGGGTGCTGTGCTGGCTGTCCTAATTCACTACACTGGAGAAATACTGTCAGAGATCCAGTGTGGGGCTTCACCTCACAGCTGTAATGCATTTCTCATGGTGTTCATTTGAGGAAAAAACATTGAATTTAATAATTACCTTTTCTATCTCTGTCTCTCTCTCTATCTGTTTTTCTTCTCTCTCCTTCCGTTGCTCTTCAATTGAGATCTAGATGAAAGGTATCGTCCACCTCTCTCAAACTAGGAAGGGATATTTGGGCTGGTGCAAGAAACATTAATTCAACCTGTGCGCTATGTTAGCTCTAGTTTAGAAGCTGTGCATCTGTGTTAGTGTTGAGTTGCTGTCCTAATGCCTTGTGCCTTTTGGAAGACAAGTCCTTTTGCTTCAAATGCAAAGTCATACTTACATAGCTGTGTGCTTCAATAAGAGGCTTGATCCCTGCAGTCGCAGAGCACAAGCAGAGTGAGCTGGTGACTGTGGACAGCTTGAGCATGTGTAACCTAAGTCCTGTATCTTTCTGAGATGCTCTAAATCACTGAAGTAAATGCAGAATGCCCTTAAAGGAGAGTGCTTGCAGAAGTGGAGAGTCAAATGTTTTGACTGAGCTCATTCAGAAATATTCTCACCAACCTGAGATGTCACTAATTCTTTCAGCCAGGCAGTGCTGGTCGACCGGACCATGTACATCGCAGGGCAGATCGGTATCGAACCTTCCAGCGGGCAGCTCGTCTCTGGAGGGGCAAAGGAAGAAGCGAAGCAGGTGAGATGCCTTCTAGCAATCAATTTGCTATTGAGTTGGCACGTGCACGCTTAAACATGAACCCATGAGAAATGGGGGCATCTCGGAGAGCACTTTTCACATCTTCCAAAATGGGGGAAAAGCAGGAGGGAAAAATCCATCCCGTCCCTAATTTTTCTACCCAAACAGCTTGGCAGCCAAGGCAGAAATCTGTTTAATATGGGAAAGACTGAATGCAGGAAAGAAACTATCAGATCCCCAGTAAGAAACCTGGCTTTGAGTTGAAGAAAGAGGGTTTGTTTTTCCAGGAGTAAAGAGGATGTGTGGAGTAATAGATAGGATAAGATAAAGGCATCTTATATTCTCATTTAATGAGTGGATGGGTGGTTCAATACTAGGGGTTTATAGGAAGTTCCTTTCTATTATTTCTTTTTTTCAATCTATCTCTGGTTTTGCTTGCTCACTGATGACTGTTGAAGGCTACCTGGCTAAACTCAAACTGTAACCAAGGATGTAGTCAAGTTGCAACATGTACTTAAATACGACACAGCGGATACTTAAAGATTTTGTCTCATTTCTTTACAGGCCCTAAAAAACATGGGAGAAATCCTAAAAGCTGCAGGCTGTGACTACTGCAATGGTAAGTGCTGCCATGATGATGGCAAGTAAGTGACTTTCTTTACCTTGATTAAAAAAATAAAAATGAAGCTTTTCTTTAAAGCTGTTTGCTAAATGTGTCATTGTTATCAATAGCTGGAGGAGGCAAAAGACACAGGAGTCTGGATTAAAAAAATAAACATACAAGTCTTCTTTATAGGTATCTTCTTTATAGGTGATGGGTATCAATGGGTGTTTGACTTTCACTTCAAGTTCCTGCCTGTGGTACTAATATTCTAACTCCTTACCGAGTAGGCTCAACTGTAGATTGAGCTGCAACTGGCTACAGGCATTTTAAGCATCCTAGACTTTACTCCGGTTAAAAACAGGTCTGTAGCAATGGTGTTAATATCCTTTTTTTTTAAGAGGATTTTAATAGTGGAGCCAAACCAGGATTAATGTTGGTTTGGGCAGTCATAGATTAAAAAAAGATCCTACCATAGACCATATCTTCAGGTATTTTATTTTATTTTAGAGGATAACAAATGTATATTTATATATATATGTATATATATTTATAAAATTTATATAAATATTTATATATCATATATATATATGATATAATTTATTGCCAACAGTTGCAACAAAACAACATTTTAGTTCACCTGCTTTGTCAGTTCTCTGCCTCTGGAAAGAATTGAGCTTAGAATGAAATTTAAAGCAGATATTTTCAAAGTTGGTCAGGGATATCTGATTTTAATATGTACTAGATACCAAAATTTCTTAGGTGATTTTGAAAGACCTCAGTGTAGTAAGCAAACGGATTCTTTAATCACGCTAAATGTACCTGAGAATTTCATAAAGGAATTCATGTATTTATGTTTTGAGACACTTTGTTTCTAAACCAGTGTTGAAATAAGCTGATTTAGTAGCTCTAACAGTCAATATCTCTGTGCAGGACTTTTCAAAACAATTACAGTATTTCAGATAAATATTTTGAATAAAAATACAGTAATAAGTAATGCACTAAAGATTTTCAACTTTTGTATAAAATTCAAAGATCCAAATTAACTACAGTTCTGTAATTTCTAGTTGTGAAGACTACTGTTTTGATGGCAGACATGAAAGACTTCAATGATATTAATGACATTTACAGGCAATGTAAGTAGATGCCTTGTTTCTATTTCATCAGTATTTTCTATTTTTATCAGTATTTGTAGAAAGTTGTATTCACTGTAACCAAAGTGTGATAATGACTATAATTTCAGATTCTTTAGGATTCTGGGAGAAATGCGATATAAAGCTTTTAAAAAAATAATAGAGTTAAGAAAACTGAACACAGGGTGAAGAGGGTGATTCCAGTGAGCTGCATATTGAAAAAGAGTGCACACGAGTTTTTTTTTTTTTTTTTGTATATCTTTGGATTTTCATTAGATAGTATTTAAGAACTGTAAGAACTGATCAGCTGGTTACATATTTACTTATTGCCAAAACCCCTTGTAACTCAGTAAAGTAGTTTTAGCTGTTCTTTGACTTTGACTTATTAACCTGCTTTCACAGTGCAGTGAAATTACCATTTCTGGGCTTAGCATTAGCTCTCACTAGTAGAAGTTTCATCTGATGATGTAAATACAGCTTTTATATTTTGAGCAGTATCTTTTTGTTTTTTTCCCTGTTGTTTTAGTACCCTTGAGCTCAAGGCCAGTTCCTGAGCAGAGGGATAGGGCAAGAGGCCTTGCCCCTGCTGGGCAAGAGGCCTTCTTTTTCCTCTGTCTTTGGTATGAGTGAGACTAACCCCAAGTTTACTGCATGCACATTTGGAGTCCTTGCACAGGGCTCTTTTTGTCAGGAACCTGCTTCTCCCTCTTGTTGATGGCTGTGAAAGAGCCCTCGTCCACCCTCCTGTCTCTGTAATTGGGTGATCACTGCTCTAGTTTAATCTTTTCAGGTTCAGCTGAGTTGGTTAAGGCTGTGTTGGCAGAGTAAAAAATCATCACTAGCCTTTGGATCATGTCTGTAGTTGCATTCTTGATGATGAATGGTAGCTTTCTGAGGTATTAGAGCAGTTAGTGGCCAAAAAATGAGAAGCAAATTGGCACAAAAGACCATTTACCTTGTAGCCTCGAATTTGAAACCATTCTATTGATTCATTTTTATATGGATTACTTTGAACTTTGTTTTATCAAGCAAAGATAAATGATTGGTGAATGTTTAATTTACAGTTTTCACTACGAACTTCCCAGCCAGAGCAGCGTATCAGGTTGCTGCTCTGCCAAAAGTAAGTGTCACTTTTTTGCCTACTTCTGAAAGTTGCTGACAACTTTTCTTACTCAAGAATACCTTCAAATGCAGTTATTTTGGTGGAGAATCTTCTTAAGCATTTACTTTTTGTTTTCAAGTATACCAGTCTTATTCCCACATGTAATAAAAGACATCTGAAATCATGAAATATGGGTCTGTATAGTGGGAGTTGCCTACTACCCTAGAAATAAGGAGTTATGATACTTAACATCAAATTTTCAATGTTATTTAACATTGCTACATTAGTATACACTTGTCAGGAATATAATCTCCTTCTGATATCTCTCTGTTTTTACAAGGTCAACCTTTTCTTAAGTGGTATATGTCCAGTTGTTTCAAATATATACACACACACACACACACACACACACATATGTTCTAATATGTTCCTTCATTGTTTTGCTCACAGGGTGCCCGAGTTGAGATTGAAGCTGTTGCCATTCAAGGATCCATCCAAGATGCTTCAGGCCGACTATGAATAGAGACTATCCTGCAATAGCAGTTTTATATTCAGTGCTCCTCCCTTAGGTCCCATTCCTATGATTGACCCTAGGCAGTTACATACGTTTGAAATCAGTAATCTTACCCAGGAAAGGTGCTTTGGGACCTTTGGGACATGCTCTAAAATGCCAATTGGCAATTAGTTTTTTTGCAGGCAGACCCTGAAGTCTATGGGAGCCTTGCTGAAATTAGCTGACCTTGTTGCTCAAGTCGGGGCATGTCTGAACTTATTGCAGGTAGGGGCCTTATTTTATGGTTGTCACTGGATGCTTGGGTAATAACGTACACATTTTTAGATGAATCTATGACAGTTTCACTAGTGGTGATTGGGACGCAGAAAATTTTAATAACTATTTTAATATTTAGTAGAATTTAGTAACTATTTTAAATAAAAATGATAGGGGAAATGGTAGAATGCTTGAATGGGCTAGGATACATTTTCACTTCTCTGTTTTGGGGAATTTTGCTGTATTTGTTTCTAAGCCTTCTTGAACACCTTTTACAGAACAGATTAGTGTTGGAACTCATGTTTTTTTTGTGTGGAAGAGATCGCTTAAGAGAGTGAATGCACATTTTGGAAAGAAGAAAATTATGCTTTTCTGAAGTAATGTGCTAACATTTATAAATCATCTGCAAATGAATCTCTCCCTGCAAGCTTCTTCATAGAAATTAAATTTCACTATAGCTTAATTTAAAAGAATTTTTAAAAAGACATTTCAAGTTTGTGAAGAGAAAATATCCTTCTTAATGAGAATAAATCATAATTGCATCTATAAAATGTGCTCGTGTCTTTTGGGAACAAACTTTTGCTGATTTTTATTTAAAAATAAGCACTTTGCATGATTATTTACTTGAAATTCAGTTCTGACACTTTGTTTTTCAAGGCTTTCATGCTTTTTATACTCCATTACAAGAAATCTGTATCTTGCTTTTTCAATAAGAACTGTTTCAAACAAAAAAGATTTATTGCTTATCTTTTAATCGCTAAGGATGAAAACAGTCTTCCAAGCTAAGAAGCTTTCAGCTACAGTGACACTAGTTTTTTGGCAGTTCTGCAGTTGATGACAAAAGAATAGGAGAGTCTTCTTGGTAGTGTTTAAACACTGTTAAGAGTCAGGCTGGTGTTGCTATGTTATCCTATTCCTCTGCATTTATCTTCTAGACAAACAATTAGAAACGGATGCTGTGTTTTTAAGGAACTTGTTGGAAAATCATCTACCTCCTGGTAGGGTAGATTTTTTTTTGTCTTCCCCACAGCCATGTGCTAGTGCTCAATATTGGTTTATTTAGTGTAAGGAAGCAATAATTCGCTTTGCTGACAGTCTGTTGACCTGAACATCTTTCTTACGTTCTCTTCAGCAAAGGTGGCCATCCAGTTACATATATATGTGTATATATATATACACACACAGTGACAAGAGCATCATCCCCCCATGAAAATGAAGGATAGTAAAAATAGAAAATAATAATAGATATACATGAGAGCTTAGGGAATGCACCGTTTCAGCTGTAGCTTTGTCAAACATTTTATGAGAGTGGCTCATCTTTCCAGAATCTGCCGTGAATGACATCTGCACCAGACTACTGTGATTGACAGCCCCAACATCCATGTCTAGTCCCATCTCTTCTTGTGACTGAACTTGCTCCTTTTTGGTAAGCCACAGAGCCTGACTTGGCCCTGGATTTGTCACTCCAGCCCTTATTATAGCAGTGTAGCAGGGAGAAAGTATCGTGCATGTCAAGTGACAAGGGATGAACTGTCCAACAGCTTAAATCCAAACTGCAGTCTGCCATGTGCGTATCACTTGCTTTCTAAGCATGTTGTTAAAATATCTGTTGGTGATCATCTCTTATGCACTTAATTTTTATGTTATATTAAGTTTTTATGTTAAAAGTTAAGTGTGCAAGTTAACTCCAAAATAGCAGCATGTGTTCAGCTACTATCTGTATAAACCTGGTATTGGAATATGTCTTTAAATTACATATACAGGTAAAGCTGAGTTTGAATATCCTCCTGCAAATAAACCTCCACAACAATCTTTTGTGACTCATATTGATCCTTGGATAATCTATAAACATCCCACCAGTGATGTCTCACCTTCCTGCTTGTTAGAGCTACTTTCTAGCTCTCGTTACTTTAGTTGCGGTGTTATGATAAATGGATTTCATATTTTTTTCAGGCATTTATAGTATTGCCTTAGCAGTATTTAGGTAGAATTACACAGAAAGTTGTAAGTTGTAAAAATAATCAGCCTTTCCAAATATGAGTTTAATTGGGTATATCTCCTGCTCTCCACTGAGTTTATAGTTTGTATCTTCAATGCATGGAGATGAATAAGGAGACTTTCACAACAATATATACAGATACCTGGCTTTTTATAGCTATATATTGTGTTTCCTTATCCCCAGAACAGGAGATAATTACCTTTATGAGAGGCAAGGTTATACATCTATGCATCAGATGTTCTAAATTTTAAGCAACAGCTTTTGAAAAGTGCCTGACTTTTCTGCTTATAAACTTTCAACTCACAAACACTACCAGTCCCAACTTCTTTCTTGTTCTCTCTCTTGGGCTACACTATTCAGGGTTTTTATTTTCTGCATCTTGGTAGTAATTCTTTAACTCAAGAAGAAATCCCAGCTAAGGAAACAGAAACGCTATCAAACTTATTAGGAAGCAGCTAATGGTAACATGGCAAAGACTTTATAGGAAACACTAAGCAAATGTTTCTTTGCTTTCATCAGTTAGGGATAATGTAATTGAGTGGAGTTATATCATTTAAACAGATTTCCAATTTAAAATATTTTTGTTTTTATTGCTTTTCTCAGATGTAATTACTTTGTTGGAATAGATTTAACTTATTTGTAGTAGAATTAGTTGAGTTCACCATGAGCAGGTATCCCCAGTGTTCAAAATAAGGTAAGTTCAGCCTTGTACAGCTAGAGTTATCCCTTGCTACCTCTTGTTATCACAGTTTATTACAGTGTGACCAGCTGCCTTATTTGTGCTATGTTGCCTCTTTGCCTACCTAAAGCTAACACTAGATGGCAGTATGTATGTATGTATGTATGTATGTATGTATGTATTTATGTGCAGACCTGCCTGTTTGTTGTTTTAAAGTACATCATAGAAAAGTCCTTTGGGTGTCTTCGTTGGTACAGAGGGGTATGAATACAGTACTGTTTTTTCCGAGCAAGATACAAACTGAGACTGAAATGTAAGAGCAGGAACTGTAAAAAGATGTGCTAGATGCAACTCATTAGACACAGCAGATTATTTGCATTACAAATGTTTGTATCACTAAGTAGGTGCAATTTTGCAAAAAATCAGGAACAAAAATCCACTGTTAGATGGAAGTTTCTTTACCTTTAGAGGCAGAGCCAATGTGCATTTTTGAACAATTCAATATTAATTCTTCCTGTAGAGGAAGTCTAGAATAACAGGGGAAAAAAATCTCTTTTATTCATAGCTCTAATATAGCAGTTCTCAACATAAATGAACAGCCTTTCTTATAGAGGGCCAAAATTGTATTTTTTTTTAAGCAGTATTATATTACTTTTTAAAGTATGTCTTTTTAAAAAGGCAAAGCCCGATAATTCTCCTACTTGTAAAGCAAATATTTTAGATAACTTATATCTCAGTTCAGCAAACTGCACAAACATGTATGAGCGCATTTTAACTGTGGCTAAGTTAAATGTAGCCGTTTTTGTTAGCCAGACTGAGCCACTAACCTGCACAATACAAAGTTGCAGTTCAGCTTGACGTATTAATTTCACCTTCAAAAGTTTGTTTCAATCATGTGTAACTTAAAACTGCTAATCTGATATATTTCTGTGATAGTAATGCAATACTTAAATTTGCATTTTCTGTCAGGTGGTACTTTTAGAATTTTTTCCCCAAATGATTGTGTTCTCAATTGATTAAACTATACAAAAATTAAGCTTGAGTACCTAATTTTAACAGAACTTTGTTTTCTGCTAAAACCTATAACAAAACTTCAGTTGCCCTAATGTTCTTCTACAAGCACCTCGCACTTGGTGAAGCTTTTTTTCTGAAAGAGTAAAGTGGAAGAGCAGACTCTAGCAAGCTCCATTGCTAAATATGTTCTCGAGGTTTAACCTGCAAACAAGAACTCCAGAGCACATCTGTCATATCCCTAGCATGAAAAAGATGTTTGATGCCCAGCCCAATTTCTACCCTTCTGAACGGTGGTAGTCAGAGGTGCGCAGAGCTGAGCGGCTGCCCGGGTTTGGGCCCTTCATGCGCCGTGTGTGATTTGGCAGCTTGTGGAACGTAAAGACCTCTAGGTCTTAGTGTGCTAGCGGTTGTCTTATTTCTCAAAGTAGTGATGATCAGCGTGAGCCTAACGGCCAAGCGCTGCTCTTATAGTAGTTCATGTGATTAATGTTTCATGTGTTGGACATATGTCAGCTTTCAGAAAGCAAAAACTGAAGTAGCTTTTGTGTCAGTTGTAACCAGAAAGAACATGAGAACTGAGACGTTGGGTCACTGACTGGCTTGTATTCTTCTTGTTCCCCATTAGAATTCCTTAATGTCTTGAAACAGCCAAATGCTGAGATGAAAGGGCAGTGTCCCATGTCTTTTGGGTAACAGCAGTGGCTCTGCAGTGTGGAGAGGCTCCCTTGGAGCAAATAGTGGTATTGGCTTTCCAAGAGCGATCTCTGCTGCTGCTGTCAGTACTAGCTCTGTCATGGAAGTGGTTTATACTTCACAGCTGGTCAATAGAGCAGGTCTATAGGGCAGGTCAATAGAGCAGCTGGTCAAACCGTAACCCTTGATCTAACACACAGAGGCAGTGAGCGCAGCTCCCCTGGCTATCCTGCTGCTCTCACTGGGAGCAGGATGGTGCTGGCACAGGGCCCGGTGTCTTCTCCGAATACCCCGTTTACAGGGGAAACCAGTGGCCAAGGGTGAAGTTCCTGGGTGATCACGGGCCCCAGCTGTATGTGCAGCTCTTTCCCTCTATCACCCCAGGGCCTTAACTGCTGCAACAGCAACAACAAAAAGACCCTGCGATATCCATTTACCCAAAACCCATTTTAAAATGTGCATTTTGATTATAAAAGTTTACGGTTCTGTCCTACAGGCAACATTAGTAAGCAACCTTAAATAAAGTTGAGAAGTATTTGGACTGAACAGACTGATGATAAGCAGAAACTCTTACATATAATGATATAGCCAAAGATATAGTGATATAGCCAAAGAATAACAGATAAAGTAAAAACTCAATAAGCCAGAGATATAAATTAAATTATTTAATACAAATCAAAGTCAGCTGGAGTCATATGTTCACATGCAGCAGGAAAGTTAGTTATTAGAGGGGATTTTTGTAATTTGCTCATAGTAGTAATAAACTTTGTAAACATCTTTTTATACAGTAAACCTAATAAAATAGGAAAATAGGAAGGCCAAGGAATGCTTGGCCTTTGATAATTGACCCTTTCTCTCTGACTGCAATATTCTGCTTTCTTATGCCAGAGAATATTGTGAAGGCAGTTCCTAATAATAATATATGGTCCCTTTGCAACATTCACCATCAGAACAAATTTCTACTCTTGATTGCATTTTTAAGACCAATTATTTTTAGGGCCTGTTTTCACACACACACACACACACACACACACACACACACACACACACACACACAAAAGTGTTTGAAGGCTTTGCCATTCAACTTCAGCTACAAAATGATTATTTGGCCTAATGGAAAACACCAAGGAAGTCCCTCATAGCCTGCTTTTTCTGGAGAACAGGACTACAGGGAAGTACAATAGATTATCTCTTCTTTGGGAACAGGCTGATGTCTCTGGTTAGAAATCTGTTCTGGAAGCCGCATGTGCGCAGTGCGAGGTGTGTGACTAAAGACAACTTATTAGTCAGCAGGAATGTTAACAGCTGTGAAGTTACCCTTAAGAGTGTGCCAGAATTTATAAGAATAAAGGAACTTGCTCATAGCTAAGCATCTTCTCTCTGTTTTGCAAAAATTATCATGTAAGTTATACTGCTGTTTTTTCAATAAATGAGTATTTAAAATAGAGGTTGGCAGAAGACACCCACGTGGTTACTGGATTATTATACCCCGTGTATGTTCCATTTTCTGAAGAAATGACCACTGCACTTAATTACAGTCCAACCCAGTTCTCTCTTCCATTCCTCCCTACAGCAGTCACCCAGGCCTTCAGAGAAATTATCCATGGGTATAAAAGCTCACAGCACCAAGATTTTCCTTTCTGGCTTTTTACTCACAGTACTATCCAAAAAAAAAAAAAAAAAAAAAACACAAAAAAAAAAAAAAAAAACTACTTTTTTTTTTTATCCAATTTAATGCTGATTAAAGGTTTCAAAGGTGCCTACTCAGGTCTTAAGTTAATTATCTGAGCTTGGAAAAAGTCCCAAATGAAAAAACAGAATGAATATACTATTGTCAGAAAATTTTCCCACTGCGCGAGCGTGGACAGAAGGCACTCTGAGGCAGGGAGGTGAAAGTTCAGGCACTTCAAACACCTGAAGACTTGGCAGCTTGACCTCAAAAAATATATAGTATATAAAACTTTTTCTGCCTCTTACTCATGTTTGTGGCAAAATCCATAAAAGCTTTTCTATTTTCCCAACCCGGTAAAATTAAGGAATGTTCATGGAGACAGAAGAGCAGGCCCAAGAAGAGGATATTTGTATAGACATAACTTCTATTCCTCGTTATTAGCTGTCTCTGAAACAGAAAAAAAATAAATTAGGATACAAATTCATATGCAATATATCCTATAGGAATATGAAAGTTCCCTGGAAGTATCACAAACTCAAGGGGCTATCTGCTCGTCTGCAGGCTCTGCAAGGACATTCTGTGTGAGCTTAAGGACGTTCATCAGCCACCTCCGCCTCCTCTTCCTCCATCCCGTTCGCGCACAAACTCCCCTCTCACAGCCATTAACACCACTTATGTAAACTCCGGTTGTATTGCAACAGTCTCATGCTCCTCCTCATCTTGCTGCTTTTTCTCTTAACATCTTTTGAAGTGACGACATTATTTCTGTCACATTTGACACATAGGAAGACATTAAATCTTATTCATAAACAGACATGAGGCAACAGGTACAAAATAAAACATAGGAAATGGCATTTAAACATAAGAAAAATGTTTTTACTGTAAGGGTGATTGAACACTGATACAGGCTACCCAGAGAGATTGTGGAGTCTCCATCCTTGGAGATATTCCAAGGAGATATTCAAACCTGCCCAGACACAGCTTTTGGGCAACCTGCTCTAGGCGACCCTGTTTGAGCAGTGGGGATGGACCAGATGATCTCCAGAGATCCCTTCATCAACCGCTCGGTGATTCTGTGACAAAGTCTCACCCAGCAGCTGCTCCCAGCCCCTGTGACCAATGTGTATTGGCCATCAGCAGTGGACATAGGAGAAAAATCAAACTGCCTCTCTGTGAAAAAGGAGTCTGAAAGTTAATTTGCATGAATAATGCTAATATTATGTGGGAATAAAAGTTCCCTCTAGTGATTTTGAATTCACCATGCTTGTAGTGTAATTGAATATGCCCTTTTTCAGAGATAAACCTCAGCTACCTTTAGAGCACTGTTTATTTTGCACAGCGATCAACTAATATCCTTTTAGTCATGTCTCCTCAGAGACAAGAATTTGAATATTTTTGATTTCTCTTAATGTAAGATTTTTTTCCATTCCCCTTAGCATTCTTGCATCCCTGCCCAGACTCTTGTCTTATTTCTTTGACATCCTTTCAAGGTGGAAGAATTGCTCCGTTACACAACAGCCACTGGAATGGCCACTCTTCCATTCCTAACATTTCTTGCCCACAGCCGTTCACTGAGCTGTCTACATTGGCATGCTCCTATCATTTGAAACACATTATGAAATAAAAGCAGGGCTGCTTATTTTACTTCCTTAGCAATGCTATTGTGAGGAATATTGTCAAGGCAGGTAAATGCAGGAATTTTACTTCATTAAAGCTGTAATTACCACCTGATGAAATCTCTTAATCTTCAGGAAGAGAATTTTGTTGTTTGAGGTTTCCCAGAAGAAAATTAAGTGCTGTCCTGAGTTTATAGCAAACATCCCTCTAATTTTGACCCTCCTAAAAAGTCCCCATACGAAAGATTAGAAACAAGCTAACTTAATAACTTTTCTGGAGTTCAGAGGCAAAGCTATACTGCCTAAGACTGAAAAAAGAGCAGTTGCCAACAGCTTGTTTTCACAGGCTGTCTTAAAAGTGACAATATGTAGGTCTAATTTGTAGACTGCCAGGACCAACAGTCAAACAGCTGAGAAGTGGCAGGGAAGTGAGTGGGGTTTTTTGTTTAAATCACTGCTTATCTCATTCCACTTGACTAAAGACAAGGTGCTATCAGCCCACACACCGTGTCCAAACTTTTTGACCAGCATTATATTAACCTTGCAGGCTGTAGTGCTCATGGTGAAAAACATTTTCCCTAATCCTGTGGCACAGGTGTGACATATTGGCTTGCAGTCAGTGCAATTAAAACAAGACAGCACAAGCCTGCCTAATGCTGAGTGCGAAACTCATCACACAACCCTCTTGCCTGTGAGTTTTGTGGACACCTAAGGTCTTGGGCACAGTTCACAGGAAGCCTTAGCAGTGTAATCGGGCCCAAGCGAGACAGGCTCCTGCTCTGCGCTGCCTTGCAGAGCAGCAGATCTCTGCAGTCCTTCTTGTTTAAGCATTGCTTACATAGCTGCTCTCTGCAAGGCAATCCCTGCAGATATTCAGTGTCTCCTCACTCTGAGAAGAGTTTTACAAGAACCTCTTTCCTCTGCCAGTTAGAGGAAGGGCTTGTCCCTGCAGACCCTTCCTGATGCCTCTTTCTGGATCTGCCCAGCAACACTTGTGCCTCATGAGAACCTCCAAGCTTAGCATTTCCCATTTATATGCCAGCAAGTCAACTCTGTCTCTTCACAGCAGACCACAGGACAGAAGGCAGAGGTAAATGCCTTCCTCATCTATTTAAGGGAGCCCTCATCCCTTTTACTCAACAGTTCAAAGACTAGTGCATATATAAGCACAGGGAAGGCACCAAAAACCTCCTACCACCTGAAAGCTGTGAAAGGTCCAGGTATAAGATATCCTCTGCTCTTCCTGGTGAAGCTGTTGCCTTCTGAATTACCGTACTCACTAGTCTGAAGCACTGGTGCACATTCAGCAGAGTGGGGAGAAGATCTGGTCTTCAACCCCTGCAGTAACATTTGCTGGTGGAAGGGAAGGAGGAGTCTGCACTGCCTGCTCATCCTTTTCCAGGTTCTGGCAATACCACTGGCAACCACTGCCTCCTCAGGCAGGTAAATAGCCAAAGGAAGCTGGGGTTATGTAATGGAATCTCAGTAAATGACATAAGATCACAGTGAACACTGGGCAGGGTGATGATAACTTTTATCCTCAGTGAAATTCTCTCCTAGAGAAATGGAAACATAATCTAGGAATCTGATGGAGAAGGAGTCCTATGACCTGACACTTTTAAGTGGTGTTTCCAAACTCACTTTATTTGGCCTGTATCTTCTCACTCCCACCACGTGACTGCGTTGGCTCTGGAATGCGCTTTCACCCTACACTACACTGCTGATTTCAGCCGGTAACAAAAAACAGGGGGATCTAAAATGAATGTCCAGCATAGAAGCAAAATCACAAAGCCATGTTAAGCAATTAACTCAGGAAAACAACTGTGGCAAATAATAATGAGCTGAGTCATGATTTTAACATAGGATTTTATTTTCCAAGACTGCCTGTTACAGTCTAGCCCTTTCCCCAAACAGGGATAATTTATCCCTATTAAGACTGGTGTATTATATAAAGAACACCCATGTAAAGAACATGACTTAACAGTTGACTGCTTCCAAGAACATCTCCTTATGTAAATTAGAAAAAGAAACACCTGTCTTGTGCTAAAATGCAGAAAGCAGCAGCTGTTCGCCAACAGGAAGATGCAAAGATGTGGTCATTGGTGGTAGCCCAGCTTTTCTGTCTCCTGGACAAAAACACAAGCAGTTCTGCACTCCTCTGCCAACGTACCCATCTCTGCTGCTCCTGCACCATCCACAGCTTCTCCTGTTTCTTCTTCTTTTGTTTCAGGCCCTTCACTTACTATCTCACAGAGCAGCTCAGTTTCCACCTGTTCTCCCGTCTCACCTGGGAACAGTAACCATGGAGATCAAATTAGGATCCGCTGAGAAAGGCACTGGGTGCTCCTGCTCCTCTCTGCAAAACTGATTCTGTTTTGCCAACCCTCCACTGTCCTTTGTAAAATTATCAGTGGAATGAATCAATAGGGAACAAATATGATGTTTTCAGTCACTTTCCATCATCCATGTAAGCAGGCTTCACGTCCATAAAAATTCTCCCAGCACTTTTGCAAAAGGCCCTTGACACTCTATTCAGTGCACATCACAAGTATTATTTCTGTTCAAATTATTTTTCTTAGGTAAAGAGTGTTATTCTGCATATGTGTTTTTTCATCCAAAAAAAAAAAAAAAAAAAAAAACGGAACAGAGCAGAAATAGAAAACATGGTAACATGCCATTCTGGTTAAAGTTATACCTCCCCATGGAAGCTGCTACCTATAATCCTCTCCCACAGAGCTACTGAGGAGGAAAGGAGAGCCAAACAAGTGCTGTGTATCCTGAGCACCATGGCATGGAAATGGAAGGCCCTGTCTTTGTCACACACCTCATAGAGAGAAAACGTGCACGAGAGCTGGTGGGATGTTGTTCCAATCTTGGAACAAACAGCAGCAAAACTGTACAGAGCTTTTCCAAAAAACTTGTTTTTGTAAGCGGTGTGCATTGCTTTGTGATTCATATCTTGTTCTTCAGGCAAACAACGAAATTTAAACATGTTTTCATGTATATAGGAAGGTCCTGTTCTGCCTCCAGTACCGTGCCACTAAGCTTATAAATGATAATTAATGGGTTAATGAAGCTGGGAATTGGCAGATGGGCAAGACTACACGTTTTAGGGCTGAGCATCCAGTCCTTTACTGCTTACACAAACAAGACTCGACCCCAAATGACAGATCTCCATTTTATGTAGAAGAGACCTCCAAATTATTCTGAAAGGAAACACACGGGAGGAGAAGGCAATGCCTGCAGCAAAACTGCTGGGATTCACATAGTTGGATTTATACAGCTGGGTCACAGATGTGCACAGTAAAGCACATGGCAAAGTGATAGCACATGGACGGGCTCTGGGCTTCACACAGATGATTCCTTCTCCCGTGCACTCCTTCGAGGTGAATGTGCAGGGAGCAAAGCTGCTGGTAGCACGTTTCCCTGCAGGGAACACACTCCCCGTGTGCCTCACCTGCAGATTGCTCAAATTAATGTTTCCCCAGGAAGCATCCGATTCCTCACTGAGCCGCTTTGTGCTGCTTAGGAGACCCTGATTCCTGCTGTAAAGCGCTCCCTTCTGGCATGTGGGGCAGTGGGAGGTAGTTCCTCCAGGTGCTGCCCCCAAGACAAGCACCACCTGTGGCAAGGAGCCCATGTCTCCTGAACTGCTGACCTTGAAGCACCCCGTGCCCACTGTGCAACACTGCAGGGGGAGCTACCTGCTGCCTCAGCACCTGTCCTTCACTCAGCCTTCCTCCCTAGCTGCTCATCTCTGGGCTACTCATCATCACTCCAACTACTTCCATGTCCATCTCTATCCTGCGTGTTCAGTAGCCAGGCCCCTAAGACAGACTAAATGCCAAGGATGCATCTAGAAGCTGCTCTGTCTTCTACTGTTTCTACTTTCTACTTCCCACTTCTACTTTCTACTGCCCACTCTGCACCACCATTAGGCACAGGGACAGCTGCTTTATCATTAATTGTTGTGACTAAGTAATAGGGCCTATGGTCTCTGAAAATATTAAGCAACATCTCTGAACTACATAGAAACACAACATTTAACTGAGGGATATGGTAGGGCATTTTATCTGCCAAGAACATAGAACATGAAATGAAGTAGCAGAGATAAAGACTAGAAAAGCTGAATAAATTTATTACAGCTTAGACTTGTGAGCCTGAGGCTTTCCCAACCATGTTTTTCTGCACTCTGCATTGTACAGACTCTGCAGCCCAAATTCTGACTCCAGAAACTCATGCGAGTCTCTCACTAAAGTCAAAAAGACACACACACAAGCCTCCGGAAGAATAATTTGGTCTCCTAAATTTACAAAAGCACCACTATTACCCTCAATGAGTTGTTCCCCTTCAGCAGCATGCGCGTTCTTGACGATTTCCGCTGCAGAGCTGCCATCGCCCTCCACAAGCTCGCTGTTCTCTGCCGGTGCCGGTGGCGCGGGGTCTCCTCCCGGCTCCGGTGGCGAAGGGCCGGCGCCCTCCTCCTTCCCCGCAGACGGCAGCAGCCCCGCGCTCTCCTCCGAGCCCACAGGCAGGGGCTCCGTGCCCTCCGGCTCCTCCCTTCGGGCGACTGCATCAACCTCTCCTTCCAGTGCTGGAATGAGAAGGGCCTCCTCTCCCGGGAGACGCTCTCCCGCCCGGGTTCCCTCAGCTGCGAGACTCACACCTTCCACCGGCGCCAGCTTCGTCTGCTCGGGGATGGTGTCACACTCATCTGCAGCTGGAGTATTTTCACCCGATGATGCTTTTATTCATTGTAGAGTATGAAATGAAAAAAAAGAGGAAACATAGATAACTGGTGAGGGGGCATTTTATCTAGGCGGGAACTAGGCTCCCAGGGGACCGGGACCACACAGGCACTGCCTGTCAGACAGCTCCTCCTGCAGACATTACTACTTTCCTTAAGGACCTAAAATGTGAAGAGGTTTTGCTGGCTACGTGACGGTATTCAAGGAAAGCGCCTTTTCCTCATGGAAAACCAAGCACAGAATCAACTTGCTGAGCAGTAACTGCTTCCCTGGGCTGCTTGTGGGGAATGTCTGTTGGTGCCTACAGATGGGCTGACATCTTTCTTAGTGCTTTTGTTAAAGGCAAAAACAGTGGGGAGAACTTCCTCACAGCAGAGGAGGAGCGTGCTTGGCACACGGCCCCCAGGGCAGCTGCATGCTACCTGCGACCAGGGGACCCAGTACGTAAACTGAATTGCTGGGGCTGGCTTTGCTGTCCTGCCCATTAGTCATTATCCTGTGGCTGTCGCCTTACCTGCAACAGAACTTCAGGGATTTGATTTTTCTTTTTTTTGTTTCTTCTTTTTTTTTTTTTTTAAAAAAAGTCCAAATCTTCATTGCCTCCACTTCTTATTTCTTACAAACCACAAAAAAATAGTTTGCATTTTAAAGGTTAAACTATCATAATTCACTTTTTTTTTCCCCTAATTAAACAGTCAGTAACAGAAATCCTGCACTAATCCAATCTTCCGATTCTTTCATAAATGGTCAAATTACTGGCTAAGCAAAGCAATAGGTCTTTTCAGCAGATTAAATTTAAGGCTAAAAACAACAGCAAGATTCCTCTGACAGCTATCTGCTTGTTGGAAGACTCAAAAGGAGCTATGGACACCCATCAGACTGATTTAATAACTTTCTGATTAAATTCAGTTTGGCAATATCTGGTACTTAATCTTCCCACAAGAAGCACATCCGTGGTGGGCTGGTGCCGCTGGTGGCAGCTCTTCCAGGCTGGCTCTTCCACCTGCTCAAAACTCAGCTCTACCTTCACAGTCCCTCCAGGACAGGTGACTCCAGATGTCCCTTCCAGACCCTTCAGCGTGGGGATTTAGCACCTACTGCAGCAGTCAGAGGGGAGCTTAAAGGCACTTAAAGGTGCCTGTGCTCCTAGTGCTCTGTTACCCTCAAGTTAATTTAATCTGTGTGTTAGCCGGGTGTCAGCAAAGCTAACAGGCACAGGGCAAAGCTTCGAGCCTTCAGTACATTTGTGGAAAATGTTGTTAGAGTATTGCTATTAGCTGTTACTTATATGTTATTCATTATTATCACGATCTGCTTACAACATTGCGTTGGGATTGTGCCTGTTAGAGCATCCCATGAGCCTGATCAAAGAATAGCAATATGTGCCAGCTTAACTTTTTTAAGTTTCCCACCTATTCATGGTCTAAAAAAAAATGTAGAAACTGTAAAACTTGGTGGGTATGGCTTGAAAAATAATGAGATGGATAGGTCTTATAGACACAAGGAACAAGCACATTAAATATTTGTTTGCACAAAACGGGTTTGTTGCTATGTAGAGGTACAGTTGTTCAGGAACATGCGGGCAAGATGAGCTGTGCGAGCCAGGGCAGAGGGGGCCGCGCCAGCCCGCGCTTCTGTGACCTGTCCAAACTCGTTATATCCATTTACCCATTTATCTGAGTGGCAGAGTTTACTCACACCCTCTGTTGAACTTATTTGTGTTTGTTTTAAGCCCACTAGTAGAAGTTTCACTAAGTGACATAGCTCTTATGTCACGAGAAGCAGGAAACTACATTTCTGTGTTTACCTTCTCAACGCCTCTATCACACCCTATCTTCCAGGCACCATTTCCTAGCCTCAAACTCAAACTGAAATCACTTTCTGAAAATAGGTACCCAATCAAAATAACAGCAGACAAGTCTTAAACTCGTCAAGACACTGCGCATAGTGTTTTCATGGGACAATCTCTCTCTAGGCAAAGTTCCTGGTGATTATGGGCTTTTGGCCAGTATTTTCCAAAGGAATCAGTGTCTGGACATGTATCCGTGGTGTGCTCAACTCTAGAGAGTTTCTAGGGCTGGGCAGCAACACTCTGTGGAAATCACACATCTTGAAGAAGCCTCACAAGGCTTGACCTTTTCTCATTTTATTTTACCAAACCTTGACATGGTTCTGACACCTTCTCCTTGTTTTGTGCCAGGGAGCATTTATACCTTAAACACATAAATAAGTGAGCCATGAAAGCTAGCATGCCAGCATTTTTTATATAAATTGGATTATAAAATTCTATTATGCAATGTGAGATCCACACTGCTGGAAACCTTGAAGGCATTCCTGTGCTCTCATTTAAAATACAAAGAATTCTCTAATACAGAAGGAATAAATCCTCCTGGTAATCTGTTCAGTATCTTTATCCCCAAGAAGAAAGAACATCACGGGGCCATTGACATTCTTAGGATGCCTTTTAGTTATGTTTTAAGTTATTAGTATTGATTTTCCCTGACATAGACAATTCCTGCTGGTGAAACAGTAAAAAGCAGAGTGAATTGGAGTGGGCCATACCCACAATAGTTCTACCTCCGCCAGTAATCGCCTTTTTTCCTATTAGCAGCTTTAAGTAAATCTCTCTCAAAGCATCCTTTTCTGATAAACTAAATCACAAAACAGAAAACATATCTGCCTGACAATATTCCCAACAATGAGGTTATTACTGCTCTGATAACAAAACGAACTTTACCACTCTCATGGCATTAGTTTAAGTGTCTGGTCTGTTTCATAACCTACCCTAACATCAGTACATCTCTAATCAGGATTCCAAAAACATTCAGACTCAGTAACTTGTGTTGCCTATCGGAGCCCTTCAGAGTTCTTGTGCAGAGCATTAATGTCTTTCTGCTAGAGGATGACAAAGCAGAGGAATTTGGTCTTGGTACACAAGCGAGGTTAGCAAGACAGCAGGAAAGAGAGAGACATTTCTGTCAACATTTTCAGCGGGGCTCTTCCCCGGCAGCAGCGTGCCAGCTCTGTAGAGCATTGTAAAAACACCCCCTACAATCCGCAACCATCTCTGCAATCACAACAAACCCTAGCCCTGAGAGACTGCAAATGAAGATAAACCCATACTGAAAACTCAGATTCCACAGCCCAAACAACAGCAGTATCAGAACAAAACTCAGAACTAAAGAATGCAGGAAAGAAATTCACTGCATTTAAATAAAAACAACTTTTACGCATTTTTCTCCACGCTGGGGGGCCAACATCTACAAGCGCCACATTTGGGCTCCCATAGAGAGGGTTTCCAAACTTCCCTTGGAGCAGAGACCCAAATACAACAGATATGAGATATACTAACTATGAAAATGAAGTCTTAGTTAGCATTTGACCTGCACTGAGAAGCAGGGATACTCTTGGGGAAGGTGTTTGGGTAAAACCCCTTGCTCTCCCAGCTAACTACCCGAGCCGCCCCCA
The DNA here is from genome assembly GCA_013398735.1 of Nothocercus julius. Lineage (NCBI taxonomy): Eukaryota > Metazoa > Chordata > Aves > Tinamiformes > Tinamidae > Nothocercus > Nothocercus julius. The sequence continues at coordinate 7,699,355 of VZSV01000007.1, forward strand.
AGTCACCGGCGTATCGCTGCTGCTTTCAACGGGGCTGCGCTCGAGGTACAAAGCTACGGAGGGAAGGGAAGGAAAAGAGGAGAACCGCAGGGTCAGACCTGACTGGTTGGTGAGTATTTTAGAGAGAGAGAAAAATAAAATTCATTGTGTCGACAAGGTGTTACACAGAAGCAAGACCTGGCTTTACATAAGAGAGAAACATAAGGATGAGAACTAAAGCGGCAATAAGTAGTTGCCTGCTTATCCAGTTTAATAAAACAATAATAATAAAATAATAGTAATGGTAATAATAATATCAGTAACAACATCAGCTCCCCCCGCGCTCCCCGGCCGGGCTCACCCCGCGGCGGCGGCGGGTCCGGG
>VZSV01000007.1:7700222-7717918 GCA_013398735.1 Nothocercus julius
GACCTTGTCTTCCCGGATTGAACGCTGCGGATCTTTCCCGTGCTGATTCTTTCAGTATTAATTTTGTATATTAGCGATGCCCTCTTGTCCCTCTCCGCTGCGGCTCCTTCCTGCGCCGGGTTCAGCTCCCGTTCCGTGCGGGAGTTGCTGCGGGCCAGAGCCACGCGGCACCGCGCGGGCAGCTGGACGCGGTTGTGGCTCTGCGTCAGCACCTAGGAGTATGCGAGGGGCCTCCACGCCTGAGGCTGGGGACACCCAGGTGTGCTGCCACGCCTGCGGCTGGGGACACCCAGGTGTGCTGGTGTTTTCCCAGTGAATTCAGCCCTCTGCGTCACTCGCTCGCCAGCTTCCAGCCGGGCCTAGCCCGCAAGACCTGTGCTGGGAAAGCGCCACAGCCGGAGCGAGCGCTGGGCAAGGGGGCCGGTGCGCGGGACGTGGCCGAGCACCTTGCGTTGCCTCTCCGGGATACGCACAGGCCGGCTGCCGGCCGAACCTGCCCACAGGGACACCAGTCGCATCCATCCGACAGGGTGAAGAGACGTCCGCGTGCACGTGACGGGGCCGGGGACTAGGAGAAGGAGTCCCCAGGTCCCAGCGTCCACTGGGTTTGGTGGCTTTCTTAACATCCTTAGCATCAACCTTTAAGATTAAATAAAGCAGATCTGATTTTTATATTTGCATGCAGGTAAATTGGCAGAAATCCATGGATGTCCATTTGGCTTAGAAACTTTGCAAAGTGTGAGAATGAAGAGTGTTTGCCACATATTTGCTTACGTAAGCATCCCTAACACATTTTATTTATTGAAGTTAAGCCAGGGTTTGTTTTGTCTTTCACACTCAGGGCAGTCACACGTGTAGACTTCTTCTAGATACATTCAGGACGCCCAGGAAGCTGCTGGCAGGCAGGAAAAAGAGCCATGACTGGCTGGAGGGGGCTGCCTGAAATCCCACCTTTCTTCCACACCTTTCTTTACAACAACAAAGCAGCATCTGGAGGCGTTTCTCTTCAGAGACAGCGGCCAGGCACCAGAATGCACTCACTGAGCACTGGGAAAAGAAGGGAAGCTACGTTCCGTTTGTTCTCTTGCCTGAGGAGTTTTGTACCTGCTTTCCGCAGTGTCCTAATGAAAAGGTAGTAAGAGTAGAATGCACCTACCAGCCGTTTCATTGAAACGGTGCAGGGAGGAATTTGGGATTTACTGGACCAGAGAGAGGGAGCGTGTTCAGGCATGTTCGTGCAGCTAAGGGCACTCCCTGGGGAGGCCTTCAGGGTTGTTTCGGTACTTCATGCCCTTGGATACAAACAGCCCTTGGATAAGGTACAAAAAGAGTCCTGGGATTAGGAATGAGGACCCAGGGGTATTTGGCAGGTGACTTCCGAGCTCACTAACCACAATGTTGTGCTCTCACTTTCTTGTTTTCTCAAGAGTAAAGGGAAAATCACATCTTTTCTGCAGGAAGATATATGAACTAGTGCTGGGGCTGGATGTGGGTCAGGTCGTGGTAGGACATGGCCGTGCCTCAGTGTATCAGCTCTGCACGCAGGGCTGGGTGAATGTGACCAACCAGGTCTCGAACCCTTCACAAGGAGCTGCCACACATCAAGGTAGGGGTTCAAGTGACACCATGCGAGATGAGACCCTTCTGTCTCATTGCTGTGGACCACGTCAGGCTTGGAAAACGTGTGGCCTCTGCAGATCATTTAACACAGGCCCATTCCCACCTGGTGGGTGACCTGCTGCCCCGCAGCTGCCTCTGCGTCACCGTCTCACCTTGTGGAGAGCACCAAGACGCTCACACCCTAGTCACAAGTGGCAGCAACTATCAGTGAACCCAGAATAGGACTGGTGGTGACAAGCAGTTAAGCTCAACTTTTAATTTCTACCTCCCAAATGTTTATTTGCAACTGTGTTAACATGCTCACCTATTTGTACATGTAAGTGGCAGTGGCATGGGCACTTCAGTGCAGCGGCAGGGTGAAGGGCTTTGGAAGTGAAGATCTCAGGACTGGGGAGGTGAGAAATGTGATATCTCCAGATACAACAAATATCTATATCCTGTGCTACACAATCAGAAATGCACTTCCAAATCAAACTTGTAATGATTTCTGTAAGGTATTGCCAATTCTGAAGCAGTACAACAGGACTAGACTTGTTTCATTCATTCTAGAGCTCACTAACAGCTCATAATTCTGAATATTTTGGATGAGATTTCTACTGCAACTAGGTTCGTATCTAATTCTTGATCCCTAATTAAATATACCTGAATTCTTGGATGTATTGAATCACAGTAGACTTTTCAAAAGTTTATGGCTACAACTCCTTTTTTAAAACTCTTCAGCTCTTCTATACAAAACAAAACAACAACAACAAAAAAAAACACTGCTGACCAGGCAACAAAATATTCTAAATTGTTTATTGCAGAAGACAATTTAGGCAAAACTTTCCATTGATGCATATTATTGTAGCTCCACTGAAGGCTCCTCCATGATGTTGATGTGTGACTGCAGCAAAGTGCCTTCTGAAACACAACCTTTTCAATTTTGCTTGGGGGGGCAGTGGTCTTGAAACTTAACTTTTAAGACATTACTAGCAACTTCCAGGAAAGGAGAGAATCTGAAGATCTTCTTTTCAGACTAACTACTGTTTTTTGAAATCAGCAACTCTGAATTTCTGATACAATTTGGCCCTTGGCAGATGTAGATACCCTGTTGTATTGGCACTTTAAACTTGCTATACGTATATTTATTATATATGTTACTGTATATGCACACACACATGCACTCTTCAGCATCTTTTTACTGAGCTGAAAGCATTTTCAAGGTGTGCAAATACCCAGATATTCAAAATTGACAGTGTTTAACCTCAGTACTTTCTCTGTACCATAGGTAACTGTACTAGGTAACCGTCTTTGTGTATTTAACCCTTTTTCCTCCACAGCTCTTTTCTTTCCTTCCTTCCTTCCTTTCGAATAGCAAAGTCCCTGAAGGGAACGGAAAAGTGATCTGGGTTCTGGTCCAGCAGACCTGTACATTATGAGGATTCCAAATTCCCAATGACCTGAAACAAAGAGCTATATTTATTTGCCACACAATAAGGGGATAGTTCGGTGCATGACCCTATGAAAATTGGATGAACATGTTTGCATTTGCTGTAAATGTGATTATTATCAGAGAGCACAGTCTGTCACTCCTAATAGCCCTGAGAAGTGCAAGAGGAGAATATAATGAATGCAGGTGTTCATACAAAGTTGTTGTATAACTGTAGTGAAGAGATTTTGATGGAATTAAAAAATGTAAGAAAAAATAAGATTATATTTTTATCTTACCAAAAATAATATGTGCTGTTCACGTTGGTAAAGCCATTGGGGTGGCTTTTCAAAAGACCAGAGAACTGCACTGAAAGGTTCACAGAGAATTTTATCAGATAGTCTGTCTCAGACTGCCACACAGCATCCATGTATTGTGTGCACTTTTAGACCTCAATGTGGTTTTCCTTTTTCTTCACTAGAGCGTTATTCTTTTCTCTCAGCTGAAAATATACTGCCTATAATGACATACAGAATTAATTAGCATTTTTTCCCCCTAATTCCTTGTTTTATTGTCACTGGGTTACTCTAAATGTTAGATGAGGTGATGAGACTACTCTGTTAATAAGCTGACACTGTTACTGTTATCATTGCATTTGAGCAGCTGATGTGTGAGCTTCTGAAATGTGTGGGGAAAAGTTGCTCCAGGATTTCTCTGCAGGAAGGCATTTGCTGCACATGTGGGCCCACATTTGCACAAAACTTCCATTGTTTACTTACTTGCAGCTGAAGAGGTAGGAGACATCACCTATCTGAACCTGGCCAGACCCAGCTGCAAAGTAAAACACATTCCCTTGCCTGTCTTTCTTCAACGATGTGTCAGCCCTGTTACCACGACTTGTGCCCTAGGTTTATGATACGCTGCTGCCAGTGACAGTGTCACCTTCGGACCTTCTTGCCTTGCCCTTTCGCTGCTCCCCAACCCTCCTGCTCATTCCCACCCGCAGTAGGACATCCCAACACTTGTATTCCAGTGTTTTGTGGGGTGGCGTTATAAAATAAATTGCTGACTTGACTTGAGTTAAAAAAAAAGTGGGTGGCAAATCATTTAGCTGTCATCTCTACTGAAGCTGATGTATCATGAAATTAGGCCCTCAGCTAAAGCGTGGAATTTAGGTTCTTAATCCAGTCATGATTCAGTAGTGTGTGATCACATGCCCAAAGACAACAAGGCTTCTTTAAGATACCTTGTTTTTATATCTTTAAATACATTTTTATATATTTTGTATGAGGGACTTAGAATGTCTCAGATACAGTTTTTTTTTTTTCATTTTCCTCCAGGCCTGAATTGAAGAAGTTGCTCTCTAAATTTCGAGATATGGCATTGCCCTACCAGTGACTTTTTTCATACTACTCTCACTCTCCTAATTTGTTCCTCTAAATACTGTCATCTGCTCCTTTCTTACATAAATCAGAGCTATATCAATATATCTAATTAACATATCTATATTAATATATATTAATATATCTAACAACAGATATAACAATCTTACCAGTGTTTTAGGAGGTGGGGAGAGAGATTTCCTGAAAACAAGTGCTCTCCAGATGGAGCAGTGGCCGGAAGAGCCCTTGAGCCAGAGTGGTACCAGGGTTGCGTGGTACCAGTGGGTGTCAGTGGATGTAGCTTCCCCCCGGAGCTTTTATGCTTCATTAATACAGAAAGGAGATTTGGAAGGTGAGCAACAATATTGTGGAAGTCCCAAATTCTGCACACATTTCCCCACACAGAGATCCCTTATTCCCCACAGATATATGCACATGATTTAGACCTCAAGGACTAAAGTCTCTGACAATCAGTTCTTAAAGGAGTGCAGAATTTTTGTTTGTTTCTTCAAAAACTCTTCACATCACTGGCAACAACTGGTTTTACAATCTGTGAATTAAATTATCTTAATTGTGATTAAATTATCTTCTCATCTGGGGGGGTGGGGGGGGGGGTGAAGTTTCAATGATCCCCGTGAAAACAGCTCCCTCTTCAGGAGCTGTCCAACATTTAGAAGACGCTTAAAAATACAGATACTCAAAGGGAATTGCACTGAAAACGTCGGCAGATCCGCTGAGCCTCGTGTTCTCTTACCAGTTTCTAAAAATAAGAATATAGGAAAATTGTACCTGATGACAGACCAAAAAAAAAAAAGAAAGTAAGAGTTTAGAGAACGAAAGGCAGGGCATAATTAATGTTAGGAATAAAAGCAGTGCACGAGTGCTGTGACAAAGAGGAAAAGGAGCAAGAAAAAATGAAACCTGGAGCAGAGTTTATTTATTATCTGCCAATAATAAACAGAGGTTTGAAGTACTTTGACACTGATTTTATTTTGCTCTGGTAAGGTCTGAAAAAATATTTTGTTTCAGTAAGTGAAATGGGACTATAGGGAGGCTTCAAAAAAGTAGTTTATATTATTATATATAGTACATTTATTGCTTCTTTGTGCTCACCCTATAAATTAATCCCAGAGGACTTTATAATTATAGAGGGCAGAGTTTCATTTGGATGTTTAAACACCATTTAACTCTGATGATTTTTCCTCTAACACACGTTTACCTAATCCTTATCTCAGTGTTAGTAGGTTAGACACTGGCCTAGGTTCGTAACCTGACCTGTTAAAAAGCTGTTGCCGTTTCCACTCTGGAATACAGCACCAGGGCCTATGGTCATGCACTGCTGCCTGTTTTGGACATGTGCAGTAAAAAAAAAGCCCCGTGTGAGGGTAGTTCCACCAGTGGAAAAGTACACCAGTATACAAATACTTTATTTATTCAAAATAATAAAAACAGAATTACAGAATCCAGTGTGTTTTGAGTTTGCTTTTTCGTTTTTAACGTGTAACCCACCTCGGCAAAGGTACCCAACACCCTAATGCCAAACATCGCTACAGCCCGATGCCCCCGTGCCTGGGAGGGAGCCCCTTCCCCGCTGCTGTCGGTTTTTTACCTCTTTTTCGTAGCAGGGGCCACAAACGCGCACAGGGCGCGGGGCCCGCGCGCCGCCTCCCTCACGCGCGGGGAGCAGGGCGGGGCCGCGCGGGAAGCACCGCCCGGCGAGCGACCGGCCCCGGGCCCCGCCCCCGGGAGGCTGCCGGCCAATAGCGGCTCTCGGCCTCCGCTCCCCGCCTTCGGCCTCACGAGTCGCTGCTGTGCGCAGGTGTGTGCGGCGCGGCTCTCGCGAGAGTTTTCGCGCGGGGATCCGCGATGCGTGCCGGGAGCGCCTTCCTTTCTGGCTGCCCGGCCATCTTGGCGGCGCGTCTCCGGTGAGCGGGGCCGGGCCGGGGGGCGCGGGCGGGAGCGCGGGGCCGGGACTGGGCACTAACCGCCTCCCCCTCCGTGTCTTCCAGTTCCCGCCCGACCCGCCGCAAGGCAGCAACATGGTGGCCGCCAAGAAGACGGTGAGTGGGAGCGCCGGCCTCACGTGGCGGCCGGGCGGCCCGGGGCGCTGCGGCCAAGGCGTGGGTGCGGGCCCGGTGCAGCGCTCGCCGCGGGTGGGAGGTCGGCTTTCTTGCCGCTTTCTGTGCGTGCCTCACGCCTAGAGCTGCCCCGGCAGGTGCGGGTGTCCGGGTGGGCCGTGGGACGCTCCGTGTGACCTGCCTTGACAAGCAGCCTGGCCTCCGGAGCGCCCGCTCGCGCTGCAGGGACCGGCAGCCTGTGGTACAGGCGCGGTGGCCCCGGTGCGGGTGCCGGGACGCTGCCTGTGCCACCCACGGCTCCGGTTCCCCAGGTGGAAGGAGCATTTGCTTTGGCTTGGCTAGATGAGCTTTACCAAAGATCGATCAAATGCCTCAGAACACGACTGAGTAATTCAGACAGCCTTGATAAAGTGCTAAAGATAGTTACTTATTATTTAATTTTAAAATATGTGGATAAAGGCTGTTTTGGTGATGCTGAGGAGAGTAATATTGGTTTAAGCAGGGTGTTACCCACAAGTGTTGTGTTAATCATACAATATACTGGCTTTCTTACTCTTCACTGCAAATGATACAGAAGTAATGGAGAGAATGCCTGCATTTGCAATTTCTGCATGCTCTTATGTTCTCTGCTTTCTTGCAAAAGGTAAGGGTGTTTCCAGTAATGCTTTTCTGCATCTTTCAGAAAAAGTCGCTAGAGTCCATAAACTCCAGGCTTCAGCTGGTTATGAAAAGTGGTAAATATGTGCTGGGGTACAAACAGACTCTGAAAATGATCCGGCAGGGCAAAGCCAAGTTGGTCATCTTAGCCAACAACTGTCCTGCTCTGAGGTAGGTAACTAACACAGCAATTCCCTTTAAATCTAGGGCAGGTCCTTGGCACAAATGTGGCTTGTATTTCATGCTGTTTTCTGTAGTGAAGTGTTAATGCAAAGCACTGGCATATTCCAGTCTGCTCTGAAGTAAAAGTGGAGGGGAAGAGGAAAAAAGCCCACAATTTTTGTCTGCATACGTTAGAATGCTTCCTAACTGTTTTCCAGCATCATGTGCTACAGAGATTTTACATTAGAGAAGATACATTTTCAGGCTCTGATAACATTCATTGAAAGGGTAATAGTACAGCCTTAATTCTTTTCTGCCAAAGGTGTAAATTGGAAAAATAAGGTTACAGTTAGAGCTATAGTAAGTGATGCCAATTTCATGTTTAAATGTTATGAAGTTTCCTGACATACTGTATAAAATAAATTCTAAATTTAAGTTCCTGACTAGCGAAATTGGCTTTATTATTTATCCATTTATTTATTTAGGTCACTCCTGTCTCCTCATGTGTTCTGTCTTGTAGTTCCAGGTCCTTTTGTCATGAAAGACTATTGACAGATACAAGAAGCTGGCAGATAATCTAGATGCCTGAGAAAAGGCAGCACTGTTACAGTGTTAAAGTTCTTATGAATCTGGAAAGAGCTTGTGGAACAATGTTGACCACTGGTATTTCCTGGTGGAAGTCAACAGAGAGTCACAGGTTGACATTTAAAAAGAGGGGGGAAAAAAAAAAAGTCAACAGTTGATCTTGCAGGCAGAGGCAGCAAAATCCATTCAGCATCTTCCCACATCTCAGTATTAATAGTGGTCATAGTTGATGCAGCTGGCATAACTCTGAATACTTTTTAGAAGTTTGGAAGTTTTGAAAACATAAATGAATGTTTATGTGTAGGAACAACTTAGAGGGTTTCAAGTGAGCAGTGGGCTTCCTGCTGCACACCTTCAGCACACTTCTGGGTAAGGTTCCAGAGCTGAGATACAGTTTTTGTCTGGCTATAAATAACTAAGGTTTTTGGGTTTTGTGTTTTATTTTATTCTTTTCTGAAGCGGAGGGAAGAACACCCAGGACTTAAGTGTGGCTGAGTTAAATACTCTGACTGTACTAAGACCAATCAGAATTGTTTTTCAGTACTTTAATATCTGTCCTTCGAATTTCAGAAAATCAGAGATCGAGTACTATGCTATGCTTGCAAAGACTGGCGTCCATCACTATAGCGGCAACAACATTGAACTGGGTACAGCGTGCGGAAAGTACTACAGAGTGTGCACGCTGGCCATCATTGACCCTGGTATGTGTCCCTGGCCCTGTGCTCGCTGGCTCCTTTGCTCACCTGCCAGCAGCACTGAGGTAGCGGGAAGATTTTTATACTGGAAAGCTGCTTCTTTGCTGGGAGGAAGCCTTACAGTGTATGTTGTTTAGACAGTCTGCTAGAAAAACAGCTTGTGAGGCAGACTTTTTGCACCAGCTTCTTTTGACCTTTGTTGATATAAGACGGATGGTCACTATAATTCACTAGGTTGTGACTTGTCCGGCTTTCCAGAATGACATATAGGAAAATAAGCGCGCGTGCGCGCGCTCTCTCTCTCTCTCTCTCTCTCTCTCTCTCTCTCAATATATATATATAAATAAATAAAAGCAGATAGTTATCAGGGTAGGAGATTGCTAATTATGTTTTATTTTTTAGCTTAGGTTTTTTTTATTCAAATACTAGCTGTAAGCTTCATTTTGAAAATGTTATCTATCTTCCTGACTTTTTGGCTGTCATATTAGGATCTTTATGTTAAGCTATTTGTAAGCTAAGGAGCTGCAATTAAATCTCCATGCGAATCTTCTCGCTGTCCTGATATCGTGGTGATCAGGGGAGGCTAGACATTCGCTATATTAAAGCTAAGTATTGTGTCGGCCAGGACTGGATTGCTGTTCTAGTGCTGGCTTTGTAAATGCTAGTGACATGTATGTAATTATCCTGAATATATGTTGGATTCTGTGCCAGTTAGCAAACTGCAGTTACAAATACTTTTATCAAGCCATCAAAATTCCTTGTTTTGTTTCCACATAGGTTTTCTTTGCTCAACTTCAAAGTTTTTCCTGTTTGTGGAATTGGTATTTGTTAATATTGTGGGGTTTACTGTTGAAAACAGACCTTGCTGTGGACCTTCTTGTAAGAATATGTTTTTGTTTTACAGGTGATTCTGACATCATTAGAAGCATGCCAGAACAAACCAGTGAGAAATAAATGCTGTAAAGGTGTTTTCTACAATAAAACTGGTTCAAGGTCCATTTTAAGAAAAAATTGTATTGTATTATCTTCGCTGGTTTTAGGGGACAAACTATATAAAATGAAGGTTCGCTATTGCTGTTGTGTTTCCTCTTCTGTTAGAAATACCTTCACAGAACAATGCTTGCCTGGTACTTTCTCAAGAAGTTGTGCATCTCAAATAATGGTAAAGTAAGGGTTGTTCATGGTAAGTATGGTTTCAGATCCCACCAGGGCTTAGATTCTGAGTGTGCAGTGCTAACACAAAATAAGCTTTTAAACTAGTCAGTTAAAATATGAATGAATTCACAATGTTAAAGGAGCAAATTTGTGATTTGGTGGTGGGGGAAATCCAAACTTGTGTTAAAAACAATTGAAACCATTTTTATAAAGCTGGTCACATAGTACTAGTAGAAATGGCAAAAATGGCAAATAGTGTAGCTCCCGGGTATGGTGTGTTCTATCAATAAGGTGAAGTTAACTTTTCAAAGGTGGTCTGAATTGAATCCCTTTTTAGTTGATGAAGACGGCATGTTAGAGATGGGTAATTGCACTACTGGTGAAAGCACTGATGTTTCCTGGATTTCAGCCAGTTATTTTGCAGCCACTCAAAATTTCTTAAATGTGGTGTCAGTGCTTTGCTGACATGGGATAAAGGGAACACCAAGCAAACCTCAGTGTGTATATCAGCATCCTCAGAGAATTTGCATTTTGCTTGCCGAAGAATGTTAAAGCACAAAGTATCTTTTAAAGGCAGCTGTTAGGAACCTATGGACAGTTGTAAGAAGTATTTATCTTCTATGAGAACTTTTATCTGGCCTCTGCTGCAGCTATTGTTGTTTCCAATACAAAATGGGTGAAGTTGTGAATTTCCAATTAGAGACAGACAAATTTACTAATGTGCATCAAAACAAGGAATTGCTGGTATCCCTAGCTATTAAAGCCCAGATTTGCGTCAGTCCCCAAAACTGTGGAAGGAAAGCTAGGAGAAAAGTGCAGTCCTTTCTAGGTGAAAGGAGAGAAATTTCAAGGCCTTGCAGTCTGCAAGAGTGTCTGGAAGTAAGTTGCTGTTTTTGAGGCTCAATTTTTGACCAGTAAGTGTGCTGCAGATGGCATTGCCAACAGAATAGGTTCCTAAGAAAAACACTGCTTGTGCTCAGGAGAGTTCACGGATTGCCGTAGCTGACTAAGGCCTGGAAGAGTACGGAGAAGTAACCCAGTCTGGACGTGGCAAGAGAAGAGGTCCTTGGACCTGCAGGTGGTGATACTGTGCTAACCCAGCAGGCTTTTTACTTCCCTGGTTTACTATTGTCAGATGTATGAACAGGTGTTTTCTCTTGCAAATAACTTCACTGATTTGTCTTTCGTGGAAAGGATATATGGAAACCTAATTGTGAATTAGGTGTCACACTTGTTCTGTAACTGTGTGTGTGTGGGCCTGTGTATGTATGTGTACTGTGAGGGTGACAGATCCCTGGCACAGGCTGCCCACAGAGGCTGTGCAGGCTCCTTCTCTGGAGATCTTCAAACCCGCCTGGCTGCCGCCCTGTGCCCCGTGCTCTGGGTGTCCCTGCCTGAGCAGGGGGGTTGGACTAGATGATCCCTAGAGGTCCCTTCCAGCCTCAACCAGTCTGTGATGCTGTGATCTCCACGCAGATACGGTTTCTTGAACAATAGGAGCAAATGCAGGAGGGATGCTCAGAACAAAACAAGAACATAATATTCATACCCTAAAAATGCTTCAAAACATGGAGGTTTCACTTCAAAAAATAACAGTATTTTATTATTTTGGATAGCTTATTTCAGCTGTGTAGTTCTACTTAATTAGAACTTCTGCTAGTTACTGAATTGTTTATACATATAAAATTTTTTCAACACTTCTTACCTGCAATCAATGCAAGACAGTACATGTCATATATAAATGTGAGGGTCCAAAATGTTCAACTTCAGACACAAAAATTTGTTAATTACTTTGAGCTGTTGTAACAAAATAGCTCTTACAACTTTGTATAAATATACAGTGTAGTATATATACTTCAAATTTTCATCGATATCTTAGTCTGTTTTCCAAGTCTTCCATTCTTTTTGTCATTTCTTCCAGTAAACAAAAGTTAAGGAAAGAGGTATCAAAAATAATAGAAAAACAATCAGATGCCTGTTAAATTTCCCCCCCACTCAGAATCTGAAGATGTAAGTACAATATTCAGCTTTTTAGAAAGACTTATTTCACAATGATGTCCTGCAGTATTCCAGCTTTTTGCATTTTCTTATCACTGACCTAATTGCTGCATGATGCTGGAGAGTGTTGCTTAAGAAGTTACTCCTGGTGATGAGTTTGTGGTCCATAAATCTGGTCCTATTTTTCCTCTTTTGTACCTCTCCCTCTCAGACTTCCAGTCGTTTAATACTTGTATTTTTTGTTCTACTTCATTCAGCTGAGCTGGGAAGGCTGTGTAAAGCCCTGCTCATTGCCAGCAGTGCCTCTTGGCAGGGGTTTAGGGCTACTGCTTTTAGGAAAGGAAGACTGTTGGCTGTTTTCCTCAATTTTAAGAGGAAGCTAAACATTTATCATAGTTAGTTCTGTGCTGAAGCTGTCACCATCACCCTCAGAACTATCTGTAAGCTCAGAGTAGATGAGAAAACCTTGTGTAGCTCCATGACCACAGCAGGGATGCTGCCATCTCATCTCCCTGGCCCACGGTGGTGCACTGGGGTGTTTCTGTTTTTACAAAGAGCACTTGGATGCTCTAAAGCAGTGGTGCCCAGGCAGTGAGATGTGGAATAGAGCGCAGCAAGCGCCAGGGGACACCAGGATGGGCTCTGCTGCAAGGAGGCAGCCGCAGCTCTCCGAGGCTGCGGGCAGCAGGCATTGCTTCTTGACAGGACTCCTGTCCATGTGCGGTGCTTCTGCCTGCTGTGGGAGGAGGAGGTACCTGTTCCACTTACCCCCAGAGCCACCGGAGTGCTGCAAAGCTGGAGCTGGGAGAGCCTGAGAGGAAGCTGGGGCCTAGGAACAAAGTATCTTTGACAATGAGACTGCTCTTGAGTTGCTGTATCCTCTGCTCAGTCCTTTTTCTATTGAAATTTATAGCCCTGATGTAAACATTAGAAGGTGTTACATAGTGAAAAAGGGAGGGAATCTCATTTTACACACACATCTAATAGCAGTAAAGTCCTTAAGTGGGCAAGTTAGCTAGTTCCAGGTCAGCATATGTATATATTGTGCCAACCTTACAGTGAAGCTGCATTTTAAGAGCTGGAAACTTGTGCTCACTTCTTTATTTCACCTGCCTTTGCGAGTGCTTCCTGGTTTTCCTGTGTCTCTTAAAGATTCCAGTCATGTGGTCCTTATACTTCTTTCCTATATATTCAGTAAATGTATCTTAGTTCTAAGTTACGAATGTTAGGTTTTATTTGCTGCCTTTCTGGCCTGTTCATCTGAGGTGCTTGTCTTATGGGGACAGATATTAAATTAAATATTACATATTCCCCTCAACACACCTTGAGCTTGTCACAGGAAGGGGTTTACCTGCATGGGCTTCTAGTGGTAAAACCTTCTTGCCTGTACACCTGCTCTGGGACAAAAAAAATGTATTTGGAATTCTAATGCACTAGTTTAGATGTTATGTTGCAGGCCAAACTGCAGAGGGCTCTGCTAGCCTGGCAGTGATAGACTGTTAACTCCACCGTCTTGTCTAGGAAGCATCTGAGTTGCTTAAATCACTGTGCTCTTCTGTGCAGAAAGTTAGGCCCTACTGATTTTATGCAATTTTTACCAAGACTTAAATAGAAGATATGAGCTGAAGAAGATATGCAGCTTTCATGAAGAAAATACAGAGGAATTTACTGCATACTGCGTAATGCAAAATACTACAAAAATTTGAACTGTCAATTTACTGAATTTTTTTTTTTTTTTTTTTTCTTGTGAGACATCAGGTGGATGTTACAGGTATTTTTACAGGTTACAGTTACAGGTCAGTACAGGCTTCTGCACTGACTCCCTTAAACCCATGTTCTCTTCCTTTAAAAAAGCCCCAAGTCAGCACTTAACCCTTTTATTCTACATATTTGTTTTTGTAAAGTCAATCAGATCCCATATCCCTCGAATGCGCTCTGAATTTGGAATATTATTTTTAAATAACTCGCAGCATCTGACGCTGTGCCTAGCAGTTCAGGAGAGAAGTATCTCCAGTATTCTGATGTAGTGGTTTCCTGTAAACAGTAAGTGCTGCTTGGATACTCTCTCAAGACGTAAAACAACCAAAACAAAGAATATTAGGCTTGAATTCTATCAATAGTTTCTTTGCTATTGCTGAAGGTGTTTGCTCTTATAGTTTATTCAAAATTTAGATCCTTAGTAATATTTTCATCCCTTCTGAAGGAGAGGTGGATTTCGTGTCTGCCAGCTTTAACATTACTAAGCAGTTCAACTCTTCACTAAAGCCGACGTGGAGGTAGCTTAGGTTTGATGAATTATATTAATCGTTCCTCTTAGCCTGTCCCCATTTACAAGAAACAATTAGTCTGAAAGGATATATCGCTGGGTGAGTTTTTTCACTTCTGTGGTTGCATAGTTCTGGAATGTCACAAGGTTTTCACATTTGCATTGGTCTTTATCTTTTGCAGCTTTTGCTGAAAAACAGAAACAGTCAAGCATATACACTTAAAATACTGAATAAATCCAAAATGGTGGGCGAGGAATGACAAGGTGTCTAAATGCAGAAGGGGTTTAGTACAGCTTCCTGTTCTTAAATACGTCAACATCTAAAGTAGTGCTATGGGAAACACGTTGTAAATACTGGAAAATAGTACACAACACTTCATAGTGTATATTCAAAGAGCAGTCTGGATTATCTAGGGAAAGATAACCTGATTACCTGTTATTGTTGAGTAAGTGAGAATGTCTTCAAAAAGATATTTATGGTGTACTGCAAAATTGGGACAGGCAAGGACATCTATGATGGCTACTGTGTCTGATTCAGGTCCTGTAGGAAACCCCCAAAAGATCTAAAAGTCAAATCTACTTCACTTACATTATTATACAGTATTTTTCCCGCTGTCATGCACTGAATCTCCTTAACGAGTGCGTAATCTCACTGGTTGCAATAAGGATCATTCATGGAGAGGACTAGTGCTAAAGAGGTGAAGCAACCGAGCTGTTAAATTGCATACACAACAAACACAGCCTAAGCTGTGGGTTGCAGAACTGAAAGGGAGTTGTGAAGGTTTCTGTCAGACACTTTAGTGTTGATGAAACAGAAGTGATTGAAAGCTGAACATGCTTTGAGGCAGAGTGCTGCAGTGCAAGCGTCTCCTTCAAGTAATCCGTTTGGACAGTGTAAAAGTGGAGCATGCAGCCATGCGTTGAGTGTAGCAACCCTCAGAAGTTGCTCTGGGTAAAGCAGCTCGCTCAGTGGACTTGCAATGGAAAGGAGCAGGCTTTCTGGCTAGTGGAGGGACACAGACCTCCCTAGGGTTGGCTGCAGAAGGAAGAGGCAGCTTAGCCAAGGAGCTGTGGGAGGGCTAACCTGAAGACTCTGGACCAGTCTTATGAAGTGTCCCCGATGGTGGCTCTGGCCGGTGGGCTGAATCTTGCAAAGCTGGCAGAAAAAATTGCCAAAGGGAATGAAATCATAAAAGGAGCAATACAAATTCTTTAATTCCCTAGAAACGGAGATGTTTCTTACCAGTAACTTTTTCTGTTGGTGCCTCTATCATAATACATGGGGAATGCCTCATACCTGGGCAGTCTGGAAGAGGTCCAGTGTCTGTGGAAACTCCGGAACTCACCTTTCAGCTGAGGTTTGCATAAGAATTTTTCCATAAGATAAACAGCAGTGAAGAAATTTGAAGTTATGACAACCTACTTTGTGTCCTTTAAGTGAAAATTTGTTATATGTTTTATTGTTATCTATCAGTTACATGGGGTGAACTGATTGAGAAGAAAAACTGTACAAAAGGAAGAATTTTCTTATTTGACTTCTGTTTTCTCCTTTCTAATGGAAAATCTTGATCAGAATCGGTGTGTTTAGGTCAGTGCAATAGAATTTTTGTGGAGCACTACAATTGCAAGCAAAAATACAAGTTTCTCATTCATGAATGAGCCTTTGTACAGTAGGAATTATTTTAGAATCCATGTAAGTGATGGAAACGTATTACACATGTAGGTGTAACCACCTGAATGAGTATTCTGCACATTTTTCTTAAGAAACACAACTCTTGTTTCTTAAGGAGTTTTTTTAACAGAATGAGCACTTTGCCTTCAGCTAACTGTGAAGCTCTTAAGGGTTCAGAAGAGGTAAAGAACATAAATTTAACAGCTGCTCATTTTGATCAACAGTGCTAGAGGAACTGATGGAGCACCTAGGGCTCTCCCCACTCATTGACTCTTGCATTGAAAATGAAAACATGAAGGAAAAGGGGATGGTGCAAACTCTCCTGACATGACCTCAGGATGCAGCAGGAAGGTGGAAGATGCCTTTGGGCCTCATGGTTTTGTTACAGTTATTTGAAACTCTCATATCTTTGATTTAGTGAACCTTGACAACGATACCTAGAGTGCAATCGTACCTAGATGACCGAAATGACACGGGGAAGGAAACGAGCCCAGAAGCTCACTGTGAGCTCACTGTGGAGCCCAGAATGACCGAGCATGAACAAAAAGTGGAAGTGAGCAGAGATGAATGGTTTAGTAAGGAGACCAGAGGTCACTGAGATGGACTAAGATAGCTGCATACGTCAAAATGCATGAGTGAGAGCCAGCTCGTGGGAGGAATGCTAAGATCACGAGCAAGTGTGCGGGGCAGAGAGGTGTGAGGTGAGACCATGTGGTAATGAAGAAGCTGAGCGACCGAGGAGTGAGACATAAGAATAGGGAAGCGGGAAATTCCAAATGTAGGAGGGAAGAGACAGGTAAGAAGAACCTATAAGAAGAATTTGACCCAGGGCAACAAATTGATCTAGAAGTGGTTTAAGAACTAATGGCTAATGAGGAAACTCTCTAGGAAGGGCAGGAGAGCTGGGATAGAAAGCCTGGACATAGGGCTTGCATAGACAGGGAAACGGGATTCAGGTGTAAGGGATAAGAAGCAACACTGATAATGTTGGGTATCAGGTTTGGGATGGGTATTGGGTATTTCAGAACACTCCTCTTCAGGTCTCAGAGTCTGGTTTGGAGAGATCGATGATCATTTAATAACTTCTGCAGCTGTGAAAAATGACACAAATACAGACTAAGGCTGCTAACACTAACAGAGTCCTTGGCTGGAGTCAGTGCTGGGAGCAGAAATTCAAATCTTGTCGGGGAGGCGTGTTAAAGTTGAATGGCTGTTTTTAGCTTTCTGCTTTGCAACAAGCCCTAAATATGTTAGAAAAAGCCTACGAGAAGGTGCAGGACTTTGTCTTCAAAAGCAGCCGCTGCTCGTATGTAGCAGTGAGGCAGATCTACAAGCAGGGAGGAGACGAGGACGTTAAACAGCAGGCAGCTAACCGGGCACTGCCGCAGCTGGGGCCTTGTGACTATAAAAATGAAGTGTTACTGTTTAATTAAAGGCTCCTGCTCAGAACAGAGAAGAGGAAGAGGCAATCATAAATACACACTATGTATGACCTTAATAGATGTTTTTAGTTCTTCCATTCAGACTGGAAAAGCACACTGAGCAAGGCAATGGATGGATACCTCCTGACTGACTTCCTTTTAATAAGATGTAAAAGAGACCATTTTTTTTTTTAAACACTACCACTCATTAAGAATAATTAATAGTAAACAGCTATTCTACCAAGCTGATGTTTCCTTGCAAAGTAAAAGGAAGAAGTCTTACCCCAAATACCTGGAAACGTGCAGCCCCTGCCCAGCGGGGCCCGGGCCTGGCAGGCTCAGGTGCTGCTGCACAGGGTCAGCGCTGCCCTCGCAGCCTGGAGCCTCCCGAGTCCTCAGCCGAGGGCAAAGAGATGGAAGCCAAAGCGAAACTCGTGTTGTTGCACAGAAGGGGGACAAAACTAGGACGTAAACCTGCCTAGAGGGGAGAAGCCGGACACGCAGCCTTGTTAGGGGCCCGGAGGCAGAAGGGCCGGCGGCGGGAGGGCGGCCTGGAGCGCCCGGAGAGTCGCGGCGGGGCCAGGCCCGAGCCCGCCG
>VZSV01000007.1:7718493-7744568 GCA_013398735.1 Nothocercus julius
AAAAGAAAAAGATTTAAACCATTCTGTACAGTTCTAATGCCCACCGTTATTCAGTGCCATTTTGGAATTTTGCTCCAGGTCGCACTTTGAAAGGTGGCCGAGTCCTGGGAATACGTGAGCGGGAGGGACACACTGTCTTCTCCCTGCCTGAACAGGACTGAGCTCGGCTCACGTTCCCCTTCCCCTTGCAAAGCTTCGGGCGGGAACGTTCAGCGAGAGGCCGGCTGAGCCGGAGCGAGGTCGGGCGCCTGCGGGGATACAGGCTCTGCACTTGTGACACACAGCCTGGCGCTCCTGGTGTCCAGGAGCTCCTGGCGCTCCTGACTTTGAGCTCCTGGTGTATTTTAAAACATGTTTCACAGAAATGAATTCTGGTGTTTTGTAAGTACGCACAACAGCTCTCGGTAATCCCTTCTGTTGTGCTTCAGTGTTTTGCCACTTCTCTTGCGCATTTGCTTATTCTCATTAAGACATTAGAAATCCCTGTCTATTTTTCACATTCCCAATGAACTAGATCATGCTGCTTTGCCTGGGTGGGGTTTAGAGCAGAGCTGACCTAACTGTAGCAAAAAAAAAAAGGGGGGGGAAAGGAGGGAATCAATTCTCCTGGGCCCTGAGTATATATTTTATGCAAACTTTGTGAAAACAAAGAAAAAGAAATTATTATGTACCTTTTCTTGGATTTAGATTAAGGTTATATATTCCTCATGCACTAAAGGGCAGATATATTACCGTAAGTTGCTTTGTCTTGCAGTGTCTGTGACTAATATTATGACAGAGGTCACAATGAATAAAACTAGCTGTTCTTTCAGGCCCGGAAATTATATACATTCATTCTTCTTATTCTGTCTCAGTGAAAGCAAAATACTGCTACCTTCACAGATCTGGACTCTTAGCTTTTCACTTATCTCCTCCATGGCTGTGAAATCCTCGGCATAGAAAAGATGTGATGGCTCAGAAGCAATTTCCAGCAGTTCTTCCTCAATTGCTTTTCCTATTCCAACGGCATAGATAATTATACCTAGATTCAAAAGAAATTGCACATAATTATCACATGAGCAAATTAAAATCCTGTTTTTCTGTGAAGGGAAAACATGAGTATTAGTCATTTTATATCTAGAATGAGGGACTGTGCAAGAAGTGCATGTGCTGTGTATCTCCCAAATAGGGTTTGAACAGGTTTAATATGCTCTGGTTATTAACAGTTGTGTAGAAACACGCCTCTCACCTGACAGTTTTCTTTCTTTTTTAAAGCAGCAAATACAAAGTAGAGCAACCTTCACTATTCCATTTTTAAGCAGGTAACTGGAAATCTTTTATTCTGATGAACGTATGATCTGATGCAACATTTCAATTTACATCAGTTCTGGCTTACAAAGTATCCACAACTACTTTTGTGATTGCAGTATATTTGGGAAAAGTGCATGAATTCCCTTCATAATATAACAATTATGTCATAGTGACTGAAGCTCTTTTTCAGATTCAAGAGCAGAAACTGACTTTTCAGCCGAATGGTTTCAGATAAAGCAGAGGGTGGGCAGGCTTGGTAGCTCTATCATCACTGGATGATAGTGGCTGCACACTCACTGAATTGCAATTTTAACTCTCTCACTGAAGAACACATCAGTATTTTTCCAGTCCTTGGCATCTGGTTGAAACATCTCCTTGCTTTCTATTATGAATATGCCTGCCATTGCACTTAACTAGGAATGTAAAACATTTACCAGAAACTGATTCAATTTGATGAATGGACCAGTCATGCTGAAGTCTGTTGCTTTTTAAAGACTTGGAGATATCAGTGATAAAACATTCAAGGCCAAATTCATACTCAGCAGTGCTACATTGCCTACAGTGCAATTACACGGGGGATGGACTTGGCTTGTAGCGTTACAAACACCAGTGAGAGCAGTGCAGGCCTGTGTTTCCTTCAGCAAGTAAGCAAGGTTGGCTTCATTTCTTTCCTCCTTCAGTTCTGTAAATTTTCCATCTCTGCTTCCAGATCTTGCTACTTAACCATAAATCTTTGGGTTTGCTTTTAATCCTTTAAAGAACATTTTGTTGTGACAGCAAGCTCATTAGCTCTGTTGTCTCCTATGCTCAACTTTTGCACGATATTCCTTCTCACATCCTTAAACATTCTCCATTTTCTCTTTACAGAGAGATGTCAGTGCTGACCAGGGCTATACTAATAATGGATCAAATCACAATAGTTATGCCAAGTCAATTGAAAAAAAAAAAAGTGCAGGATCTTCTAAAGTCTGGTTCTTAATAGAGTTCCTCATAAAATAGAAAACGTTCTGCAAAGAAAAAAGGCTTCTTTATTTTCTTGGAGTATCTTGGAAACTTTTAATCAGCTCAGCTGAAGATTCTGATTTTTGGTACAGCTGTCCTAGAGGATAGATTTCTGCTCCAGAAATATTTTAGATTAAAAATCACCAGTTTTCAATTATATTTAGAGATGAGCTATCATTTGGCAAGGCACATAGAAAGATAGACAGCATTGCTGCTTATTTCTCATATCCTTCTGACCTTGGAATGACATGCCTCGGAGCCAAGGCTTCTGTGAACAGCCAAGTCCTGATGGTCTGCTGCAGTGGTCGTACTACAGCAAGCCCAGTGTACTACGACAAGCTCTCTCTTGATTAGCACATGCTATAGCATCTTATTTTTAACAACATTTGCCTTTAGAAAGAATCAAAACCATCTCCAGTTACCATTTTGCTTTGCTCTAGTAGCCCACTCAGACACTTCATCTTGGGCTCGTCCATCTGTGAACACAATGGAGACTCGAGGGACACCAGCTGAAAACGGTCTGGCGCCTTCTGTTTCAGTGAAGCTCCTCTCAAGCATGTGCTTCAGAGCCAGTCCTGTCATGGAACCTCTCTCCATGTATTTCATTTGAGATACAGCTTTCTTCATGTCTTTGACTGAGCTGAACTGCCTTAATGTAAACTCCGTGCGGACTTCCGTGGAATACTGAAGCAAACCAACCCGAGCAGCTTTGGGTGAAATCTCCAGTGAATCCAAGACATCTGAGACAAATTGTTTTACAATTTCAAAATTGTTCTCTCCAAGACTTTTTGATCCGTCAATCACAAACACGAGGTCAATGGGGCCTTCAGTGCATCCTGTAAAAATAAGCAGCACAATTACTTAGTGTGAGTCTCCAGTTGCCAAAGTCTGCAATGTTCCTATCAGGAAAGAGCTTCACAAAGCTGAAAATAGGAGCAAGATAGCCAGGAACTGTACGAACTCAAGCCTAGAATACCTTGTCTAGAATACCTTGTCTCTGGCTCAGACAACCTCACCAGCATGTTTAAAGATGTGTACAGCCTGTATCAAAAGCTAAGAGCATGCCGATGGCCATGACTTTAATAAAAATATGGTTACAGCAGATTCTTAATGAGACATCTTGCTTTGTAGAATACTGCAACACTTAAAAACACTGCAACAATCAGCAAGTTTTAAAAATAACTTAAGTAGGAAGAATTGTGTAACTGAAGAATATAACTAGGATACAAAAATAGAGTTGCCATCATTTTTCTGCCAGGGATAGGCCAATATGCTATCTTTGCATTTATGTAGATATCCAGTACTGAAAGACATCTTAGAGGGTGACGTGAATCATTGGAGCTGCACTTGTACTGCCAAAATAGCAAAAAGGCAAAGGCGGTAAAAGAAATGAGTCACTGAATGTGAGTAGGGTGAAGGCCTAGGAATTGTGTTTAGAATGGCAGGGAGGAGCAATGCAAAAGCCAAACATCTGGGAGGGCTGGGAGGAGGTTGGATAGTCGGCCCTACAGATTAGAATGAGGTTCAAGTCTGGGGACAAGATGCAGACGATGCATGTGGCTTTTTTACTTACACCTTCGGGGGCAGCGAAACTGCTAAAATACTGTATGTGAGAGTAAGCGTTAGGAAGGTGACCAGCTGTGATAACTTGGATCAGAATTGTTCATATACATTGTTTTATCCATAACTCTCCCAATCTTATAATTAGAAAGTTTGTGCATTGCTGAAAAAAAGCTTTGCTGTTTTACCCATGAAAGTTGGGAATGAATCCAGGAGAGACTGGCAAATTTAGAGTACTCATAACTTTTGGTAAAGACAGGCAAAAATCTAAAGCAATCCAAAGGCAGCCAGCACCCATGATGAAGCTGGGGTATTTAGGGAATGGAGAGTGTCTTCTAATCTGCAAAGAGGCAGGTTCTGCCAGGTGCTGCCTCGGGATAGCAGGTGCCTCCACAAAGCACCACCAGCAAGTTTTGTGCAAGGGGCTGACTGCAGAGATTCACAGCTCTACTTGAAGCAATGTCACAGAATCAAAACTTTTAGTAATTTCCAGGGTGAATTTGCAAACCTGAGGCATGTAAGATTTGAATCCTTATCTTTTTAAAAGATTTTTAGTGTCAGCTTGTCTGGACCAAACTAACTTTGATCTCTCGTGGATGTATATTAAGAATGCTGTAAACAGAATGCAAGAGATAACTGTGCAGCTGTGTTCAGTATTGTCCTCGATTTCATAGCAAGACCAATGAGATATTTAGAAAGCATGCTGCATGAAGAATGATTGAATGAGCAGAGTTTTATTTCCACAAGGAAAAGAAAGATGGATATGAAGCATTATAGTACACTTCCAAGTGTGGAAAGGGATTATTACAAAGATGGCAATAAATCAGTTTTTCTCATGTGAATAGAAAAGGTAGCAAATGACTTCATCTGGTGTAAAGATAATTGGCTATTACAAAAAAAAAAAGAAGAAAGAAAAAAACACACACAGAAAAGTGAAACCATGAAAGCCAACAAGCAGGCTACTTAGCACACTGGTATCTTACCTTGACATTAGAAAGTTTTTGGAACAGGTTACCTGAAACACCTATCAAAAATTATTTATACATATATATGTATATTTACATATATATATACAAATATATATATACACACACTATGATTCTGCCTCAAGCGAGATCACTCACTAGAGTGATCTAGATCACTTCTTATGTTAACTGGAACCAGATCATTTGGTAAGACCCCTGCAAGTGCTCTATGTCTCTGCCTCCTGTTACAGAAAACAGCGATGCTACTTTGCCTGGGGTTGGTGGAATCACCAAAGGTCTCTGTGTTGTACTGGGTCTGCACTTAGCTAACTGGAAAGGTCTTTATCTTTTCTTGTCACTAAGTGATTGATCAATAGATCCTGCAGGTGGCTGTCTGGTGGGGCTAAGTGTGAGGGCTTGGGATCGTTGGATACCTCCCAAAAGCGAAAGTTATCAAAGGAGATCTCCTCATATGTTCTTTTCACATTTCTTCCTGCTTTCACTGAAGAAGTTACTAAAAAGTTGTGTTACCAAGTCAGAGCAAGGACACGGAAGTTCATTTATGAATCTCTGACTGTTCTTAGACAATAGTTCCATTTTAGAACTGCTGCCCAAGAATTTACTTCTGCAGACGTGTGAGGAAAAAATGTGTCACACCTACTGAGGTGATGGAAGTGCAATGAATATGAATATCAGAACCTGTGTTTTTTTAATTAGGATTGAGATCAACCACGAGCATATTATCATTCTTTTAGTAATAAAAATCTCCCCAAGGAAGCCACTAATTTTGTTGAATAATAGATTTTATTGCGTTCCAGTAAACGAAAAAAAAAAGAGGAAAGAAAAAAAGTGTTTCTTCCCCAAGAATTAATGGTGATGGGATGAACTGGAAAGTAATCTATATAAGACATGTTTGAAAATAAGAAAATAGACTTAACGATATTTTAAAACAAAGCATAAAAGGATAGAAGCTCCACACTGTAGGAATCTAATTAAAGTCCACATTCCTTGATAACAAGATTTTACTCCAGGCTTTTTCCTGATATTTGGAAAGAATTCTTATTGAACCTCAAAATATAGCAAAATAACTATTCCAATGCATCAGTTTTTGTTTACAAGAGCATGAAGTTAAATAGTTCAAGGCATTTTCCATTGCACTCACATATGCTGTGGGATTTCAAATATGACACCAGTTTTGAAGTGAGGCATTCCAAGGTCAAATAATTTTAAAAATCAAGGAAACAAGTACTTTGCAAATAAAAGGTACTTACTTTTGCAGGTTTTCTTATCCTCTTTTAGTACATATCCCTCCTGGCATTTACAAATGTATGAATCATCATTACTAACACAAATATGTTCACAGCCATGGGCAGCTGATTTGCAGACATCTTTACCTAGGAATAATTTAAGCATTTATGGAGTATTCTATTTTAAAAATTTATAAATTCAAACACTATAGACATGATATTTGAACAGCGTTATGACAAAGAACTGAACATCTTTTTTCTTTTATGGAATGTTGCCAGAGCAGAGAGACTGACAGATATACTCAGTTACTTACTACGACATGTTTTTCCATCTTGTCTCAGGACAAAGCCCTCACGGCACTGACAGCTGTATGAACTGTTATTATTAACGCACACGTGTTCACAGCCATGGTCAATGGATTTACACAGGTCTTTATCTGAGAATTGTTAAGAGAATTTCCTTATTAGATTGTTTCTCAAATGCAAAACTGACACAGACAAGCTTTGAGTCTGTTATCTTTTTTTTCTTTTTTTTTGTGACTGAAAACACATATGTCCCATAAAAGTTCAATCTACTCACTTCTGCATGTTTTCCTGTCTTGCCTCAAAATAAATCCCTCATGGCACTGGCAAGTGTATGAATCACCAGCTGGAACACAGACATGTTCACAACCATGGTTGAATGTTTTGCAGATATTTTTACCTGGAAATAATGAAAACAATATTTAGCATAGTTGGTTATGAAAATAACTTTCACGAACTGTAAATCTTCCACAAAAGATCTCATTTCCATGAAGTTAAATTTATGTTAAAGACACAAACAACACACTACTGTTGTATAATGTGCTTTACTAGGAGATCAGAAAGTAGAAAGCATATAGTAAAGATTAAACAACTTACTTCTACAAGTTTTCCCATCTTCCTTCAGTATGAATTCATCATGACACTTACAGATGTAGGAATCATCAGTATTCACACAAGTATGTTCACAGCCATGGTCAACTGAGTTGCAGACATCTTTATCTGAGAAGAGTGGATAGAATCTGTTAGGTGGGGCATTTTAGAGAGTGATAATGTCTTTTATTAACCATCTTGAATAGTTGGGAAAAAAAAGCAGATGAACATACAGATGTGCAAGCACTCATAGCTTCAACAACACATAGCAAGTGCCATATAAAAACATACTCACATCTACACGTCTTCCCGTCTTCCCTCAGCATAAAATCCTCATGACATCTGCAGATGTAGGAATCATCAGTATTCACACAAATGTGCTCACAGCCATGGTCAATTGAGTTGCAGATATCTTTATCTGAGAAGAGCAGACAGAGTTACTTAGGTGAGGCAGTTTAAGGAGTGATGATCTCTTTTACAGAATAGTTAAAATATCTTGAACAGTTAAAAAAAATGGTGAAAATACAGGTGTGCAAGCACTCACAGCTTCACACTTAACACTTAGCAAACCTAGTATAAAAACATACTTTTTTAATAGATCAGGTTACTCACATCTACATGTCTTCCCATCTTCTCTTAGTACAAATTCCTCATGACACTTGCAGATGTAGGAGTCATCAGTATTAACACAAACTTGCTCACAGCCATGGTTGATTGAATTGCAAACATCTTTGACTGCAAACAAAAGAGTTGGCAGTCAAAACACATCAGCAGAGAGACCTTGATTATATGTGCAGCTAATCATATTAAGCTTTCATGCTACTTACTTTTGCATGTTTTCCCATCTCCTCTCAGTAGGAATCCATCATGACATTTGCAGATATATGAATCATCAGTATTAACACAAACATGCTCACACCCATGGTTGACTGATTTGCAAAGATCTTTATCTGAGGACAGATGACAGTTCTTGGTATTCAATACATCTCTACATTTGCATGAACAACAGATAAAATGTATGCCAATAAATACCAAGCTACTTACTTTTGCATGTTTTTCCATCTTCTCTTAGCAGGAAACCCTCCTGACACTTACAAACAAATGAATCACCAGCATTAACACAGGCATGTTCGCAGCCATGGTTGACTGATTTGCAAATATCCTTGCCTGAGAATAGGTAGATAGTATTGAATGTTGTTTGCTAGTTAAACATTTTATTAAGTGCAAAGACAACAGGGATAATTCCATGAACAAAGAAAGATGGGGGCTGCAAACAGAAAGCAAATTCCTGGAGAGCCAAATGATAGTTTAGCTTATATGGAACATGAGTTCATCACCATCTGAACTGAAGGAACTGCCTGGTTTAGATGGCCTCACACTGACAATAACTTACTTTAGGATCAATCAGACTAATCTAAGACATTATGTTAATAGTAGTAATAGAAGGTGAAAGGAGGGAATAATTTAGCACAGTCATTAAGCACAAATGCATGGTTATAAAAACAAAATGAAGCAAAACAGCACTGGACGTAAAATAAGCAAATTCATTAAGACTCTTAGATCAATGCCAAGGATGTATAAAAAAGCAAGAATAGGAACTACTCAGTTAAGAGGATAAAAAAATCTAACTGGCATTGCTGAAAATTGATGGTGTGTTTGGTTTGAGTGCAATGTTAAAACCAATTCATTATAACCTATTTAAGGATAGCATAGTACAAAGTTAGATAAAATTGGATAAAATGTAGGAGGAAGTGGAGTTGTCTATCACCATTACCTGTTTCTTTATGTCATTTGTCACTGTTTTACACTTACACAAGGTAAAAGGAAGCATTTGCAGTTGCTAATGGAGAAATACTTTTACATGTCAACAGCGCATACCACTGACTGCCAAGTTTGTATTGGCTCTTGAGCAAAATACCTAATTAAGAAGTGTAGGGAAGAAAAACTAATATTTTCACAAGAACTTCAGTCTGAGGCATATTACCTGAAGGACTCATGTTGATGATTGATAGAAAAGTTCCTGAAAATCCTACAGAGGACAATTTTCTTACTCAACAAGCATTACATTCAAGACATCACAAATCTCAACTACACTCCATTCTAACAGACAAAAAAAGAAATGATCATGTAATTAAAAATGAGTATCAGTTAATACACAGCCATAACTCAGACACAGTTATTGCTGACAGACATAGTCAAATCCAAACCAGAAACTTACATCGATATTACTTAAAAAGTAACATAGCGGAAAGCAAATATGAGCTGAAGCATTTTGGGGTGGGAAGAGAAATAATTTTTAAAAAGTGAATGATGATTGCACCATTAAGGCTATTTTATTAGTTACCCTCCCTAAACCTAATGCTATTAGTTTAGAAAGTGAAATTGAAAACAACTATAAAAATAAGATTTGAAGATAATGAATGATAGAAAGAAAAAAAACCCAAAATATTTACTATAAATTAAAATATTAGGAATTGGAAATGCTGACATACTGAGATAAAGGGCAAGGGAAATACATGGCCAACAAATTCAAGGATAGCACAAGTGAATTATTTTAAGGTATTAAGAACAAAAATATTCTAACAATATATGGTTAATTAGTAGATAGAGATGGCACAATTGCCAAACTTAATGCAGAAAAGGTAAAAATACTTAGTATATTCAGATCTGAGTTTGTGATAGTACTGATCCTGCTGAAATGAAGTTACATCAGCTGAGCAGTAGGCCACGTAAGACCTACTGAAGACACACACATTTTAAAATCAGCAATTCCAGGTAACTTGGAGCCAAAAGCTGTAAAAAAATGTTGGCTTAAGAGCTCTTTGGACGCTGAGTGTAACTCTTCAGAAACTCCTAGAACTCAGGGAAACTCCAAAACACCGAAGAGTTTCCATCTCCAGGGCATATAAGGGCGTACACACACACACACACACACGAACTGCTGTTGTACCAGTGTTTGGAAAGGACAATTAGTTCATTATAAGCCTGTCAGTTTGACACTGATCTGCATAAATAATGGTATAGATAATGTGCAACTTGATTTAGACAAAATTAAAGAAAGAAAATTAGTATCAATCAACTTGACATTGTGGAAAAAAGAGACCTTGAAAAACTAAATCAGTGTCTTTTTTAGTTGATTATAAGACTGATTCATAAAGCTCATGCCATTCATATAATGAAGACTTCAGTAAGTCATCAGTCTTGGTACTGATTTTGATGATGCAAACAAGCTACACTAAATGAGCTAACACTGGCTAGGGAGGTCTTGAGAATAAACTGTAGATGGGGAATTGTCACGTTTCTTTTTTTCTATGAATTTGCCCTGCTTCTCTACTACTTCATATTTTTATTAACAATGCAGAAGAAAATATAATCAGTGACAAAGCATGCATGTTACCCCAATTTTCAGAGGTAAAAAAATAAATAAATAAAAATACAGTAGTCACTGATATACAGTGCAGGAACCATTCTGCAAATTGGGTACTGGAAAACCACATGTATTTAAAAATAGCCAAAAGTAAATTTACATATCTAGAAACAAAGAAGGAAGGCTGCACAGCAGGTGAGACACGTGTGTGACTGTCTGTATTAAACAGCTTATGGGTCTTGGTAGACAACATGAGTAGATGGGTTCCATAGACCAATGCTATCTTCATTCATACCAAAAATGTAAATTCAAATAAGACTGAAAACTGATGGACATTTAGGAGAGCAAGAAAAGACTTATTAAAGGATTGGAAAACATATAAATAACCTGGAGGAATTTCTTCTGCTTGTTGTTTATTAAAGAACAGGGTATGAGCTAAGTCATGGTCTACATTAGTAAACACAGAACAACACAGGGCAACACAGTTGCAAGAACCGCAACCCATCCAAGTAAAAAGCAGCAACAATTCCAACAATGCTCAAGATTAAAGCCAGACATACTCAGTCAACAAGTGAAGTTCACATTTTAAAAACTACATTCTTAAAATTGGCTCATTTTCTAAAATATCTTTAGTTCAAGCAATAATTAATTCATAGAAAACTTATGATCTGTAGAGGACAATATTCTGTCCTGACCACCATGATCCTGTGAATAACTCGCGAATAAAAAAAAAGGGGAAATGAAATTTCCTCCTTCTTAGCTTATGCAGATAAGGTACTTACTTCGGCACGTTTTCCCATCTCGCCTCAGAACAAATCCATCATGGCATTGGCAAGTGTATGAATCATCATTATTAACACAAAGATGTTCACAGCCATGATTGACTGATTTGCAGATGTCCTTGTCTAGGAGCAATTTAGATGTTATTTATTATATTTGACTAAGAGAACATTTAAAGATTAAAAAAATTTAAAGATTAAAAGTGTTAAGTTCCTAGTAAAATAAAGAGTTTCTCCTTACTTTTGCCTGAGGAAATTACAAATCAGAAGACCTACCTCTAACCGAATGTTTCCTTAGTAGATCTCTAACTGCAAAATATGCAGAAACATCAAATAACTTACTTTTACATGTTTTCTTATCTTCCCTCAGTATGAAACCCTCATAGCACTGGCAAATGTATGAATTATCAGTATTGACACAAACATGCTGACAGCCATGATCAACAGAATTGCAAACATCTTTATCTGGAAAAAAAATAAGAGTGCCAGTGGTTAAAACATGTCCTTGAAAACACAGGTTATACAGGAAAACTTCTATTAAAAATTAAATATACTTACTTCTGCATGTTTTCCCATCTTGTCTCAGTGCATACCCCTCGTAACATCGACAGATGTATGACTCATCTGTATTCATACAAATGTGTTCACAGCCGTGGTCAACAGAACTGCAAATATCTTTATCTGAGAACAGTTGAGAGTGTTTGGTTAAAGCACATGTACAAATGCACATATTATACAGGAAGAAGTAATTATTTTTATTAGGTCAACTGATATCATTAGAAAAAAATGGCCAACAACTTAGGCAGCAACTTTTAGCATGTGGTACCTGAACACTTGTGGTTTTTGTCTCTGGTCGTAACAGTTTGCCCATTAAAATGAACTATTTCTGTTCACACAGTCTCTCACCAGATTCCAGAAGGTATAACAACACTACTCCTGTATTATGATAGTAAACTATGAGAGTGGGGTTGGTTTAACACTTCCACAAATGTACCTACTGCACATAAAGGATTACCAGTAATGATTACAGTACGTACTTCTGCATGTTTTCCCATCTTCTCTCAGTAGGAAGCCCGCATGGCACTCGCAAACATACGAGTCGTCTTTGTTAACACAGAGGTGCTCGCAGCCGTGCCGGACTGTTCTGCAGATGTCCTGCCCTGTGCATGATTTTGAGTGAAAACATATTCATAAATGTAGATTTCATAAGGATGTTTTTGCAGTGAGAAGTAATAACCTCATTTTCTCCCCTTGCCTGATGCACATAGAAACATGTTCAACAGAGACCACTCACTTCTGCATGTCTTTCCATCCTCTCTCAGCGTGAATCCCTCATGACACTTGCAGGTGTAGGAATTGTTAGCACTGACACAGAGATGTTCACAGCCATGGTTGACTGATTTGCAGATATTTTTACCTGAGAACAGTTTAATAGATAAAATTTTGTGTTAGTAAAGGGCAGAACGTGCAAAGTCTTACAATTCCCACTTAATAACTCTTCTTTCCCTGCTATACTGGGCCTTCCACGCTATACTGGACGCATCCTGCATTTTTTTTTTTTTTTTTTTTGTAGCAGGTTTTATCATAACAAAAAGAAGCTATATTGTTATCTTTCTAGCAATTTACAGTGCTGGTACTAAGCAAAAATTTAGTATTCAGATTACAGAATTTATAGTATTTCATGTGTCCCTAACATGCAGATTAGTGAGCTATAGAGATTTACAAAGGCAGCTAAACTGCACATCTACATTTCAAGCAAACCTGATGAGAAATAGTTCTTCCACAGTTGTCTTTTTATCTTCAGGAATGAATCTTCAATCCTTAGGAATGAAATAGTCATGTATCCTCCCCTGAAGCTAAATTTTGTAGGTGTTTATCATTCTCCTGTAAACTACTGTTGTCCAGTACAAGCATGTAAATCTGAGTTAAATAAATCTGTGTTGGATACACAACAGTCCACTTTCAGAGCTATTATTTACATGGAACAGACATTTAGGGAGTGATTCAGGTGTCTTTAGTATGCACCCACTGTCACTTCAGAAGCCCTAGAGTCTCCAAGGCATTGACCTATTCCTGGTAAATATGGCACCAAAGGGAACTGTGAGCTTCTGGAATCCCCGAGCTTTTAAAATGACACTGGACAACAATGTTTAGGCAATGAAATCCTACCTTGAGATTTCTTCTATGTGTTCACCAAAAATATAACATTTGCTGAATACTAACTTACGTTTACAGGTTTTCCCATCATTACGAAGCCTGTAGCCTTCAAAACACTGACAAGTATAAGATCTGTCACCATTTACACACAAATGTTCACAGCCATGATCACTCAGAGCACAATAGTCAACTCCTGCAGAAGCAATTGGATTTATTAAAAAAATAGGAATGAATGAATCAATTTCCTTTAACTCTAGTATTTGCATGTTACATATGCAAGTTAATATAAACATGTTGATTGAGCAATAAATCAGTTCCTTATCAGATAACATACATATACCTTGAGTAAAAGAGAAGAGGACCTTGTGCTGTGTGTTGTGTTGCCTGCTGTAAGTGGAGCAGAGAAAACTTACTTTCTCACGTTAACAGAGCCCAGCAGAATCCTCATGTCTCCAGACTTGCAAAATGAATTAAAACTCTGTTTAGCAATAATTCTATATAATAGACAGTGACAAGGCCAGAAAAGCTACCTTGTACACATTCTTCTTTAAATAAAGTCTCTAAATGGTCTGATAGGAATGTGGTAGATCCCAGAACTCACTTGTGTGCCTGACCCAGCTGCTGCAGCAGCAAGCAGAAAACTCTCAGGGACCTCCCTTGGTTTTGGCTTAGACTTTGCAAGCTTTTGCAGAAAATTGAAAATGACAAATGTGGTCACATATGGTCCATTTTTCATCTCAAATTTCCTAATGATTTATTCTCTGTACTACAAAAATGCAGACCCCTGGTATTCTGCAAGCAGTACTCACTACTGTCTATTGGCTGCACACAGAGCTCCACTCATCTTCACGGAATTAGTTGTCAGAGCAAAAATCAATTTGCCACTCAGATGTTCCCACAGGTACCTTAAGATGCTTGTGCCTGGTTATATGACACCAGAATTGTGATTCCCCACACGCTCTCTCATTAGCAGTGGTATGTGTTAAGTGTTAATCCCTTCCATTCAACTGCTCATTCAGGACATCCAAGTGCCAAAACTCTTTTCATGATGGTCTAGAAAACTGGAGCTGAGGAACAGAATAAATCCTTTTCCTAAGGGGAAGTTCTTCCTAAAGGGAGGAGAGGAGTACATTGGCAAGAAGGGGAACAGCTCCCTGGGGATGGATTTCATTGCACAGGGGCATTCCAGAAGGCAGAGCAGTTTTAATGCTGCATATGTATCTCCACCTAGTGCATGGAAGAAAATCAGTCAGTGAAAAAACAGGACTATTTTTACTGCAAAGGAAACAGGTCTTTCCATTTGCAAGCTGATAAAACGTTCCAAAAAAAAAAGTGTTTGGTAGTTTATGGCTTTCCAGTGGTTTGCTTAGATAAACGTTCAGATAAAGTGTTTCAAATAGCCCAAATCCCTGTTACACATGCAGTACGGGAGCTCTGCTCTTGCAGAGATTCCTGTCCACCCCTCTTCAGAGAGCTGCAGTAACAGATGGAGCAAAGTCAGACAAGATTTTGGGTGAGGCTGAAAAGGATAGGACAAAGGGAAAAACAAAACCAAAAACAAACTGCCTTCCCTTATTTGCCTCACTCCTCCTTACATCATTTTTGTGCCTGAGCAGTTGCAGTTTGATTGCTGTTGAAACTGTGTTGCCGAAGTGCAAGAAAATCAGCAAACACTAGAGCTGCTGCAACACTCAACAAACTAGAGAGATAATATCACCTCCAAAATCTGTGGCCCAAACCCTCTAATCTGAAGGGACTAGTCCAAGAAAACTCAAGAGGCAAAATACACACACATTCCTATTCACTCTTCTATATGTATTTTTCCTGGAAAAGGGGGCATTTGGCTATTTAAAAACTGCAGTGATTCTCAGTGATCATTTACAAAGGATGGAGAGGTGCCAAGACAACTTCTATTAATGCATTAAGGACTGCAGGACAAACTGTAAAGGCAGCATGGTACCCACACTCCTCCTCCTTCCCCGACAACATGCAGTATTTGGGGGACACTGCTGTCAGATGACCTGTTTGGCAGACAAAAATGCCACATGAAAAACTGTCCCCACCACCTGGGGATAAACAGGTCTTCCAAACCTTTTCTGAAAATGCTAGGATTTCTCTAAACATTTTTCCAAGACCACCCCAATAATTTTTTCTCCATGAGTCTGCTTTCAAATCCTTAACAAGGTACTTCTGAAATGCAGTATTTAAGAATAAATCGAAGGCCTGTCCTTGTATGAAGACAGAAGCCATTCCTAGCTGAGCTGAGATCAAGGGGGCTCTCCCAAGACTTACGTGTGCAGGTTTTTAGGTCCTCATTGATGACAAATCCTTCGGAGCACTGACAGACAAAGGAGTCACCGGTATTTAGGCACAGCTGCTCACAGCCATGATTGCTTTCAGCACAGTGGTCCACTCCTATCCATTTGTGTCAATAGTTGGAAAAAGCACATTAGAGGCTTAGGCACACACATTGACGCTGCAGTTAGTACACGGAGTCTTTACAGAGCAAGGACAAAGGATGAGCACAGCTTTGTATTTCTGTAGCGTGCCCATCTACTTGAATAGTGTTCGTTAACTAACCGCAGCTCCGTGAAATTACTGCAGCAACCCCACTTAACCAATACGACACCCGCTGAAGCGCAGGCTTCCCTTGCCCAAAGCCACCACGCAGAGCCAAGGCAGAACCCTGAGGTCCGGCTTCATTCGCTCCCTCCCCACTCAGGCTTTCTCTTTCTCAGAAGCAAGACTGTCTTTTGATCTCTTCCTGAGAGTGAAAGGGGGAAAATTAGTAACTTCTGTAAGTTCCTGAATGTCAGATTATTCCATAAACAGTGAATTCTTTTCTAACAGGATAAAAAATCACCAATTCAGAACTTTATCCTGTTCACATGGGCTACTAGTTAAAAGTCTGGCGGGGGATGCATACAGGTTATGAGTGTGAGAGTGTCTTAGAATGTTCCTTTTCTTCGGGTTTGTGAGGAGAATGTTTCCTATTCCAAGTAAAATAAAATGGAGTATTTTTTGAATGTTTGTATGCAGCAGTTTGCATGAAAGAAAGGGTGTTGAATTTGGGTTTAAAATCTGTCTTGTGTCTCATACAAGGGACAGCAAAGCAGTCAGGCAAGATACGTGCACTTGTGAATGTACTGTGTAATCTGCTGACTCTGGAAGTATAGGAAAAGCACATTTTAGGAAAAAAAGCTTTATGCTAAACTTCCTCGTAACATTTTACTGCCGACTTTTTAACAGCTATTTTTAGTTATATAGGACCAAATCATTTTAGCTTAACTTGACTGAAGTTAGTGAAGTGCCCTCAGATACAAACACAATCTTGTATGTCCCTATTTGCAAATTATTTACAGATGCAAGCAGACATGTCTGTAGCTATTTGTTTACATCCAAGGAAAAAAATAAAGGCTTTCTATAGTTAATAATAAAGTATCTTAGCTTTAAACAGCGTTACTTATTTGTTAGTTTACTTAGCTAGGTAATGAGTTTGCAGAATTTCATCCAGATACGTAATTAGAGATAATGTTGGCTTGAACAATTGAAGCTGAGATTGAAGTTCTTAGTTAAAGCAAGTTCCAGCTGGAACAGTCTCCTTTTTCCATGAGTTTACTTCATCACAAAGAGACTTGTGTAACTTCTCAGAGCACAAGAATGTGGAAAAAAGGGAAAACTTTTTTTAAAAAGTTATCCTTTCTGAAAAAATGCATCTGCAATTTGGCATCATCTTTTATAACACCTATACAAATGTGAATTTAACATTTAAGTACTTCAGGTTCTCACATATAATCTTTCAAGGAGTGGAAGAGTAAGAAAGCCGCTATTTGCCAGGTTTCAGAAACTATTGTAACTATAAATTTGATTTAATGATTTAATACATGTATATGGAAAAATCATTGTAAGAAGGAGGGGAAGGGAAAAGGGTAGAGGAAAGGGTAGAGGAAGAGAAGGAGGATATATTTGCAAAAGTAGCCAGTATGGTGCGATATTTTTGAAAACAATTCAATTTGTGATAGCCTAAAACATCTAATTGTTAGAAATTGATGAGTTCTTTCCTCCCAAAAAAAATCAAACCAAAGAATTGTGTAATCAACATATATAAAACATAACTATGTTTCTTTAAGTATTGCTTTATCACCAATAGTTTATTTAAAAAATAATTATCCTTGAACTATCTACTTTTCTAATTTTGGTAACTGAGTACTGCCTTGTTAAAAGTGTATCGGAGAAAAATGCTACCAGTATTTTAGGTAGGGTGTTAAGAATGTAAAACGATTCTCTGGGAAAAAGTGTCTTCTGAAAACTGGGTGACTCCAAGTGGACAATTTTTGGGGTGTTTCTGGTGGAATATCGATCTCTCCCTTAGTAACAACATCCATATCAAAGAGGGCATTTTATCAGACAATCACCAACAGCATAACCATATGGATGGAGGAAGTCCGTACAAATCAGCATTAGTATTAGCTTTGTAATATTAGTTTAAATAGCATGTAGCAACGATACAGATGTTTTAACAGCAAGCACTGCCTTTGTGTTAGACACCTGGGCAGAATACATGCTTCCAGTTACTCAAATTATGGAAGATGATGCATTGCTTCTCTGCTGGTAAGGGGTCTTACTCAAGCATTACTTCACTAGCACTGGCTCTTGGTAGACTTTGCAGTACCAGAGATTTACACAGCTCAGGGAGATCTCAAAAGCGATCCGGGAGTGTTCTCTCTCTTTCACCCCTCACCCCACTGCAGTAACTAGTTGCTGCAATTTATGAGGAACACTCCGTTCTGCACGTTTTGCCGGCATGTCGTAGGACATCTCCAAGATGACATTTGCATGCAAATGACTTTTCAGTGTTAACACATTCATGTTCATGGGTCATGCTGACCTCAAGCACAGTTTACTTCTGTAGAGAGGAAAGCACTGAAGAGCTCAAGGCAACAAGGAAGGCTTCCAAAAAATAGCTTAGGAAAGCCCATGTTTCTTAAATCCTACTGGATTCTCTGCTCTGGTCTCTGGTTAAAGCAGTTACAGCAACTGATCTGACAGCTGATTGCTCCTGCTTGGCTAGGCAGGACTTTTGACTCTCTGCTCCTGTAGTCATCAAAACTAATGCATCACAGGCAAGGAGGAATGCCTGGTGCTTGTTGACAATGATGTGTTCTTCCTGATTTATAAAGAGGGACCATATGCAAATGTCTTCTTAAAAAGTTTGGGAATATGAGCTCGATTACGAAAATGTCACCAGATTAACAGCCTCATCCAAAGTCCCTTGAAAATAAAGTATCCCAAATGAGAGTTGCAATTTGCCTTTAATTCACAATTACAGCCTTGGCAATAAATATTCTAGACAATTCTAGGTCTTTTGGTCTTATGCTCACCAAGCACATTCATTCAATAAAATCCTGAGTGCGCTAAAATACCATATAATACAATACATGGTTGCAGGGACTGCTGTGAAAAAAAAAAAGCACTTTGTAGACAAAGATTCTTCATGAGAAAGTATCTTTAATACTGAAAAAGAACACTTCCAGAAACAGAAAAACTCTATGAGAACCTAAAAATATAATCATGTCACTGTAGATAAGCTTCCTATTCACAACACAGCAGTGATATAATCCACCCCTTTCAGTTCTACTAAGTCAGCAGGTCAAGCTTGTTCTTTTGACTGAATATGTGCTCCTTCTGCATTAAGATTATTGCATAAAAAATCTGCTCTGACTCTAGGCTCCCGGTCAAGAGAGCTGTAACACAAAAGTCTTTCTGGAGTACGTAGCGTACACTTTGCCTACACCAGCTCAGCCAAGCAGAGTGAAATTTTTAAAACCAGCTGTTTGTGTCGCTGCAAAACAAGGTCAGAATGTCTCAGGAAGTAAGGAACTTCTTGGTTTTGAGCCACTGCCTTGCTACAATGCTCCTCAGATTCCCATAAATCTCTTAAGAAAATGTCTATATTCAGTCTAGTCCACAAAACAGCAAACTCTTCATCCTTCCAGCATGGCTGGCTCAGGTTAAATTCAAGTTCATAAAGAAAGATTTCTTTCAACCTTAATTAGAGAGAAAACTTCCATCTTTCCAGAAAGGAAACCATTCACAGCAGGTTTAACAAATAAAAGCAGACAAACTTTATTATGTCCAAAGAATTACTCACTTCTGCATGTTTTCTTATCTGGATTAAGTGTAAACCCATCTTGGCATCGACAAAAATAGGAATCATCTGCATTAACACATTCCTGTTCACAGCCATGGTCCTGCAGAGAGCAATAGTCTGGTCCTAAATGGAAAAAAAAAAAAAGTAATTAGTAAGAAAAGTAGATATCTCGTTTACTTTTCGCTTGTATTTACCTTTCTAGGCACTATTTTGACTTCTCACCATATTGTTTCAAAGGATGAAAATATAATGTTACTTTTTTACAAATAGCTGCCATACTAAGTATACTCTGATGTGATATGCACATTATTTGAACGAATTCTTGGAGAGCATGTGTACAACATTAAGTACAGAAATGAGCATCATAAATATTCCTTGACATTATACAGCTGAATCTTGTAAGTTGTCTCATTTATTTCGTAACTAACTGCCGCTTTATTTTACTCAGAGCAAGCTAGATATGATCTGTAGTAAAGGCACAACAATGTCTGTAAGCTGCATTCACTAGATCAGACTAGGACTTCACCAAGAGAGTCAATGTTTGAACATGTCTGAGTGTTTTCTATATAGTTCTCCCATCTAAAATGTTCATGAGAGGAAAGATATACAAATTCTAGCAACAACTTTCACTTGCATATAAAGTACCCTAGAAAAGAAAAATAACTGTGCTAGAGTCATTGAGATCAGTACCCCATCGGGTCTAACACTATTAATGACGTCAAGAAATCTGACGTTTACTTAGACACAGTGTCTGGCCATCACTTACATTACATTACTTTTACACCAGTGGTGTTAACTAACACACTAGTAAAAGAATAGTCTCGATCCATAACATTGCTAAAAATAGATAAACAAGTCAGAAATCAAGAAAGTTATCCTTTTAAAGACAGCTAGAGACTTTTGAATGCTTTACCAAAGAACCATAACTGACATTCAGAGGATTCTTTGTAATTTCAGAGGTAATTTGCTTCCTGAGCCAGACAGTTCTTTTTTATGTGCATCGTGGTTTAATTCACATAGTCTGCATGTACGGTGAA
This sequence comes from Nothocercus julius, assembly GCA_013398735.1. Taxonomy (NCBI): domain Eukaryota; kingdom Metazoa; phylum Chordata; class Aves; order Tinamiformes; family Tinamidae; genus Nothocercus; species Nothocercus julius. The sequence continues at coordinate 7,738,943 of VZSV01000007.1, forward strand.
AGCCCTCGACTATAATAAAAGACAGATATATTTTCAGGACAAAGGGAAATGTGATTTTGTAAGAAAAACTGTATATATTTTCTTTTCCAATACATATATACACAACACAGAGATACCTTAGATGGTTCCCAAAAAATAAATTGAAAGCAACTTTTATTTGAAGGGACAGAAGCGATAAAGCCACGTGTGTGCACCACAGGAATAGAGGTTCACAGCATCATTATGGTTGGAAAAGACCTTTAAGATCATTGAGTCCAACCGTAAACCCTTCAGCACCAAGCCTACTAAACCATGTCCCTAAGTGCCTCATACATGTTCCCTGAACACTGCCAGGGACGGTGACTCCACCGCTTCCCTGGGCAGCCTGTTTCAATGCTTCACCACTCTTTCCACGTAGAAATTTTTCCTAATGTCTAACCTGAACGCAACTGGTGCAACTTGAGGCCATTTCCTCTTGTCCTATCAGTAGTTATTTTGGAGAAGAGATCTACTCCTCTGCCTCACTACAACCTCCTTTCGGGTAGTTGTAGAGAACAATAAGGTCTCCCCTGAGCCTCCGCTTCTCCAGACTAATCCCAGTCCCCTCAGCCACTCCACATAAGGTCTGGGCTCCAGCCCCTTCCCCAGCTTCGTTTCCCTTCTTTGGACACACTCCACCACCTCAGTCTTTCTTGCAGTGAAGGGCCCAAAACTGATCACAGTATTCGAGGTGCGGCCTCACCAGCGCCAAGTACAGAGGGGTGATCACTTCCTTGGTCCTGCTGGCTACACTATTCCTGATACAAGCCAGGACGTCATTGTCTTCCTGGCCACCTGGCCACACCGCTGGCTCATGTTCATCTGGTCGTCAACCAACACCCCCACATCCTTTTCTGCCACACAGCTCTGCAGCCACTCTGCCCCGGGCCTGTAGCGCTGCATAGGGTTGTGACCGAAGTGCGGGACTGGCAGCTGGCCTTGTTGAACCTCATGCAGTTGGTCTCAGCCCATCCATCCAGCCTCTTCAGATCAACTTCATACTCTCAAGCAGATCAACTCTTCCTCCCAGCTCGCTGTCTGCAAATTTGCTGAGGGTGCACTCAATGCCCTCACCCAGATCATTCATAGAAATATTAAAGAGGACCAGGTCCAGCACTGACCCCTGAGGAACACCGCTCATGACCGGTTGCCAGCTGGATTTAACTCCATTCACCATCACTCTCTGCCCCTGGCCACCCAGACAGTTTTTCACCCAGCGAAGAGTAAATCTGTCTAAGCCATGAGCTGCCCGCTCCCCCAGGAGAAGGCAGTGGGAGTCTGTGTCTAAGGCCTTACTGAATTCTAAGTAGACGACGTCCACAGCCTTTCCCTCATTCATTACGTGGGTCACCTGGTCATAGAAAGAGATCAGATTGGTCAAGGAGGACCTGCCTATCATGAACAATGTTTATGCATTTTGAACCCAAATTACTATATCTACACAGTGCTTTGTTGCATCTACCTGCTTGAATTCTTGCTAATCCTTGCTAATATCCAACATGCAAGACAGACATATCTTGGGTACCTCATCATCAAAATGACCACAAAAGGTGAAAAATATATATTAATCCATTTGGAACTTTGAGGCTATTATGTTGGGAAGCCTACAAGTGCATTTCATAGAGCTTTAATTAACGCAGTCCCAGTTAAGGATGCTAACAGAAAGCCTCTACCAGCTGCAACTTACGTGAACCTACACACAACTCAAACAGGGGCCTTTCCAACTCCTTATCCTGCTAAAGAACAAAAACTGGGACTTGCCTCCCCTAATACAAGAAGGATACAAGCACCATCAGTCCTTTTGAAGGAAGCAGCAGCAGTGGCTAGAGTCCCCTTAATAGTTAACTTACGAGCCAGGAATCAACTCTACCTGCTCGACTGATAACCTGAGGTTGCTGCTCTCTTCTTTTTCTGCCACAGAAAGAGTACTCTACTAGTGTTTGGCTGGACTCTTCTCATGAGCTATATTCCCTACATTTCACTCAGAGAAGGGTGGGGTGATTTCCAATGAAAACTTTTGTAAGACATGCATGACTATACTGATAACATTTACATTTTCCAGCTTGCTTTGCAACAATGAGTACTACAGCTTACTTTCTATCTTGAAAGGAAAGACAGGATGCTGAAATAATCACAAGAGCCTTGGAGCCCAAGGCCTAAGTTTGCTTGCTGATGTAGTAATCTGGTCTGGCATGCGTGTGAGCCTTGGCTAGTTGGCAGTTGTTCCTGAGAATCAATATGTATGCCAAATTTGTAAAAAGTTATGTTACAGGTTTTACATTTACAAACATTTTAAATCTAGCTATTTGAAGCTTCTTCCTTTAAGCTGTTTACACTGACTGAAAGCCAACATGATTCATAACATATGGAAAGCCGGACACGCTTTTGTTCTGAAGAGTTCTCATTTTAACTCTTAACCCTTGCAAGAATCTTAACTTTTGCAGCAATAAAAGCTATCTAGTTCCTTTCTTCATGTTTTAATTTATTAGCAAGGCTCTGAAGACATCAAGTGCAAAGAGAAGTGCCTTAAAAAGTTTTATTTATGCTAAGACTCAGAAGACGCATCTTGAATGAGCTGGATTTTGCACAGTGTTTGCTTGTCTTTCCCTGACTACTGCTTTTGAATCAACCCCTGTGGCTATGCCTTGTCACTTCATTTTTCTCAAACTGCAACCTGATGGTATTTTTTTCCCTCAATTTTAAGAAAATTTAAAGCATTCATAGCAAAACAAAATGCAGTTAACCTGGTCACTGTTCAGAGACTCATAGACTCTAGCACTTGGTTCTTGCTTGAGCTATGGGATAAATATGCCTGTGCCCAGCCTCGCAATTTGCTAATCCTCACTTGCAGAATGGTTGACTTGGCTGATCCTGGCTTCCTGGCTTGATCTTGGACCACTCCTGTCACTACAGCCTTTCCTGGTCATCACCGGACTGTTGGCTGAGCCTGGTTACTGTCACAGGATTTGTCTCGCTCTTCTTCTTCAGGTACTGTGGGGCTGCGTGCTTTATTGGAAACATTACTGACCATGCCTACCTTCTTGTCACCCTTGGTTTCCTGAACTCCAAATGTGTTCAAATTTTGTGCTAGACATTAAGGAGCTTCTCAGCTCCACAGAGGTCTGATATGAAACTGGATATGTACCTGTTAAGAGAGTCTGGGTCAAGTTCAGAGTGGGAAACAACACTGGGAGCATGGTGGTGGTGGTGGTGGTGGTGGTATCTGTTGCAAACCTCCTGACCAAAAGGATGTAGAGCATAAAGCTTTCTACAAACCACTAGCAAAAGTTTCACAGCCTCACAGCCTTTTGTACACATTGAGGCATTTCAGAAGGTTACTGGACTGCCTTGGTGACAATTTCCTAACACAAATTCTAGAGGGACAATGCTGCTGCTTGCAAGCAGGAAATAAGTGGTGGTGATATGGTCACAGACGGCAGCCTGGGCTGCTGTGGCCATGAAATGACTAAGTTCAAAATATAGACTGAGAGGAGAAAGAGCATAGGTAAGACTTGATACTTTACGAGCTCAGATTTCAGCTTGTTTATGGAATTGCAAGGACGAATCCCCTGTGAAAGAGTCAAGAAGATAAAGGGTGCTCAGGAGAGCTAGATGCTTTTTAAGGAAAACTTACTAAGAGTGCAAAAACAAATGATGCTATTTTGCTGGGAAATCTTAGTTAATCATGGAGCTTCTCAGTGAATTAAAACACAAGAAAGGAGACTAGTAGAAGTAGAAATAAGAACAAAGGGAAAAAGAGTAGTATTAAAGCATTGCCTAGGCACTTAGCAACAAAATCAGAAAGGCCAAATCCCAGCTGGTTCTATGATTAGAGAGGTATTCTAAGGGTAATAGGAGTCTATAAGTATGCTAGTAGCAAAAGGAAATTCAGAAAAAAGTGTTGGTCTGCTGTTGGAAGGCAAAATAACCTAGTAATGGACAATGCAGAAAAGGCTGAAGTTGTCAATGCCTTTTTTATTCCTGGTTCTCAAACGCAAAGGCTGCTCCAAGATTTCCATATGTACCAGTACAGTTTGGGAAGGAGAGGAGCAAGCAACACAGGTTGGAGAGTTAGAGTTTTATGGGTCTGACTGGCACTTATGTGGGAGTGCAGAAAGATCTAGATGATGTGATTGGGAGGCCACCATCTATGAATACTCATCAGGACTGAGAGAGGTCCCTGATGACTGAAAAAGGCCTACAGTCATCTGATTACACTCATCTTTGAAAAAGGCAAGGAGAGAGACTCAGGGAACTATGGGTGTCTCAGCCTCTTCTCAGACCTGGGCTGATGGAGAACATTCTCTTAGAATCTATTTTCAAATACGTGAAGGGCAAGAAGATAAACAATCAACATGGAGTCACAGAATCACAGAATGATTGAGGTTGGAAGGAACCTCTAGAGATCATCTAGTCCAACATCCCTGCTCCAGCAGGGACACCCAGAGCACGGGGCACAGGGTGGCGTCTGAAGATCTCCAGAGAAGGAGATTCCATAACCTCTCTGGGCAGCCTGCACCAGGGCTCTGTCACCCTCACAGGAAAGAAGTTCTTCCTCATATGGAGATGGAATTTCCTCTGTTTTAATTTACACTCATTACCCCTTGTCCTGTCACTGGCCACCATTGAGAGGAGTTTGGCCCCATCTTTCTTTATATTCTCCCCTCAGGTATTGATACATATTGATAGGATCCCCTCAGAATCTTCTCTTCTCCAGGCTAAACAGGCCCAGTTCGCTTAGTCTTTCCTCATATGATAGATGCTCCAGTCCCTTAATCATCTTCATTGCTCTACGCTGGACCCTCTCTAGAAGTTCCATGTCAGGAACTTCTGGAAGACTTATCAAGCACAAAACATTCTTTACCTACCTGATCACCTTCAAAGATGTAATGCCTGTCTCTCTGGGCCAGTGAAAAAGAGGGGTATGTAATACAGTCTGACATTAATACAGGTCTCCACACTACATCCTCCCTGGGAAGTATGGGCTGGAATAATGGCCTGTTAGGTGACATGAATATTTACTGGCCCAGCAACCTAAATGGGTAGCAATAAATGGCTTGATGTCTGGCTGGTTGCTGCTAAGGAACAAGAGTACCACAGGGATAATACTGGCACTCATATAGCTCAATACCTCCATCAGTGACAGATGATGACATGAAGCAAATCTGTGCGTGATGCTAAATTAGATACAGCAAAGCAAACATCACAACTGTGGCACAGAGGAACTTAGATAAACTTGAATATTGAAACAACAGAAATCTTCCAAAGTTCAGCAACAAGAATAGAATCATAGAATCATAGAATCACTGACTGCTTAAGGTTGGAAGGGACCTCTAGAGATCATCTAGTCCAACTCCCCTGCACACGCAGGGTCACCTAGAGCAGGTGGCTCAGGACTGCATCCAAGCGGGTTTGAAGATCTCCAGAGAAGGAGACTCCACAACCTCCCTGGGCAGCCTGTGCCAGGGCTCTGTCACCCTCACTGGCAAGAAATTATTCCTAAAGTTCCTGTGGAACTTTTGGTGCTTCAGTTTGTGGCCGTTTCCTCTAGTCCTGTCAGTGGCCACCACTGAGAAGAGGCCGCCCCATCCTCCTCACTGCCTCCCTT